>CALNXK010000338.1:0-15000 GCA_942486035.1 Porites lobata
TAGCTGTTCGTTTAGGGATGTGCCGCTGAATCTTGCAGCCGCATCAAATACCACTCTCACCTTGCCTGGCTTGTTCGGATTGCTTACTGGGTGGTGAGGCAGGAATCATGTGGTTTTGCTGACTGTTTCTGCTTCCTCCTTTGTGAGCTTTCTTGCATATCCTTTGGTCACACAGTCTTCAATCACAGCTCTATACTTGACTTCAAGTTCTGGATCTCGAAGGAAGCGTCTCTTTAAGTGTTGCAGTCTCGCTTCAGCTAGTGTTCTGTTGTAAGGAAGCACAGGATTGTCACTCTTCCACAGGAGGCCCATCTCATAATGGCCATCGTGTTTACAGATTGAATTGGATATCAAGTTCATAGCTCTTTGGTCCTCCACAGACAGGGGCTTGGTTTCACACTTGCTCGTACCATAGGACTCGACTCTCCAGAATTCTTCAAGCTGGTCACTTAGGGTAACATCCTCCCCATTAATGAGATTGACTTGCACAGGAGTGGAAGAAGGTACACTGGGACAGCCACCAAGTATACTCCAACCGATACAGGACTTGATTGCGATCGGCTCATTTGGTTTACCTCTTTTAACTTCGAGCGGTATGAAGACCTCTTGGATGTTTGTACCAAGCAAGATAGAAATCTTACTTCTCTCTACTTCCGGGAAGCACACTTGCTGCAGATGTGGCCACTGCCCAACAGACCTTGTCACCTTTGTGTGCTTTAGGGGAATTGTAAGATCCTTTACAGCCCAGGCAGATTTGACATCAATCAGATGGTCATTCTCGCTATCTACAGAAGCAATTTGGAAGTCAACTCTCAGGCCCTCTTCTTCTGCATCCGCATTGTTTACAGTCGTGAGTGACAGCTTACTTGGTGAGCCCTTGATGTTCAGCATTTTCACGAGAGACGGGTCAATCATGGTTATGTCGGAGCCTGAGTCCAGTAGACCAAAGGTAGTAATCTGGTTGCCAGACTTACTAATCACTCGAACTGGGATGACTTGAAGCAACACTTCACACGAATTAACTGTGGAGCACATAGAAATAGTGGCTTGATCAGGCCTTAAGCCTTGATTAACGTCCTCACCGTTAGGACCGTCCCTTTGCTGGTTCCCTCTGTCTCTAGGTTCAGTGAAGTGTAACAATGTGTGATGTGACTTCCCACAACCTTCTACCCTGCACCTGATTAAGGACTTGCACTTCTTTGAGTTGTGTTTAGTTGAGCTGATACAATTGAAGCAAACCTTCTTCTGTTTTACAAAGTCATTTCTCTCCCTTGGAGACTTGGATTTGAATACTTCACAACGGTACAGTGGATGGTGTTGATGGCACATTGCACAGGATTCAGGGTTTGTTGCTGTTAAAGAATAGTTAAAACCCTTAGGAGTTCCTGACTTAGTAAAGAAAGGGTGGCTCAGGACAAACGCTCGCTCCTTCAGGAAGTCTACAACATCCTTGAAATTTGGCATCTTCTGTCCCTTACGCTCGAGATTCTTCAAATGTTCGGCAAATTTGGATTGCATCCACTTTGGCAGCCGCGCGATGACTTTCTCCAGATTATCTATATTCATCTCACTAAGGTATCCCATTGACTCTAAGGTATCATAGGTAACTTGTGCAGTATCAGCATAGCGCTGCAGGCTGTCCTTATCATTTGCTTGTATAGCAGGTCCCTTCGTAAGAGATTCAACACATGCTCTCACTACTTGAAATGGCTGGCCAAACCGTTCCTCTAGTGTCTTGAGTGCCTTTGCCAGGCCACCAGGCATTGCCTCATATCTCTGCACCGCAGTCAGGGCAGGACCGTGCAAGAACTGTAACAGACGGGTCATTTCACAGCATCACTGAGGGGCCTGGTTTCAACCAACTGCTTAAATCTCTGACGAAAGGCTGGGTAATTTTCAGGGGATCCATCAAACTTCTGAACTTGTACGTGTGGTAGATCATAAGCGGCACTCATTTTCTCCATTGAAGACATAATAGCAACAAGACTGTCATTCATAATTAAACCAGCAGCACTGGGTGTGGCTGTACAGCGGTTGGTGCTCGTGAGGCTTGGGGTTTCTTCAGTGGGTGGGTCAGCAGGTTGCGACTGGCCGTTGTCTTGAATACGGGGTTTAACAGTCTCATGTGTACCCTCATCTGTAACAGTAGGGGTTCTAAAACTCACACAAGTCTGGGCATTTACTAATCCTGGTGTTGATGTGTGAGATGGCTTGGTTACTGGTACATCATTGGCACCAACCCTTGAGGATTGAGGCTTTGAGTCCTGTAGGTCCAGATTTGGAGACCATTTGATACCCTCCATTTCCTGTTCTGCTAACAAAGCCTCTAAATTAGCTAGCTCCACTTGATCTCTAGCACCCATAACTTCCCTTTCTGCTTCCAATTTGGTGAGTTCTAATCGGTGTTGCAATTCTAATTCTGTTCGTTTTATCTCCATTTCGACTCTTTTTACCTCCAGTTCTACTAGCTTCTTACTCCTTTCTTCAGCTTGTTGCTGCATAAGTAGGGCCTTCGCTGCTTCTATTTTTGCCCTTTGGGACCTGGAGCTACACACACTTGATTTTGAGACACGACTACCATTAGATTTCACAGATCCTGGAGGGGTACACTCCTTGATTGATTTCACTTCTTCTAACACTTGGCTATTATAAAAGGCAGCGGCACTGGCAATAAAACTGATCTATTCTCTCATTGTATCCCTGTATCCTTGACTGCTGAACCGCACGGTCGCTCAAGACTCTTTGGTACCTTTCACAGCTGGTATCGAGTAAATCACCGTATTTCTCAACACAAACACAATACTGCTCCCACGCGGAATTAAGGCTAGTTTGCACGGTTCGTATCTTGACGACGTTGCTGAAGTCTCCGAGATTTTCATCCAGTTGATGACACAATTTCGTAATATTAGACAAATATCCCCTTCGAGATCTGTCCAACACCTCCAAACGCTCGAGTAGAATTCCTCGTTGATTCATGACCTTTGATGTCACTTCGATTCACACGCACAAATATTTTCACAGTTAAGACTTTGGACGTCCAGTAATCACAGGCAAGATGATCGTATGGTTTTTACGAAGATGTCCAGGGGACAAAACGCGCTTTCACAACACAAGGGTCCCTGAACACAAGTTTAATAATCGAGAGTTGCACACTCAGCATATTTCCTCAACAACACAACAGGATCGAATTTGGAGTCTCATCTTTGGCTAACAAGCTTCACCTCGCAAGTAAAAACCTACAAAACAAATACTTAATCACTGCTGGAAAGGGATTTGGAAATAAACGAGCTCCTAAGACTCACCATACGATGAGAAACTCCCGGCGACTAGCGCGTTACAAAGCACATGGTTTCTTTCTCGCTCCACGACGACACTGAGACGCGCTCACTAAGCATGCTGGGAGAATAAATTACAAAACGGAATGGAACGGACTAGGAAAACAAAAAAATGTTCTCTTGTTGAGGATTGGCCTCAACAACGAGCCTTCAACGACAACAGCATTGGTTGTCTTTAATCTTCCAGGCTGTGCAGTTTTAAAGAGTCTGTGGCGGTGCTTTAGAGAGGAGGGTATTCAAAACTAATGTATTTACAGAATACAATTTACATGTACTTTATTAACAAAGCACGTACATATAAAACCAGACCCAACAACTGATTGTAAGGTGTTTCAAGGGCTGAAAGGTCAAGTAAAACAGGCAACATTTTTGTTCAACTTGTCAAAATCCATTGTGAAATAAGAAGTTCAAAAGTATTGTTGCCCTTATTACCAGCTGCACAAGCAACATGTTGCACAACAAATCTCATTGCAACACCCAAGAGTGAAGACACTGTATTTGTCCATACAAATAACTTATTTGAGGTCCATACAAATAACTTATTTTTCAAGTCCCAGTGTGCAATGAAATTCGTGCCCAATAGCCTGCGGCTAGTGGATTGTGCTATTGGGCTAGTGAATTCTGTTCTTAACTTGCTCGCTGAGCAGGTAAAGTTTTTTGGGGACTTCAAATTACAGAAGAACTGTATATAATCCTGCTCATCAAATATTTTTTGTCAGGGCAGTTAAAGAGACTCTTAGGCTAGTACATGCCATATACAGCTTGCCCAAATGGCAAACTGTCAAACTGACTTTCCTTACTCCCTGAGTCTCTTCAAAAAATGGTGGCAAATCCCTCATCATCCAAAAATGAATCAAACCCCCCATAAAAAAATTTTCAGGGTTATTGTTTCCCGTTCTCTAGTATTAAACTTAACACAAGGGTGGCTATACATTGCTACTTTTTGAAAGGCTGCAACTTGCAACACTAAGAGTTTTAACATACATGTACATGCAAGTGCAAAAATTTAATAATATTTATTATTTTTTCTGTGATCTGAATTTTCTTTATTGTTATTAAATTTAAATTATTTTGTGTGCTTTAATTCATGAGAAATTTTATTTGCATCTTTAATTTCAGGATTTTTTCTAGAATCGCAAAAAACACAATAAAATTATTGGCAAAATCTAAGATCAGTGAAATTTAAAACCAATGAGGTATCTACATGTATTTAATACTTCTGCCCCAGTATCTGGGTACAAGAGGAACAAGATGTTGTCCTTTGGGCAAGCAGCTCTCAATGATTTAGTTGGAATTTGGTTCGACTTGCCTGGATCTATGGCCATCAGGCAAGCAAGCTTTAGAGGTTACTTGCCAAGCAACAAAATCTAGTCATCCTGGAATACCAGACAGAACTTTTTTCGAGCCCTGAAATGGTGACCTTTTTCTTTGTTTGTCTACAAATCTACATGAGCAAAAATAGATGATGTCTTGCAGTTTCTGTTAAGAATGGCTCCCAATGATTGCAACCACTGCTATAAAAAGTTCAACAAGCTGAACAATCATAGGAAATAATAATTATTGTAGTCATTTTAATCAGGGCTTCTGATAGGCTGCGGAGAAAAAAGTCAAATTTCGCGGGATTTTCAAGGACAAATTCGCGGAAGATTGGCTGATTTCGCGGGAATTTACGGGGTAAACTTCGCTGAGCAACAATTAATAAAATATGGCCGATTTAAGGGAATTTTCAGGGCAATTTTCGCTAAAAATTGATAGGTTTTGGGATAATCTGACCAGAATTTTTAGAATTTTTTTAAAGAGTTAATCATTTGCTCATTCAACTTGTCTACCATTGAGAAATGAGCCAATGGCAAAGCTTTTTATATCATGGCTAGTGCCCAGTTTTTTTGCAACATAATTTACGCCTGGTGGTTTTGCTTGCTTGTTTTAAGATAAATTTGCAAGTTTATGGCAATTGAACAGGACCAATAGCTGAGATAAGTTGCAAATATTTCGCGGTATCTTGTGTGTTTTTGTGAATTTCGTGGGATTTTGTGGATTTACCTGAATTTCACGGTTCAGCGACCACGCGAAATAATCTTAAGCCCTGCATAATTTATTATCGAATACCCCTTTACATAAAAATGTGATCAGTGATTGTTGTTGCAAAAACCAGTGTGATTGCTATACCATGCAGTCCCTAAGATGCAGTGGATAGGATATTTTCATACGCTTTAATTTCAGCGATCTTTATTAGCGATTGCAGTTGATTGCCGTAATTAGGCTTTTTTAGGTCTTCTAATCTACAAATGTACACCACACGAACCAGAGTTTTGCCAAATAATTATTTTACAGTTCATGTTCCTTAGTCACCAGTAAAATTCACTAGCAAAGGACACAGGTACATGTCAAAATCAATCAAAAAATATCATAAAATGCCTTGAATAATGAATAGATTGGCTAATTATTTTAATAAAAATATTGTCTTATTCAAGAAATACAGGTTTTGAGCCACTATCCATGGAATTAATCAGGACTCGCTAATAACTCTAACTTAAAATGGAAATCCAACACAGGATATACAAGATTAACAAAGCAACCTTCACAGGCAAAATTTGTTGAGTTTTACTTTGACTGTCTACCATATAATTAAATAATTTCAATAATTTTCAAGTGGCACCCATGAGGGTTACCCCTAGCAGTGTGTCATCGGCCGCACATATTTATATGCATACATCTGAGAGGGACATAGAAGATAAAAGGTTCTTGTCTATGAAAACAAGAAGATGGAAGAGCTTGAACCCAGATCAACAGATCTGAAGTTCCAGGTGTCAACCACTTGGCTAACAAATCTCCACTGCAGTACAGTACTTGAGAACAGAAAAGTGTAAATTACCAGAAAGTTTTTGAGAATGAACTACAGTAATCATTGAAACTACTGAAGGTGGTAATATTTGAACAGAAATTTGAGGTTAATCAACAAAATTCATTACAAGTCTCAAAAACAACAAAAACAACTAAGATAGAAAGAGCTCTGAAGAGTACTTGAGTTAAGTTAAGATGAACTGAAGTAAACACAGCAGGAAGCTGCTACTAACCATTACATGAACATGTAAACAAGTTAGCTAGTGCTAGGCACATTTTAAAACATAATTTATGAATTACAAACGCCAGAAAAAGAAACAGAGATTTTTACTACGAAAAATATAACCAACTGGTAAACATCATTTCATCAAACATCATTTCAACAAGGTACATGTCCAATGAATACTTGTACCTCGCTGAACTTGCTGAGCCTGGGCGTCATGGCGACCGGACGCGACTTCTGAGCTCCTGAGCTCCGCAACAAAAATGGCTTCCTCCTCAGAACCGCTCACTGTCAACAACATTCGAAAGGTCTGGGAGACAGAGTTCCCTCCCAACATCAAGAAAGAAATCAGAAACGAACTGAAGACTGAAACTGAAAAGGTAAACTGCCTGATGACTGTCAAAGCGTCTCGACTCGATTGAATCGTCCCAACAATTGGTCAGCGATAAATACGATTCCGTTTTAAAGTCAATGCAGTTGATCAAGAAAAAGATAAATGATCTTAACAACTGGTGCGAAGCCCAAGACAACAAAATCAACCATCTTAATGGCTCAGTCTACGATGCCGAAGCAGGCATGGACTCCATCCAACAGTACTCGAGGAGAGACTGCCTTGAAATTTCAGGAATCCTAAAATTGCCTTTGGATTCTCCAGCAAATCTAATACAAGAAATGGTCCAGCTCATCGGCGTAACAATTGACAAGCAGGACATTTCGATAGCCCACCGATTGCCCAATACTAAGGGTAAGAAGGACAGATTTATTGTCAAATTCGTCCGTAGAGAAAAGCGTGACGAATTCTACAAGTCACGCAAGCACCTCGGCGGGAAAAAAGCAAGCGTGCTTCCGTCTGTGGCTTTTGAGATGGGGAAAAGCATCCACCAAGACTCTGCTATGTACATTAACGAATCCCTAACCCATTATCGCATTTTCAAGCCAATCTTTGCTCAAAGAGATCTCAGGAGCGTATCATCCATAAACGAACATACGTGCGTGTGTACATGGACAGTTTAGACAAAGAAAATATTTTTTTATTTCCTGAAAATGCATTTTTTTATCATTAAATAGGTACATTTTTTGCACTGTTGGTGTGTTTGTGTTAGTGTTTGCTTTATCCCTTCATTACTCCATAATTCTGACGGCTTTACTGGCCTCTTTTTTCCCATAAACACTGAATCTTACCAAAAACACCAGAGATGGGTAAAATAAACAACTACGTAGCTACTGCATTTTCCTGCATATTAATTTACTGAAAATGTCCTGCAAAAAAACGCTGGAAATGGCCTTGCTGAGTATCTAAATTTAAACCTTTTCTGGGGGAGTATGCCCCCAGACCCCCCTAGGTTGGGCCGCCTTCATCGTTACAACTTTTCTCCCGCGTGCGTGCACCTTCAGGCTACCTACACCAATATGAAACGTGAGGATAGTCAGATGCTGATGTATGACTCGTGGCACACCCCACCTTAGTTGGTAAACCGGTGCTACCAAGGCGACGACTGCGACAAACTACGTGTACAATTAGGACAAAGCCTTTTACCTTAGACTAACTTGATGTTTTCTTTTGCTTGTGTTGCTGGCGAATTGCAGAATTGATCACATTTTAAAGGAAAGGCGTAAACGGCACGAACAGAACACTAAACTAAAAGTTCATTACAAGATATATTGTAATGAGAGCTCTTAAGTGGAACGTATTATGATAGAAACTATGATTGTTCTAAAGAACAAACTGGAACTGTAATGTTTATGTAAACCTGAAGTTATTGATACCGGATGTTCGCTAGAAACTATGGGATATATGTAGCTCAACGATCATGGCGTCCACCGATGCTGTAACACGTCTTCTTGCAACTGTTTATTAAATTGTTGTTAATCGTTTGCATCCTGTTTAGAAATCCATTCAAAACATCACAACTGGCGACGAGGATGGGATGCAAGTAATCGAAGACGGAAATCTTTACGTTTAAAGTGTTAAATCAACCGGAAAATCCTACCGACGATCAGCCTTGTTTTCAATGCCTGCAGACTCTTCATTAACCACTTCGCCTTCTCAGCCTTCAGCAGCCTCTGCAATGGCAATTAACCTACCGACCTTTCCTGAGTTTGATCTTCAACCAATAGATACAGTACCCGTTCGCTTTAAGAAGTATGTCAAGCGTTTGGACAAGATGTTTACAGCAATGAACATTACCCGAGCATCTCAAAAGAAAGCCATGTTGTTGCATTACTTAGGAGAAGAAACCTGTGATGTGTTTGAGACCATTACCGTTCCAGAACCGCCGGAAGGAAGTGACGAATACAAGACTGCCGTAAAGGCTCTTGCGGATCATTTCGAGCCTCAAAAGTGTGTGGATTATCACATCTATGCCTTTCGTCAGGAAACGCAAAAGTCTGGTGAAAACATTACCGAGTTTTACACACGTCTCCAGCTGTTAGCACGCAGGTGTCAATTCGCCGATCCCGAACTGGAAATTAAGCGGCAGATTATTCAAGACGTAAAGACGTAAAGACGTAAAGCAATCAAACAGAGCCTCAATCTTGAGAACTTTTTGAAAGCAGCTCTAGCCATGGAAACCACCGACGAACAGACTACTGAGATGGAGAAACAGCAATCCAACGCAGTGGGCTATGGTAGAAATAAAGCAACCGACGTTCAGCAGAAAGAGAATTCTCGTGGTCTACCAAAGTTTGGATTGCGTAACAATAGGTGTGGTTTATGTGGTGGAAATTACCCACATCAAGGAACTTGCCCTGTTCAAGGTAAAAAGTGTTTGAACTGTGGCAAAATGAACCATTTCACCAAAGTTTGTCGTGGCAAACCCAATAATCGGTCCAAATCTTCGTACCCAAAGAAACCGTCGAAAGGTAAACACCATGCCAGGTCTGCAGATGTTGAAGAGTCTCCGAGTAGTGAAATGTCATCTCTAGCCGGTGTTGAGAGTGACAACAGCGAAGAGTATACCTTTAACATCGGTGCACAAGGACACTAAGCTGGCAAGCCTATCTTTCAGGTCACCATCATGAACACACCTATCCGCATAATGGCAGATTCAGGAGCAATCGTGAATATCTTAAGCAAGAGAGACTTTGATGGCCTTAAATCAAAGCCACAAATGGCTAAAACAAGTGTCAAAGTGTATCCATACATGTCTGATGAGCCACTAACCCTGTGTGGAAAGTTCCGAGCTACTGTCAGCAGTGGTAGCTCTTCATCTGTGGAAACATTCTATGTCGCAAAGGGTTCATCAGGCTCCATACTTAGCTGGACAACCTCACAAGCATTAAATCTTATTAAAGCTGTTAGTACGGTCGAACCTCCTGTTAACCTGCCACCTGATGCCCCAGATTTTCTCAAAGAATTTCCTAATCTAACCAGTGGAATGGGCAAGTACAAAGGTGAACCAGCACGCATACATGTAGATGAATCTGTCAAACCCGTGGCACAGCCACATCGCCGAGTCCCTTTCCATGTAAGAAAACAGGTGGAGGAAAAACTCAAACAGCTTGAAAATGATGACATCATTGAACGCGTAGAAGGCCCCACCCCTTGGGTATCGCCAATTGTTGTTGTGCCCAAGCCCAATAAACCAAACGAGAATAGAATTTGTGTGGACATGCGTTCATTAAACAAAGCTATCATCAGAGAGCGACACATCATACCCACCATCGATGACGTAGTGTCGGACTTGAACGGTTGTAAAGTGTTAAGTAAGATCGACTTAAATCAAGGGTACCACCAGATCCCATTGCAACCCGACTCGAGAGCACTGAGCACGTTTTCTACACACGTTGGACTATTCCAATACAAACGTCTCAATTTTGGCCTCTCGTGCGCAGCAGAAATCTTCCAAAAGAAGGTGGGTGATACAATCCGTGGCATACCCTGCGTCAAGAACACAAGTGATGACATCTATGTTGGGGGCGCGGACAAAGACACTCATGACCGACATCTGAGACAAGTGTTCCGTCAACTCCAGGGGAGTGGTCTGACAATAAACTTACCTAAGTGTCAGTTTCGAGTTCCCACTATGCTCTTCTTTGGTCATGTGTTCTCTGAAAAGGGCATGTCACCTGATTCTAAAAAGGTTGAAGCTCTTCAAAATGTTGTGCCACCGACCAATGTATCTGAAGTACGAAGCCTCCTTAGCTCGGCTGCGTTCTGCTCTAGGTTCATCAAGAACTTTGCACTAATCACCAGACCTCTTCGACAGCTGACCTGTAATGGAGTGAAGTGGCAGTGGACTGAGGAGGAACAGTCATCATTCGAACGCCTAAAAGCGGCATTATCTACCAAGACTACCCTTGGATACTTTGATCCAAAGAAACCTACTTCCATCTTTGTCGATGGTAGTCCCATTGGTCTAGGTGCTGTCCTGACCCAGAAAGATGTTTCGACTAATGAAGTGACACCTTTGCATTATGCCAGTTCTCCACTGGCACCAACTCAAGCTAGATATCCACCATCGTGAAGCTTTGTCAGTCTACTGGGCTGTAAAGCGCTTTCACTTGTTCATCTGTGGAGGCGAATTTAAAGTAATCACAGACCATCAACCTCTGGTTTCCTTGTTTAACAACCCCACCTCTAAACCGTCCGCCAGGATAGAACGTTGGCTCGTGGAGCTACAGCAGTACCGATTCACAGTAGAATATCGCCCTGGTGCTTCAAACCCAGCAGCCTATGCCTCGAGACACCCAGTAGGAGACTTGGAATCTCACAATTATGAAATCGAGTGTGAAGACCACATATCTTTTATTACAAGAAATACAGTACCAAAAGCTGTAACATTGTCTGAGGTAGAGTCTGTAGCCGCAACAGATCCAGTGCTACAAGCGGTTATGTCTGCGATGAAATCTGGTTGCTGGAATAAGGCGCCACCTGGTGTATCACTATCTGAGCTATCCCGCTATGAGCAAGTCAAGGAGCAGTTAGCCTGCACTGACTCTGCCTTGTTAAAATCCGATCGTTTAGTAGTTCCTGCTGCGCTGCAAGAACGAATTGTTGACATCGCCCATGAAGGTCACTTGGGCATAGTTAAAACTAAGGCCCTCCTGCGAGAGAAGGTGTGGTTCCCATGCATGGACAAGATGGTTGAAACAAAGGTCAAGGCCTGTTTACCGTGCCAAGTTGTAACCCCAGTGTACGCTAGAGAGCCTGTCTAAGTATCAGCTCTTCCTGACAGCCCTTTTGATGAAGTAAGCATCGATTTTGCGCATGTTGAGGGTGAAACCCTACTTCTACTGGTTGACGATTATTCAAGGTTCCTGTTGGTAGAACCAGTGTCGTCAACGTGCGCTAGTGCTGTCATACCTAAGTTAGATCAGCTATTTGCTACATTCGGAACTCCCAAGATTGTTAGATCAGACAATGGTCCACCTTTCAGCGGGGAAGAGTTTGCCAAGTTTGCTCATGCGCTTGGTTTCAAGCATCGCAAGGTAACCCCATTATGGCTTAGGGCCAACGGTGAGGTAGAGAGATTCGTGAAAACACTGAAGAAGTGTCTTAAAGCCGCTAAAGTGGAAGGAAGAAAGTGGAGAAAGGAACTGCAAGCGATTCTGAGAAACTATCGCACCTCTCCTCATCAAACCACCCGGTGTGGCCCCAGCAGTATTGTTGCTGAAACGTCCTGTGCGTAACAAGCTACCACAGACCAACTACGTTGACCCTGTGTCGGAGATCGTCCACGAACGCGATTTCTCGCAGAAATCCAAGTTCAAGGCTCATGCTGACAGCAAGGTTTATGTGAAACCCAACACTATCTCACCCGGGAAACCGTACTAGTGAAGAGACCATTTGTGACCCTCCACAGGATTTTAATGCTAAAGGTGAAAGCACGCGCACGACACGCTTTCACTTTAAAACAAAAGAATTTATTTTAACACGCTTTAGCACGCTTGCAATCTTGCCTCATTAGCAATTTCTTTTGTTTCAGAGGACACGCTTGAGACAATTAAGCGTGAGCAAGTCGAACAAAAGAGCGTGTTAAAGTTTTCAAACAAAAGCTCCGTGCGAAAAAGCACAACACGCTTTCAGTGTGCGCAAAAGCACGCAAGGCGTGTTATCTATAAGCTAAATAAATTTCCTCTACAAAAAGGAACCGTAAATGATTATGAACGGCACCCTTTTTTGGTAACTATCGAGAAAGAAAAAGTTATACCTCAGCGATCGCAGCGATAGTATCTGATTGAAAAAACGTTGTCGCTTGAAAAGTATAAACAGTGAACGGTGTGACCTACTGGATTTATGGGTAGAACTATATTAGCATTGCAAAATCAAAGTTCTTTCCAGAAATGTTTACTGACGAAGCTGTGCAAAGGTTATCTTAACTTTCCTTATTTTAAAACACATTTGCAATTTTCTCAGAAACAGTGATCTTTCAAACTTAAGACACTTTCTTGCCGATCGCAGCAATCGCGATCAAATATAATAGAAATCATCAAGTGCCAGGATCACTAAATTGTATTATTTTTGAGCGATTGCAAGGATCGTAGTGATCAACTGAAAACCAGCCTGCTTTTCTAGATGTACCAAAATTCCAAAACGTTTCCAACGTTGCTTAATTGATCCGGCCGACAATAACACAAAAAGCGAAACATCAGTTAATTAATGACTGTTTCAACGCTTTTTGAATAGTAAGTAAAAAATGTATTTTTCAACAGAATTCCGAAATTGTATGGTGCTTTTTTGTTTGATTCTTTGTTTTTGCCACGATAATAAGGTGTGTTTAGAGTACTAATGTTCGATCCGAGAATTAAATCTCTGTCAGTCACACACTGAGAAAAGAGAAAAAGAACTAAATTAAAAGTAGTCCGAGTGAAATTCTTGAAGGCAATCATTTGTTCCATAAAGTTCGGTCATTGAATTAATTCATCGAGCTCGATCTAAAGGGGTGACGGTCAAGCTACTCGAAAGTGATGTCGTTTGAAGTTATGTCGTCCAAAACCTGATAATATGAGTTTTGTCGCCCAAAATTCAAAGAAAAGTCGCCCGCAATCCTCCCTCATTCTACAGTGTTTTTAGTTTACAGATTCTGGCTTTTTTCGTCCTGTGAAGAACGAGATATAGTACACGTTTACAGCGCTTGATTCGTCTTAGCATAGCGTAACGAGATATCTTCACATAAATTATGATTGATTAAATTTAGCTTCCAATTGAAAGTTTTAGGAAAGTGAGAATTTTATCGTATTTTCGGTTCTGAAAATTTTAGGATTCCTTAATTCTCTACGAAAAATAGCTTAACTGGGGAATGAAATGGAAAAAATTAAACTTAGAAAATTGTAAGGAATTTATTACATAACGTTCGAAAATTGTACATACATGGAACGGTCATCTAGAAATGTTTAGCCTTCAGTCAACCTATAGAAAATTCTAGGCAGTTTTTGTTTCTCCGATTTAATTACCTTCGTTCGTCTCAGCATGGCTTAAAGAAATATATTAAACTAATTTATTCAACTTCATTTTTCTGTGCATTACTGCTAATAAATATTCCGATGGCATAACTATAATTTTCAGGCGACATAACTTCAGTGCCTCGCATGCGATAGCAGGCCTCTTTGCGATTCCGGTCAACAGCCGACAGCCGGAGGAATTGGTTTACACTGATCTCGCGTTAATTCCAGGCTAGACCACCATTAAGTCGTGATTTTCAAATGGCCACGGTTACTATCAAATTCCAAAACAGTCTCAATTGGTATATTTGATTCACTTCAACCAGTTATCAATGCTGATTAAATCCGCTGAAAACCCAAGCCATTTTTATCATCTTAGCGGTTTTAGTAATCAAGCGTGTTCAGCGTGTCTTACCCTAATTGGGCGCTAACCGTGCTATAATTCGCACACTTACCGTGACATATGGCACGCTACAAAAAAACAAAAGGTCTAGCGTGTTAAATTTGCCAAAACAAAGGCAAGTGTGTCCGTCTTTGTTTTTTCAATTTAATATGCGCATATCCGTGATCTACGGCACGCTAAGCGTGTCGTGCAAGGGTGTCGTGCGCGTGCTTTCACCTTTAGCATCAAATTCCTGTGGAGGGTCACATTTACTGCGTCTAAAGGTGCAACTGTTTACGACCCTACCCCCTTGACTGTAGTGGATAAGAAAGGCAGCATGATCACAGCTCAAAACGAGAGTCGCACGGTTACCAGAAATTCCTCTTTCTTTAAAACTCTGGACCAGTCAGTCATCAACCGTGATGATGATCCGTCCCATGACAGTGGTCTCAGCTCTCCAGCTGACATCAAACACCAACGAGAGCTGCCTGATGTACGCACACGTGCTCATGCTTCTGACCCGTCTGCATCAAAACCTGCGAGCTCCCCTGGGGTGCAAGCTAATCCTACAAGTTCATTTAGCCCTATCCCAGAGAGCCAAGCTAGTGCGTCTCACCCGGTTGGTCAACCACCATTGCGTAGATCTTCCAGGAAACGAGTTCCCCGCCAGATTCTTGATTTGTAGGCCTAGATTCTTATTGAACTGGGAACTCTGAACTATGACAGTATAGTTTGTTAAGTAAAAAAATGCTGTCGCCTGTACAAAAACGTTTGTTTCTGTTGGACTTTGATTCCAGTGAGTAGTCATAGTTTCATGGCCACTGATTAGTTGA
>CALNXK010000338.1:20000-207500 GCA_942486035.1 Porites lobata
AGCCTTCCATTCACCCTCTGATCAAGGGGTTGCGTGATTTAAAGAGGGGAAAAATCCCTCGTGAAAACACATTCACCATTGTCACATTGCCCTTAATACACCTTGTTCACCACGACCATTGTTTCCAATTTCACTAGGGGGAGGGGGGAGGGGGGTAAACAAGATGGCAGGTGCATAAACAAAAACAATCGCCAAATCTCCACTGAGCTAAAGAATCTTATATCTGCAACGCAAATTTTGTTCACTTTGGAGTTTTTTGTATGCATGAATCTGCTGGTTGGGGGAGTGAGGTGAAGTGGGGCGATAGGCATGCTTGAAATAGACCATTGCGGAAAATACCATAATATTTCTTAAAATGAAGTTTGGATAATGCTTCATGTAAACTTTACTTTTGTATTATCTTTTTTAAGACAAACTTAAAGCAAGGGTCACACATACACCAACCCAGGGCCTAACCAGTAAATCAGGCATGCGCACAGCCATATTACCCCGGCAGTGGCAGCCATGGACAGCTGTTTCGCCCTTATTGGGGCTCATCAGCATGGCATAGCCGTCGGGAGAACGGGAAAAATCCCCGCGTATCAAAGACTCTATACTACTGACACGAGGGTAAAGGGTGAAGGGTCTTTAATACAAGGGGATTTTCTCGCCTGTGCATGGCATGTGAGCTTTCTCCGTCGAGAAAAAGAAAAAGGAAAAAAGGACGGGTGGATAACCAGAAAGGTGTTGCGTGTCCTACCGCCAATAGGACCTCTCAGATGGGCCATTTCTTGCGGATCTAAAAGCTTGTTTGATATGCGAAATTTTAATTGATATACTACTACATGGGAAATTTCTGCAACTTGATTGGCTTAGAGCAGTGGTATTTCAGCTTAATTTGAAATACCTACATGTGATCTTACCAATAGACAGCAATATGTTAGCATTGACGGTGTGGAATCTTCTAAACAAACTATTAAATGTGGTATCCCGCAAGGCAGTTCTCTTGGTCCCCTCCTTTTTCTACTATACATTAATGATATCCCTAACTGCTCCGATAAATTGTCCTTTAGAATATTTGCAGATGATACCAATATTTTTGTGTCTTCCTCAAATGCCGTGGAATTACAAAACTTAATTAACCATGAATTATCCAAAGTTAAAGAATGGTGTGACTTAAACAAGCTATCCATCAACTTAAAGAAAACTAATTATATGATAATTAAATCACCTAAAAAGAAGACAAATATATCATGGGATGTAAAATTAACTAACAATGATGGCTCCACCTACGGCTTAGAAAAGAGAACTTACATAAAATATTTGGGCGTACTTATAGATGACACGCTATCATGGAAACATCAGGTGTCTTATTTATGTACTGAATTTCTAGAAACACAGGAATTGTTGGCAAACTCAGACACTGCACCTCCCTTTTACAACTTAAACAACTATACTATAACCTGATCTATCCTTATATATCTTATGCGATAACCTCCTGGGGCAGTGCATTTACTACTCAAATTAAAAAAATCCAAACAAAACAAAATCATGTTATCCGCGTTATGTTCTTTGCCACCTTGTTTGGACCAGATACAGACAGTGCATTACCACTACTTAATTTATTGGATTTACTTACTGTTACAAATATCTATAAACTACAGCTTCTTAACTTCACTCATCAGTGGCATTCTAAAAAATTACCAAATATCTTTAATCAGCATTTTCGCTATGCAAGTGAAGTCCATACATATAATACGAGATATGCTTCAAAAAGTAACTTCTACAAACCACGTTCCAGGACCAATATTGGAAAGCAAACAACAGCGGCTATGGCGACCGAATTGTGGCAACAGCTCCCTACCCATATAAAAGACCTTTCAACTTATAACTTTCCTAAAACATTAAAAGAATACTTGTTGGCCGAACAATTAACTTACTGAAATTATTTTATTTTAATCATATCGTCATGTACTATGATGACTGTTTTCTCTTCTTATTTTTGCCATCTATGTGCTTTCTTTTTTTTTTTTTTTTTTTTTTTATGGTGTGTGTCTTAAGATGTTTTGTATGTCTAGTTATTGTGATGTCCTGTACATCCGACACTACTTTCAAAGAACTAGTTGCTAGCTCGAAAACCTTACGGTTATCTAGCCGCTAGGCATTTCCTTCTATGTAATAATATTTAGTTTAAATTGTAATTGAATATTCTACGTGTTAAGTTACTAATTATTCAATAAGTTTGACAAACCCTGTAATGGAAATGTGAATAAAGTGTTGTTGTGTTGTTGTTGTTGTGAAACTTACAAAACCTTTGCGAGTAGTAGTATAAACAAATAATAGCATGATTTGTACATAATATTTGGCATAAATACCACTCGTGATATTTCAAAATTGTCTCAAATTTCACTCGCCTGACGGCTCTTGAAATTACGTACAACAATTTCGAAATATCACTACAAATCATGCTATTACCTATACAAAACAAATATACAGAACTGACAAAATTGGCTTCTCTCGATTTATCAGTATCCAGATTAGGTGAAAGCAAGATGATGTCCAGAGAACATAAGGACTGAGAGGGGTGAATTGAAACAAAATACACTCACTTTTATTATTTCAGTGTCAATGTAGTTAGCACGAAAGTATACTTAGCAGGGGACACTATTTTTGCGTCTCCTAATTACTGGAAACGGGACTGCATTTTATATGTGTTCATCCGAGGGCAAGCGAAGGTCTAGCCGTTTGCAGCTAGTACAAAGGCATGACGTTTTTTTAAGACCCTTGGTATTGGTCCGGCCTCAGGAATCACCCAAACGGCCTCCCGCTCTGCAGTCAACTTTTTTCTACCGACTGAGCTAATCCTGACGCAGTTTATTCTCGTCCTCTGCACTCAGTGTCCTCCAGTCTTACAACAGCGCTTTTTGCTGCTGACACCAACAAAACCGTTACACTTGATATTTAACTGAAATACCTCTTCAAGTCTTGGATTTGTTGTTGTTGTTGTTGTTATTTTTTTTTTAAGCCTGAATAAACATTGAAGGAAATTGTTGAATATGGTATCAGTAAATCAAGAAAGTTCAGGAACTCTTAAGGCAGCAGCAACAAATTTGGTAATCGGTTTGAATCTTTTGTTTTGTTTGAAAGAGTATTACTGGAATAGCTTTTTCGGGGATGGCAGACGTTTTAGATACTTCCGTTTGAGACAAAGAACTTCAGTTTACCAGTGTAATTAGCTAGGGCCATGAAGATGGTAACTAGTGCTCAGTTCATGCATTTGCATAGTAATATAATTAAACTAAGTAGACCTTTAAAATGGTAACTAAGTGTAAAATATTAAATTTGACTTTAAAAAAATATGAACTGTGGAGGCCTTAATTAGGTACAATTTCAACGGTGATGGTCCAGTTTGTATGTTGGTTTATACAATATACCATTAGAACTTCCGCTAACGGCCACCTCTTTACAACGGCCACTAAAACGCGTCCCCAACTGCCAAAATAACCTCTCGAAAACGGTTAGCGACTGACGAAAATGGAATGGCCACGAAATTTGATCCGTACGGCGCGTCGATGATTAATCGCGGCAAGTCTTTCCTATTATTTTTGGTAAGGAATTAACGCGCGAGAAAGTCGCCTTCCGCGAGGAAACGCGTCTCGAGGGAAATGAAAATGGACAAACATTACGTTTCCCTTATCCATTTAAAGATATACTTATCTTCATTGTGTTCAATTTATATTTAGCAGTAACCATAAATTGTCTACGTTGCGAACATTGGGTCGTTTTGTCTTGTCACCAATCTGTTTTAAGACATTCAAATTAGATTGTTTATGATTGGATTACCATTAGGCAGCAGTAAACATGAACTTAGGACAAAAAAACATATGTCAAAATTATTACACTTCTACCTTCCCATAACGACCACGTCTCCACAAAGGCCACTTTCTTCTGTCCCCAAGGTGGCCTTCGGGTAGAGGTTCAACTGCAGGGCGATTAAGTTTGAATTTTTATTCATTGCTTCAAAGCAAATTAGAGGCGCTTAAGCGGCGTATGTCTGAGTCATAGAACTAAACCAGGTTAAATAACAATTAGTCACCGAAGTGGAGGTGGCTAGCATCGGATAATTAGCCAATACTAGCCACCGACACTGAGGTGAATAATTGTTTTAGTATATACTAAAACAGTGAGATAATTGAGCACAAAATGATGATTTTTAACTCATTTACTGTTGCCAACGATTACAATTTTGGCGCGCGATGACCGAACGGCCGCGGTCGTCGCTTTTTCTTAGCGACAAATAAAACTTTTGAAGGCGTTTGCTTAGCTCTTGCGGGGAAGTTTCTTCAAAAGGAGTTGTGAATTCTGTTTTTATTTAAAATAATTCTGTAAAAAAGATTATTAAATTTAGTTTTAAGCTTATTTATGAACAAGTCAACTAAATAAAGTAACGCAAGACTTGAGCTTAATTTGCATTTGTCAACAAAAAACTTTTCCACCTGTTTTATCGATAACTATTCAAGTAAAAAAGACAAAGCTTTACCTGTTAAAACTTCCAAACCGAACTTCGTCACCTTCTTCATGTATTTCGGAAATAGCTTGCTTGATTAGTTGTGAAATTTCTTAGTTTGTTGCGGCAGCAAACCGAGAAAGCATTTTGCTCGCAACCTACGCGAGTTTGGCGTCGCTCGCTCGGAGGAACTGGAGGTGAATCAGTGAATAGTTAACAATTATTCTTTGAAATCGAGGTGAATAGTGGCAAAATATTTACCGAGACGCGAAAGCGGCGAGGTAAATATTCCCAAAGCCACTATTCACCGAGATTGAAAAGAATAATTGTTTTAGTATATACACACGAAGTGATCTCAACAAAATCAGAGAGGAAACCATTCAAAAGTACGATTTGATTGACAGATCAAATCACGCGTAAGTTTAAAAATATATCTTTGCAGAAATTTCAAACATGGCAATTCACAAGTTTATCATTTCGCAAACAACAGCGTAATGGCTTAAATGGAACCGCTAAAAGTTTGAACTGTTTCCTTACCTGAGAAGAAAAGTAGAGCTGTGTTGTTTTCTGTTGACTCGCCACGTTTATAGCCAAAAGGGTTTGTTGTGTCGTTCTTCGCATGAAGTGCTGACAAAAATGGCGGCTCATTTGCTCGAGGTAAGACGTCGTCTTTCTGTATCATTCTTTTTCCTGTTTACTTGAAACGTAGAATTTCTGCAAACATTTCCTTTTAAATTTGTTTGTCATAAATAAACTTCGATTTTTGAGCCAAAATTGTCTTCTTAGAAAACGGAAACGGCTTCTTCTACGCGAATACATGGGAGTTGTAAACAATCCATCGAGCACAAAACTCCTGCTACTACTGAGTGCTACAGTAAATTGAAAAACGCCGTATTGAATCCTTCCAAGTCTTTTCTTGCCTTAAAAAAAGTCAGCCCTAGGATTCTGTCGACTTTTAAAAGATCGTTCTCTAAAAAATGGGAAAAACACTGAGGTCACACATTATCCACTCGCTAGGAGGTGAATATTGTTGAATAGTCCGAGATAGCGAACCAATCAGATTGCTTAAATCACCAAGATCACTGAGTGTGTATATACTAATGTAGGATATTCACTGATTGAGTAGCCAATCAGAGCGCCCGAAAAACACTATCCACTGTTTTAGTATATACTAAATATAGTTAACACCAACACCACCACGATGCATGCAGCCTCGTTTTGAAACTGACAGTTTAGTCTTAAATGAATTTCATATATTGTAACTGCGGATTGAAGCAATAAATCCCAGCAAGCTGAAAAAGCTCAGGCTTGCTGCAATTCCAACCATGAGCTCTACGATACTGGTGCAGCGCTTTTCGCGGGCATACCTTGCGTCTTTAACAGGAACAATCTTGCATTTATTTCCTCATTCCAGGGGTCCAATATAGTAAATTCATGTATTTGTCATTTCATCTTCATCTTTCCCGGGTATAATACGAGCAAATTTACTGACCAGCTCCCATTTACGTGGCTTACCGACGCAAATTGGTTAGAGCCCTGTATCGGTATCGCAGTCAGGGTTAATCCCGGTAAGCCCCCGATTTTGTTAGGCTTTTTTAAGCAACTGCATAAGTTGAGACTGTAACTGTGCATTTGTTATGTCTACAGCTATTTCGAGAAAGGTTGTCGGGAAAAGTGCACGCGACAATCCTGAAAGCATTGTGGGTGGTTTTGAGTTTTCTTTTTTTCAAAGAAATTTGAAAGAATTGGCACGAAAGGCCATGGAAATGTGTTTGCGAGTGCTAAAGGAAAGAAATAAAAGTAGGATCGACAGCTACAGTCATCAGGAACAGTGTATTGATCATATCCCATATTACCTTTCGGGATTGTCGCTGCACTTTTTTCCCACAACCTTTCTCGAAATAGCTGTATCAACTGGACTTAGCTCAGCACCTAGTAGTACCGGATGAGGAGTCATTTTTTATGAACATGGGCTCAGTGTAAAAATTTGATAAATTACTCTCACCCCGCCCGCCGCCCCTGAATAAGCTTGAATACATCCTGGTCGTCATCAATTCTTGCGTCTCACCAGGAGCCTATCAATGCGTTAGAATTAAGTAAATAGTGGGAGTTGAACTACAAATTGACGATAAAGTTTTTAAATTAATCTGAATCGAAGCTGGTGACTTATGAAAATAAACTTTTAGTGAGTTATGCATCGTTCATTAGTTGAGGCATATTGTTGGTCTCTGCGATGTCAGAGGAAACCGCTTTTATTAGTTTTTTCCTTCAAGAAGCACAATAAAATTGCAAATATATATATAAGTTTTTATTTTTTTTAAATGCATGCATAAATTATGTGAAATTTATCTGCATGAAATCTTTTGCCGGGGTAAAATTTCATGCTTTTCTACAGAGGGTGAAAAGGTATTTTCCTCTTTTTCAAAACGTTATTTTATATTTTTGCCCGTTCAAAAGGGATACAACAATAATTATTAGCTTCAGTCTATACCGCTGTAAAAACCTCCTGAGATATTATCGATCCCTTTCAATATGGTGATTTTCCTACAATTTTCAAATTTACGTGACGCTTTACTTAATGCTTGTTTCAGTCAAACGGTTTTAGCTTTCAAAGTTGTTATAAACAACAGCTGGAAACGTTTAAAAGTTCCTGTTGATAAAACATAATTTTTGCTTCAGCTTCAAGCTTTCCCTACGGCTAAAACTCAGGATCAACATCCCTAATGCTGTATGATCTTTCAGGTATTTGAGACTTAAAAAATTATTTTCCATGAAACGAAAGGAATATCCTTGACCTACTTTACTTTTTCTTTGTTTTTTTTTTTTTTTCTTTTTTTTTTTTTTTCATGAATGTCCGTCTGACATTAATTAGAAGACTGAGAAGAAAGGAAGAGTTGCTGCCGGGAAAAGTTGATCAGAGCTCATGATTGTAGTACAGTTTAAGGTCAATGGTTTATGCTAAACTTTAAAAGCAAAGTACAATAGGCATGTAGCCTTTATATAAAAAGAAAATAGAAAAAAAGGGGGGGAATGTAACTTATATCGAGTTATGTTACTTATAAACAGTAGACCTCAACCTGATTGTAGTGTCAATGCCGTGTTCTTCAGTACTGCGCGCCAGCCCGGGTAAATATCCTACACGAGTACATATACAGAAGAGTCTCGCTCGCGGACTTCTCCGGAAAAAGGAAATATGCACATGTAGTTGTTCAATTCTATATCCTCGGTTTCAATTTGATTTATTCTCTGTTTTTGAATGTTGTACTGAGTTAAGGGTTGAGACTGTCGCGTAACTTTTCCTTGCGAACGCACGAAAAATTTACTCGCGTAAATGACATAGAGGTAATGTATGAGAGGCCACGCGTAAAACGTGAAAGTTGAGCGAGGTTCAACTTCTACGTTTACGCGTGACCTTTTATACATTGCCTCTATTTTATTTACGCGCGTAAAATTTAAGTGCGTACGCACGTAAAAATTATGCGACAGTGGAAATCCGCCTTTATCCGAGTCAGTGCCTTACCGGCAAAAACACGGACAGGCTGGCTGTAAAGAAAGAGAGAAGTTCAAATACCGAACTAGGTGCAGTAAAACATAAAATTTCCGTCTTTGTTCACTCATCTTGTTGGTTCATTCATTCGGCTTTAGTTCCGCCGATCTCTCGTGTCTGGTCTTTTTCCATCCCGAGAAGAGAGCATAGAACAAGAACTCTCTAAACCTTTGAATATTCAAACTAAGCTGAGTGCTCTTTATTGCAAAAGCGACGATTTCTGTTTGAACAAGAACGTCCCAGCTGCAAAAAGTTTAGAAATATATTTTATTTTCAAATAGCAACATAAGCAAAACTGAATATTAAGATTTCAAATGAAAGTTTAATCACACTGTAAATTACTGCAAAGTTAAAAAACTCTGACTATTTTTTATAGAACATCGCTGAAGAGAAAAGATGTCATCAATGCGTGAAAAAAACTGAAAATGGTGCGTTACACGCTATTAATACACTTCGGTTAGCCAATCAGCTCTCAGAATCTTGCTTAGAATTATAAGACAATGAATTGCCCAGTAGTCTTCAGCAAAATGTACTACTGTTGGAATGTTTAGGCAAATACCACAAATAAGAATGTTATAAAATTGCAGGCCGTTCAACAATTTACTTACCGAATCTTCAGCGATGCGAAAAAATATGATCATGTAACACCCCTTTTAAAAAGCCTGTCTTGTTTGCCTGTTAAGGACCAACTGTACTATCGCCAAGCTATTAAGGCCTTCAAATGCATGACCGGTCAAGCCCCTGAATATCTTACATCCCAATTTATTACCCGTGAGCAAGTTAGCGAACGAACAACTCGGAGAAGCCAAAAGCTAAACATCCCTCTTTTCAGAACTGCCTCCGGACAGAAAACCTTTTATTACAGGACTGTTAAACTTTGGAACGATTTGGAATCTTTTCTTAAGTTAAGCCCATCTAGCTGTTGAAGTTTTTAAACGTTCCTTAAGGAGC
Organism: Porites lobata; assembly: GCA_942486035.1. NCBI lineage: Eukaryota > Metazoa > Cnidaria > Anthozoa > Scleractinia > Poritidae > Porites > Porites lobata. The sequence goes on from CALNXK010000338.1 coordinate 28,985, forward strand.
CAGCTTTTAGATAATTTTGTAAATACTTCTTAGTTAAGTTTAAAACATTGTAATTAGTAATTAGCTATCATTGTAATTAGTATTTGATTAAGTGTTGTAATTAGTTATTATAAATGTTGTAATATAATCATTGTTCCTGAAAGGCCCCTTTGGGGAGGTAACAATAAAGTATGTATGTATGTATGTATGTATGTATGTATGTATGTGTGTATGTATGTATGTAATTGCAAATAAAAGGACAAAAAACGAAATCAAACCAGGGGTAAAATTGCACCACATCAAGCTTTATCAAAAAGGAAAAGCTGAAGGCGGAAGATGTTTGAAAAGAACGGGTGAAAACGCAGCAAAAACGAGCACAATTAAAAGGGAAGTGAACACGCGGCAATACATGTGATCCGAAACAGATGCTGATGTTTATTTCTAGCGGACTGACTGTTATTTCATAATTGGCCTTTTTGCCACTCTTTGTATGTCATTTTAAGAATACGTTGCTGGGATATCATTACTAAATTAAAAAGGTTGTAATTTTATTCATCGCCCCTTTCTTGTTTTCTTTAAAATCAATAATCATGGACCGAAGCTTTCCAAGCTTTTCTAATAAATTCCCTACGATTTTCAGAAGTTTAATTTTTAATATTTTAGTACCCAGGTTACACTATTTTTCTTAGACAAACGAAACCTAAAATTTTCGGATTCTAAAATGTGATGGTGAAAGGAATCAGAAAAATTCTTATTTTCGTAAAACGTTAAATTACACCTAAAATTTTCAGAAAAAAAATACTGAAGCCCTTGTAATTTCGAAAAGACTTAAGTTCACCTAGGATGACCGAACAGATAAAAATTTTGTAGCGCCGCTTAGAATGCATTTCTAGAGATCTAAAAGTACTCTGGATAGCCTAAAAAGCGTTTTCAACGTATTTTGAAGGAAACCGTCGTTGGGTGCTCCTGATTGTTTTCCTCGAAGTTATTAAAAAAGGGAAAGAAGAGTTAATAATTATTTTATTCAACAATTGCAACAGGGAAACTCATTGATTCTGCTTACCCTCCTCCCCCGCGGCCTTATGAACAACACCTTAACATCACGTTTTACTTAAACAGGAGGATGAAGTTTGTATTAGTGCTATCGCTGATGCTGTGTTACAGTTCAGCTCAGAGTGCTGATTCAAGTGAGTATATTGTACAGTCCAACCCATGTGAGTGACTACCTTTCGTAAGCGACCATCTAACCAAAACACCAAAACTTTCCCAGTGAAAGCCATTTGTACATTTGGTACATTTGGTACCTCTAGTAAACGACCACCTCCTGTAGACTGCGACCACACTATTTGGGTCTGACGGTTTACTGATTTCCAATGGTTTTAACCTTGTAAGCGACCACTTCATGGTCCTTCAAGCATTGTCTGATCTCTATTTTGGCAGTGCGAACTATGCTAATAGGAATATAAGTAGAACTTTAGCAAAGCATGGAACTACACACTTGCAATAACTTATCTTCCATGAAAAAAGTTGTGTTAGGACATCTCCTTAAGCGGCCATTGAGTCTGCATTTTTTGTGCTCTCTTATGGAGGTTCGCATGTATTTTTATCGCGCAGAATATACTATACGCCCCTATTTTTCTCCTGTCCGTCCACCCAACCAGCTGACATGGAGAAAACAGAAACTAGTGTTTAACTACCGAGCATCTGGCAACTTTTCTTCTTTAAGATTTTTGGCAATTTTCGTGATCCACCGATCGTGTTCAAAAACTCAACTACCCTTGGTCAGATTTGATTTCAGGTAATATCCTGTAAGTTTGCCACATTGCATTTTTAAACCAGTGGGAAAATAGTGGAATTTAGGAAATTCGTTTTAATTAGTTTGTTATTTCATCTAATACTTTCGAAAAAGTAAAGAACGTAGAAAAAAGAACATTAAGGGCGAGACCCTTAAGTTCTCTATTGATTAAGAGAACACAAGTCTACGTGTAAAATTACAATCTGATTTTATAGGATGTGGTTCTGTGATAAACAACGCCTTGACAAGTCCTGGATTTCCAACACCATACCCCAATAACAGGCACTGTGTGTACAACGTTTCCATTCCATCCGGAAAGGCGCTGAAGATCAGTTTTTCAACTTTTTCCCTGGAAACACATACTCGATGCGGGTAAGAAATTTAACAATAGACAGGTTTAGAGTCACGTTTACGGCAAACGGCAAACGTCAGATTCAAGTTTAGAATATCTCAAAATTAAAAAAAAAAATAGCATGTAAAAACAGCTCAAAGCAATTCTTATGGACAAAACTGGCGTTATACAATTCACTTTTTTGTAGAAGTAATGAACAATAAACATCAAGAAAAGGGAAAACTTGGTCACGTGGTACAGATTCACTTTTGCCGTTTACAATAAAGTTAACGTGACTGAGGACAAACATTTGAAACCACTCAACTGACTCAGCTTTGGTAAGAGTAGACTAGGAACTTAACTTAAAGTGATACTTATTACTCTAAAACGTAACATTTTTGCTGGTCAAAACTTACTCACGAATTCCGACGTTTGGCTTGTACGCTGCAAGTTTGCGGATCTGTGATTTTAGGCCTAGAAATAAAGGCAAAATCAGGCTTCTAAAACCCAGGCTGGCAAAAACACCGTCCAATGAGAATAGCCCTCTAATTTTAAAATAAAGATTGTTTTAATAAGAAATAAAGAGTATCTGCCAGTAAATTAGCGGTCTGGTCGACATGGCGTGAAAAATAGATTTCGCTCATTTCTTGTGCGTTGAAAGACTTTGATGTACCTGCACTTAACGGCCCCAATTCGCTAGACTGTATTTTTAAAACTCTCGAGTTTTTGAGACAATTTTGGTTCAACGAAAGAAATAGTAATTATTAGATAAAAGAAATAACACGAAAAGCCATCATAATTTCTTTGACATTACACAGCGTTTTCTGCCAATATTACGCACAATTCAACCTCATAGCAAGATTTTAACGATCCCCTTCCCGCGCACTGATAGATCAAGTGGAGCCAAACCACCCCCCAAATGGGGTCCCAAATGTGTCATTTGCTCTCGGATAAAAAATTGAAGTTGAGTAACATATATAGAAATTAAACCATGATATCTTGTGAAAGATTTCTTCCAAAAAAAATATAATTTCTGCTATTTCTTCGATTCTTTATTTTCCTAAAATACTGCCTAAATAGTGCATTCATTAGTCATTGACCAGGTGACAGCTCTTAGGTTATCAGTATGGTATTTCTGTTGTTTTGGGGTAGACGGCTCTAGCTCTCTCGAAATGTTCCTAGCGGCAGAGAGCGATGGGAGTCGGCTGTTTCGCAGCCTAATGAACAAAATTCACACTATTATTCACAAGATCGAATGTTCATTGCTGGTGTTATACTCATATGGTAGATAGGGTCAAAAGGTGAGACTTCTCATTGGCTAAACCGAGATCTGACCAATGATATGGTTTTCGATCTGGAAAATGCCATAGCTTTTTAAAAATCAAATTAAGATTTCACGCCTCAAGGCTTTTACGTGAGTTGAGATGAGTGAAATCCCTTTTACAGGCCTTTGTCATCTGTAAGTAGGTCGATAAGCAAGAGAACATAAAAACCTCTTGTTGAGCGTTAATTGGCATTTGTAGACGGCGGCAATTCGACTGCTCGGGAGTGACTCAAGTGCAACATAAAATAAAAGAATTTGATCGGCGGCTTGATTTTCCACAGAAACGTTTGGAGAGTCCTGAACTCCACCATAAAGCACAACTCGCAATTAGTTGAGGCAGGAGAACATAAAAGGCTTTCATGTTCTCTTGGCGGTTAGGGTTATTTCTAAGAATTTAACTGCCCTTGAAAAGTAAAAAGCATATTCTTTCCCTTCTAGGTTTGATTATTTGAGGATTGTAGATGATGACAACAGAACACGTGGTACATATTGTGGGAGGGAACTTAGTGGAAAAATAGTTTTGGTAACTGGAAACTACGCATTAATAACATTCCACTCTGATTATTCTAATCAATACCTGGGATTCCAGCTCACGATGTTATTTACTGAAAATCAAAATGGTATGTTCAAATAAGAAGGGATTCTTTCATAAAAAGTAAATAAAATAAAATAAAATAAAATAAAGAATGTAAGTAAGTTGCCATTCAGGTGAGATGTCAAAGTTGATGTTTAGAGGTCAAGGTGACGTGCGCGGCATTTTTAAGAAAACTGATAAACAAACAATACAACTAATATTGATAAAATAGGCAAAATTAGAGGTAATTTCAGCCTTTTTTTGGTGTTAAGCAAACTCTAAGTCTGACTAGGAACACTATACAATCTTTCATTCGGGGTTATGCTGTAGTGCAGGATTTCTTAACGATCTCGCAATTTTTTTTTTTAAAACTGTGTTCTCAAGATTAAGATCCTGATATCGGGGATTGAACAAGATGGTACTGAGATTTTACTGCATAGTACTGATGTTTAAGACACGTTCGTTTGACCGTATCATACGTCTTTCTCCGAGAGAAAGTGCGAAAAATGTTCTTTCCAGTAGACTGCAAAACAGTCGGTTTTTTTCTCAAAATCAGTAAAGAAATCGGTAAAGCGTGACGTAAGAGTCTTAAGCGGGAAGCGCGAGCCTCACACTCCCGTAGGGCGTGTGAGGCCCGAGAAAAAACCTAGCATTAGTATTCCTTCTCTGTGAAATGTAATATATAAAGTGGAGGATCAAAAATGAGTGGAAGTGGCAGTACGCCAACAAAGCCTGTGCCTGCTCCTCGAAGGGGGAGTAAGCCGAAAGAGACGAGTGCTTCGGATAAATTGTATAATTTCAAAACACAGTTTGGCAATTTTTTGAGTGGATGGATAAGTTCGGAAAATGTGTTTGTTGCGCCTACCAGAAAAGGAGAAACGTTACCAAAGTGGGCCGACCTACTGAATAACGAACTTTTCGTTGTCCTCGAGGAAGGAGAATCTTTCTCCACGAGAGTTTGCTCTCCGTGCGAAACAAAGGTTAGAAACTGGGCTGCGATGCTTTCCCAAATTAGAGAAAAACTGAACACGCCAACTGACAATGAACAATTATTTCGACTGAAAAGAATGGGTAAATCCCCTCATTCCAATCCACTTCTTCGTGATTTGCAGGGGTGGATCCAGGGGGAGGGTGCAGGGGGTGCGCACCCCCCCTGGGATGACCTGAGGCCGCTTTCTAATTAACACTGTGCAGTCGCTTGACAGACATACAAAATCTGCTCTATCGTTTGATATGTATTCTCAGCAGTTCACATTATGTTTTTTCCTAGTCAAAAGCCCTCTTCTTCGTATTCGCTTTTAAAATTTTTTACGTCATCGGTCAGTTAGTGGTGTACCCCCTCCTAAGAAAAATCCTGGATCCGCCCCTGATTTGGCTCTGTAAATCACTATCCATGAGAATTCAGTAAACATCCTGCTAAAAACGCTAACGAGCTGGGCCCAGGGTGACAAAACCTTGCAGGAAAAAGTCACATTCGTGGACACAAAGAAAGTGGCTTAGAATCATCCAAATCCAGAAGGCACTTTGGAGAAATTAAACAACCTAAAACCCTTAATCAGCCACAGTGAAGAACTTTACATTTCTAAAGAGGCCAAAAAAGAAAATGCTCTTGCATCAGTGGGCAAATCATGCGGACCAGAAAAAATCAATATGCGTGTCACGACCTCTCTTTATCGCACTTTGTAACAAAAAAGCTTCCATCGCACTTTATAATAAACTTAGCTGTCGCAATTTGTAATAATTCCATCGCACTTTGTAATAAACTTTATTTATTTATGAGATTCGCTTTTATGACTTTGATCTTCTTCATAACATGAAACTTACTGTGACATGTCGGCTTATTTGTATCCATTTACTGTTTTCATAGTCGGAGTATAAGCCGTTGTAAATTATTGTTTCTGCGTTGTTTACGTTTATTGCAGCTGTTTTTCGAGAGACCATGACAGGCTTTAAAAGAAATCTATTAAAAAAGCGGTGTGGAGGTTTCAAACGTTAAGCAACACAACTTAGAAAATCCATCAGCTAGCGGCGTTCATTAAATCAATTTAAATGATAAGAAACCATTAGGAAGTGATGCTGGCTAATGATAAGTAGCAGTGGTAATGCAATACAAATAGTCAAGTTTTTAACCCTCGGACGTACAAAGGGGGGAGGGGGTTGATGCCAATCTTCCCCTGAGGTCTTTCTGTGTTTTTCCCTCCACAGCCCTCTTAGGTTTTTCTATATTTTTTCCTAGACGATTAAATATTAGCAGCTAACGTTTTCAGTAGCCGTTTGTTTGTCCCTCTCTCACATTTTGAGCAAGTTTAGTGATGATCAGTTTCTATGGTTACGATATATGACGTCATAAGAAGCAGGTGGTCAAGCCATCTTTGAGCGAAAATGCATGTTTTTTCAACTTCTTTGAACAATAAAAGTAAATCCTGTAGATAAAATGAAGCGAAGTACTTATTTAGGTATTATACTACATGTCAAGCACAAGACATTTCCTACCCTCGGCGTTTTTACCTGATTTCTAATTCTTGGTAAAATCCAAGATGGGGACTAAGATGGCGAACATGTTTGGTGACGTCACAGACCTCCAGCAGCACCTCCACCCATAAATTATACCTCATTTTGTCGAGAAGATCAAAGGTTTTCCACTGAAAGTAGTGCCTTGAATTTTCGTGTAATTATACACGCGTATAGCCCGCTACCGCAGACGTATCTCCGGTCGTCTCTAACACGCTACCTAGGGACGGACCATTTAGTTTTTGTGCGGGGTAGGGGGGGTGGGCACTTGCCAAATAAAGGTCCTACATAAGAAATTTAAGCGAAAAAAAAAATCATGCACAAGAAAGTATCATGATAAAAAAATTCAAGCATATGTGCTCGTTGAATTTTTTATATGAACAGGTATTTAAAAATACAAGAAAAAAATAGATCTGGAGAGTCAGGAGCAGACATTTATAATCATCCCCCTAAGGTTGCTAAATCTGCAATGAAGACATTTTCAGGACCATTTTAATCAGTTCATGTTGAAAACAATAACTGAATTTATCGTCTATATCATTGTCGCATAACACTAAAATTTCCTTTATCAGTACAATCCATTTGCCACACACAGACACAAGTTGTATAATAATAATTATAATAATTATTGTCAAGACTCTTTCGGAGGTGGTCTTTTGGCAGGAACAGGGTCAAGAACTAAAAGAAAGCTACGAGGATACATTACCACCATGCAAAACACTTACAAAATGTTGCAGGTGTAATGAAAAGCCATCCTTTTAATGAAGACTCTGAATAAAAGGTGCTTTGGCGGATATTAAACACGTGAGGCAGAAAGATACCTTAATATTAAATATCCTAACATCCTGTGTTTGAGATATGCCCAGACAGTGTCATTTTTACCCATACAAAAATCAGAGAGTAGCATATGTTTTACATGTGCTATAGTTTCTTGGCATTCAAAATTCCCCCTCTCTCAAAAGGTAATCCTACTGTTTACCAGCAGAATGGGTGCCAGACTGAAAGGTCCACTAAATTTCCAATAAAAAAGCAAAACTAAATTTAAAATATTGAATAAAAAAAGAAACACAGGAAAAACGTTTTCATAACTGCCCATCCACCCCACCCTTAACCCATGTTTCTCACTGACGTGTGACTTAAGGAAAGAAACATGGGTTAGGGGTGGGGTGGGGTGGGTAGGCAGTTTCCCAGAAACCTAAACTGATCCAACATCACTTCTGGCCATAATTACTACACAGCCATAAACACTACTTCTGGAATCATAAACTGCTGACTTAATAAATACCAAAATGAAATGCACAGTGTCAAAATTCAGTGTTTCCATTAGGTGTGTTCAGATGAATATATTATACTAAGTTTTATTTTCAAAATAGACTCGATCATCTCAAAGTAAATAAATTTACCGTAGTTGTCATTTTTATTAATAGTCTCTTTGATAAACACTATTGTGGCTGCCCTACGTACTGTTGTTGTTTCGCAAGAAACACTTTATTCTTGAGATAACAACTTAGTACGGGTTACACGGCAAGATGGCTTGAGAATAACAAGGATTTACAACGATGAACGTGTTACTCATGTAACTTAGTCTACAGCAAGACAAAATGGACGATCCAAGACAAATGAAAGGGTGCCTATGGCTAACTAGTGGATTAATTTTTTTCAGAAATGAAAGCTGACAATGAACTTGCAATTAGTCCACCGGTATAATTTAAGGCTGTCAAAAAATGAAAATGTGTTTGAAAAAATAAATAAATAAATAAAAAACTAGGAAAACAAAAACAAAACGACCAAAAAGAAAAAAAAAAAAGAAAAAAAGGTTCTTACCGCCGAAGTCGAACCCTGGGCCTATGGCGTAAGGTCAACGCGTTACCTATTGCGCCACGACAACTAATGTTACAGAACGCTCAACATTACGCACCTAAGAAGGAACGCATATATCCACTCCAGTTTTTAGAGGGAGTGTACGGAAACTCTGTGCGCGCAGAGAACAGTCTTCGAACTCTCCCAGAAAAACAAGTGCTAAAATTTCACGAAATGCTTTCCAAAAAAAACACACCCCTAGTTTCAAGCAGAAGAGGATCGAAATTCACACTCCGTATTTGGTTACGTTCAGTAGCCAATAGGAAAACAAGAATTTCGATCCGCCACGCGGGTGTTAATGTCAAGGTAGAAAACGTAGAAAAAACGGCTGTACCGTTCTCGCCACGAGAAGAGAACAACTAAATTAAAGTTGCTCTTGTAAAAGCAACTAAGCACAAAGCCAACCCGGCGACTGACTAGGTTCGTATGGAGAACCGAAACCATGGTCTTGCCTGATTACAAAGTGGCAATAACAAAACAGTCCAAAGACTGTTAAGCTTATTCAAAAGACTCACACTACCCTTTAGAAAAGCACTAAGCTGGAGTTTGCTGAGTCGCAATGCAGTTCTCCAAAGTTGATGTAGCTTCAGTTTAAGCTGCACTTCATTCTTACAATTTTGGATCTGTAAATTACTATCAGTGATCATTTAATTGAACATTCTACAAAGAAAGCTAATGAGCTGAGCCCAGCGTGATACAACATTGCAGAAAAACATCACATTCACGGACTAAAAAAATCGCTTAGTTATTCAATTCCAGAAGGCACTCTGGAGAAAATTAAAACCCTTTGAAGCTGGTAGAGCTTTATTTATGAAGAATTAAGAGATATATTCGAGAACAATAAGCAGGGTTTTGACGGTAAAAGCTGCACTTTAACTCATTTCGTCGCAATTAATTGAAGAACACATGTCCGACAATGAGCGATTTTAAATGTCTCGCAAAACCCAGGGGCACCCAACGTTAATATAGTTCAAAACCACTTAAACGTACCATTGTTAAACGTATTTTAGTGTTTCAATGGCAGATATAGGCATATTCTCTCTATTCATCTGTTCAGATTTCCTAGCTGAAAGTCTAGTGATCCGAAAATTATAGGGATGAAAACTTACCTTTTTGAAAATTTCAGCAAGAAAAAAGGCTCCCAAAAATTCTACGTGACCTTTTTAGCGTAAAAATCCGTTAAAATGGGCAATTATACCATTTTTTAGATGTTCGAAAATCCTAGGAGAGGCAAGCAGGGAAGAAATTTTAAAACAAATGTTCCGAAAATTCTAGACCTCAAATCGTCTTCCGAACAGATATTTTCCGAAAGTATACGTTAGGGGCCTCTGAAAACCGTCGTGAACTCTCTTGCTGACGGCATTGTATAGCTTGCAATTCTCTGCATTTACATGAGGAGAATTATCAATTACGATTAATTGAGCAACAGTAAACATTTCTGTTTTGATTCAACAAAGAAACATTTATTTTTACATATCAAAATTCCACATGAAGACAGCTTATCGTCCTGTGAAAGGTACAAAATCATAACGTCAGAAGCTCTGGGCGCAATGCACGCTTAGCACTTCTTGATCGCGGAACGGGAACGATCGATCTACGACAATTGTTGTTTTGACATCGGAAATTTTCGTTCGATCCGACTAATTACGAAAGGTGTCTACATCCGAATGACACACTTGCATATCGCGGTGTCCACAATAACTCGTTCCTTACGCTACGCGTAATCCACAAGTTAAAAGGGGATCAGGCACTTTTTCGGGCTTCTTCAAGGTTTAACATAAATAACATTGAATGGTAAAAAAAAAAAATCCCTGCAGAGACTTATTTTGGTGAAAAAAAAAATTCCTGCAAATAGTAACGCTGAAAAAAAAAAATTCATACTCAGAAGAAATTGCCCCCCCGCAACCCTTTCCACCCCGACAAAAATTTCATGGTCCGTCCCTAAATCAATTCAGAAACAAATCGTCGAATACGATATAAAAAGTAAATGTCCTGAAGAACACTCGACCGTCGATAAAGTAGGAAGTGAAAAACCTTTAGCAAGTAAATCATGAATCGTCTCGAATAAGTCGCCTCCTAATTTCTTTTCTAATCTCTAAGCAAGCGAGACTTAACGCCGATATTAAGAGCGTTGTTGTTTGTATTAATTCCTTCGGCTCTAGTGGTCGTTGGATGTTTACAAAGGGCTGAAGCGAGGAGACATAGGCATCTAGTCTATAGCAAGAAAGAACGTCGCAGGCAATCGGTAATCGGTTGGTGAAAATTTATGGCAAGTGACCTTTGTTAGCACTTTAAGCCAGTGGCTGACAGTGGAGAGAGAACTAGCTCCTTTTCTCATGATCCTTTGGTATGTAACTGCATGTTGTTGGATTACTGTTTACTTGACGCTTTAAAGAGAGAAATAAACACTCTCTGTTCAATTTACGGACTGCGTTCGGTGTGTAAACAGTTGAAGCAGTCGGTAAAGGTAGCCTGAATTTCATCCAATTGCTTCGAGTCGTTTTCTCCTCTTAGCAACGTCTGAATCGACCGGTCGTTAATGCCGTCCAGTGACGCCATCACTACCCGAAAACCGGGTAGTGATTTTGATTGGTTGATTGTCTAAACATTCGCTTAATTATGCATAATTCTAGCGGGATTGTCCCTTGATATTCAGCGGATCACATCCCTGGTATGCTTGCGTGGAGTTCAAACATTTCGATAATCTCAGTGTATCGTAAACAGTAAATTTGCCCTCGTCTTCTAAACTGAAATGCTAAATTGAACAGCGAATGAAGAATCATTGCGCAGAGTCGGTAGGTTTTTCATTTAGAGCCACTTTGTGGTTTCGGCAGTGATTTTGTTTATACGAAGTTTCTGAGACCAATGTTATAAAGCGACCTTCAAGCTATTTTCAAAGTCAAGTGTAATGATTCTGTGGAAGGTTTGAACCCAGGAGTCATTTCAAAAGTAGGTTGAGTTTGTTCGTCCGGGTTCATTCAAGAGTAAAAATTAAACGAAGTCGGTAGGCAACACACGACTTTTACCTCGTGCTAAACTGCTGCTTGTTCCAATGACTTTTTTCCGGCTCTGGCGGGTAGATTATAGGGACCTTAAGCACCAGGACGGGAGAGGAGGACGGTGACGTCTGGCGGATGGGGAAGACTGGGTCTACGTCCCCGTCGTCAGCATGAGTTGTTTGTTGTTAAGCAACTGGACCCTAGGACGGGAAACGCGCGGGAAGCTCAAATAAACATGGCTTCTTTTCGCGAAGCACGAATTGCCCTTTTGGACGCCTACATGGACGGTCTATTAGATGACGACGAATTTCTAGTACTTTGGCAAGCACACAAGTCAAAGAACCCCGAGTTCCCTTATGAAGAACATGGCCGATTTTCCTTCGACGAACTTGACGAAGCAGAATGCAAAGCCGAATTTCGATTCGAGAAGAGAGACCTACCAGTCCTTGTCAACGTTTTGGGTATCCCCAACCAGTTTACTTGTTCGCAGCGTACTGTTAGTGATGGGATGGAAGGATTGTGCATGGTGTTGCGAAGAATGGCGTACCCTTGCCGCTACAGCGACCTTATTCCCCGGTTTGGTAGGCCAGTTCCCGTCTTAAGCATGATCTGTAACCGCGTAATTGATTATATTTATGATTCGCACGTACATCGCCTCACTTCATGGAATCCCCAGCTGTTGGACCCTGCCTCTCTTCAGATGTATTGCGATGCAATTTCTAGGAATGGTTCTCCTCTCGACAACTGCTTCGGGTTCATAGATGGCACGGTCAGACCAGTATGCCGCCCTGGTGAGCAGCAGAGAGTGCTCTACAATGGCCACAAGAGGGTGCACGCCCTAAAATTTCAATCGGTTGTCTTACCATCGGGAATTATAGCCCATATGTATGGCCCAGTAGGTAAGTTAAATGATAAATTACAAACAGTTAATAAACAACAAAATAGTGCATAGGTTCAGATGTACGGTGCTACGAGGAGAGCAATTCTTAAGGCTGGAGATCAGAGAAAGTCAAGTTTGAAATTGATTCAGTACTTGCACTGCAATATGATTGACTAATTTGAAAAAAAAGCACCCATCTCTTTATTTTGTTCCTTTCTGTTGTTTCTACTGCAGAAGGCAGAAAGCATGACGCGGGGATGTTAGCAGACTCTGGTCTACTTGCAGACCTACAAAGGAATGCATTCTCCTTAACTGGCCAGCCTCTTTGTCTTTATGGTGACCCGGCTTACCCATGAAGGGTACATCTGCAGTGCCCTTTTAGAAATGCAGTACTAACACCTCAAATGCAGGAGTTTAATGCTGCTATGAGCGCTCTACGTATATCTGTTCAATGGTTCTTCGGAGATATTATTAATTATTTTAAGTTTCTTGATTTCAAAAATAATTTAAAAGTTGGCCTATCCTCAGTAGGAAAAATGTACCTTGTTGGTGCTATCATAAGAAATGCTCACACCTGCCTTTATCACAATCAGACTTCTGATTTCTTTTCTGTGGATCCACCAACACTTCAGGACTATTTTGTGTAGCTTGCATTATATTAACATCAGTAATGCACAAGTGTTAATATGTCCAAGAAATTTTCAGTGACTGGATTGTGTAGAAAATAAATATGAAGAAGACCTTTGAAATGTCTGATAATTATCATGTAACATGCATTGTTTGTATTACATTTCTATCTTAAATAAACCTTGACCATATCCAGGTGTTTACTATGTTTGCTTGGGTATTACCTTGGCCATTGGGAAAAAAGCCTCTGAAAACCACTGCTAACATCGTTGCCTTACATGTAGCTTTCACAGTTGCCACACCCCTCCCCTCAAAGCTTTAAGCCTAGTGACATGGTTTCATCCCTGTTTTGGTATGGTACTAATGATGAGAATTTGATTGACTATATGATATCTTTCTTGATTAGCTCTATTATTCCCATGGCCTATACTTTTATTAAACAGTGATGTTATGAGATTCTCGTAACATCACTGTTTAATAAAAAATAGGCCATGAGAATAATAGAGCCAATCAAGAAAGATATCAAATAGTCAATCAAATTCTCATCATTAGTACCATAACAAAAAGTCAAACATCTGTCAATTTACACCTCCCTTAAGGGGACACTTACCCTTTGTGCAAGCCATGAAAGGGGTGCATTTTTAACCTCTCTTACATGGACACCTCTATTAAGTGGACCCTTTCTACAGGTCCCAAGGGTTTCTGCTTGTATTAGGGCATATGCAATCAAAAATGGATTATAAAGTTGGCTTTTATTTTTCATCAATACAACAAACTAATATTGTCAACTGTAAAATTACCCTAGCAAATGGTCTGGCATATTTAATGTTAACCCTTTAAGCCCTAAGAGTGATCAGCATCAAGTTTCTCCTTGTAATATCACTACTTTATAAAACAGAGTGGTCATGAGAATTGAGGACATGATCACACAAAATTAATCTAATTGATACTTGATACTTCAACAAATTCTCCCCACTACTTCTACTGAAAACGTATAGGGATAACAAATGAGAATTTGCATTTTTATGTTAGGGTTTAAAGGGTTAAATTAGTTCAAAGCTCCAAATTGCACCCAGTGCCTAACTATAAGGTCAGGACACACTAGGCAACAAATCATATGAAGCAAAATGTTGCTGTGTCCTTTCCCCCTATCGTATCACAGAGTGGTTGATTGCAGGGACATTTCACAAAGACTTGTTGTCTAGCATATCACAAAGTATATGATCTGGACAGTCAACATTGCAAAGTTTTCAAGATCAATACAAGAAGAGAAATCAACATAAGCCTACACTAAGCCTCAAATACATTAAAAACAATTTCAGGTGAATAATTTTCACAATTTCAGGTGAATTATTCTGACACAGTGGTGGATCCAGGGGAGGGGCCCTGGGGGGAACCAGCCTCCCCCCTTATTGTTAGACCAAACTGAGGCCCAAAGGGGCAAAAAAAACTTTTCTTGAACCCCCCATCTCAAGGTCTAGATCTGCCAGTGTGACACACGTGACATTAAACAATCATCTCAGAAATGACAGATAAACAGTACTAACAACAAATCCACACAATACATTGTGTGAAGGCTTATTTATGGTCTAACTTAGACACGAGGGCCATAATCAACTGAGTTTGCTGCTGCTGTTGTTGGAGAAGCATAGCTTGCATGTTATGCATTTGCTGCTGCTGTTGCTGTTGTTGTTGCCTCATCAATTCGAGAAAATCCTGGTGTCGTTTGCTCTCAGCCTCTTGTTGTTTTACTTTCATATTGACCTCCTCCTTACGAGCAGCAACCATTGCCTCAGTTCTTTCTCTTAAGAACACTACTGCATCTCCTCCAGTTGCCCTCTTCTTCTTACCTTTGGTCTGAAGGTTGCTGTCTTGCCCTTTTCGTTTCTGAGTTTCCCCCAGTCTCTCCAATGACTTTGTGCGAATATCTTCAGCCTGTTGTCGATCTTCTTTCCTCTTTAGGTTTTGATCTTGATTCTCCTTGTGCTGTTTATCCGATTCATCTTCCCTCTCGATCAAACCTTCCAGAGCAACTTCCACCTCTGACATATCAGTTTCAATTCCGGAAGCTTTCGTTTCATCTTTTAGCTTTCTTCTCAGCTTATTTGCTAACAGGTTGTATCGATCACGAACACCCCTTCTGTCTAAATCTGACTTGAATCTTACTTCATCAACTGCAACAAGTCGTTCAGCGATGTCATTCCAAACCTGTCCTCTTTGAATTGAGCTCTTCTTGTACTGAAAGGGATTGTGTATCAAAATTTCTCGACAGAGAATTACGTCGTGTCTGTCAGTCCAAAACATCATCTTTTCACTGCAGATAAATATTGAAACAAGCAATACAACAAAAAATTATTAAAAAGGGTTGTATTACCACAATCATGGAAAAAAATATTTTAGAACCTGAAGACTCCTAGCTGTCTAGAGGTAGATACACTAATTAATGAAATGAAGAATTAAGATAAGCTAAGTTTGTTTTTCTGTAGCTTCTCTATTGACATAACTGTTCTTTTGTTTCAGTTGCTTCATCTCTTCGTTTTCTTTTATAAATATTTAGGAAATAACTACTATAATACGTATATATGTGTAACTATTTATATAATATATACAAGTGTGTGTGTGTATTTCTATAACAAATTTATTTACGTACATACTGGTTTGCCAGGATTACCTTCTTGCTATTTGTCGGCTAGTCTAATTTTAAACATAAGCTTATACGAAGATGCAAGAAAGTGTTGCTTAAAAGCATACACACACAACGCTTTCATCGCTGAAGGAAATCGCTGCTATCAAAGGAAATTAAAATTTTCAAAATGGAGAAAAATATGAAATACGAACATTCTGCAAGACCTACACGCTAAAAGTCGCAAGTTTGTACATAAGCTTATTTTTTTAACAAATTTAAGGTAACACCAAGCATCGAATTGATTTATTAACACATGAGCAGATTATTGGGGTTTTACCTAGCTATAGTTTAATCAGGGCAGCTCAGGGCAAACATATTTCCACAGAATATCAGCTAACTTCATTCAGTACGAATTTTAAGTTTGTACTTACGCCGGTTTATCGCCTCCATGCTTTTTCGCGGGAAGGTTTGTCGACATCTTGAGCTTGTGAGCGGGTGTACTGACAAAAGAAAGTAAAAAAATTGATTTATTTTTATCCCAGTTACCGTTAACTCGATTCTGACAACCATCGATACCAACTTTTAACATTACATTAAGTACTTGGATCCAACAGTTACATTTCAGGACAAAAAAAGCCAAAATTTACTTACGTTCTGTGCACGACGTCAAAACTCCTCACTTCACGTCGAAGACGAGGGCAGGACGGGATGATGCAGCCTATTCGCATGCGCACTGCTATCGAAATGCGACTTTTCACTTCCGGTAAGGCGTCATCCTCCTCTCCCGTCCTGGTGCTTAAGGTCCCTTATACCTCTGAGGAAAACGTGCCTCCTGGATCCGAATAATCATAAGCGATTTTCTTTTAGTCCGTGAATGTGACGGTTTCTTACGATGTTTTGTCACGCGATAACTACCGCGCTTTGGCGTTTCTCATTACCAGGTTTAGATTCCTGGTAACTATCTTCAGCAAAGCACAACAAATGAATATACACAA
Organism: Porites lobata; assembly: GCA_942486035.1. Lineage (NCBI taxonomy): Eukaryota > Metazoa > Cnidaria > Anthozoa > Scleractinia > Poritidae > Porites > Porites lobata. The sequence continues at coordinate 45,486 of CALNXK010000338.1, forward strand.
AAACGCTAATATAACTATTCACAACACGTTCATGAGACGTAAGAAAGTTGCTATTTCGATATAAACCTAAACCTGTGGACATTGATAAGTTCGGGGGCATTTTGACTTGTGTTTATGTTAAATCATGTCTTGTTTCGTAACGGGCACCTAAGTTACGAACAAATGTCTTGCTGTAACACTTCAGAGAAAAATCAAAATGAAATATTCTGGCTGATTAATTTCACGCTTTCAAAAAGATCGGTAAAGTCAATAAAGCTCTTGTTAGGTAGAGGGTGCCCTGCTTTGTATTCCTCAGTAGAAAAGTTGAGCTTCTAGGCGTTAAGATAATTTTTCTGCGTAACGTCCTGCCAGTCTTAAATTTTTCAAAAGACGAAACGTTCTTAAAAGAAAATTGAAGCAATCGACAAAGGAAGAAGTATACGGTTAAAACCATACCTTTTCAGATTTATTCCATTTTTTTTTCCGCCTTGTATAAATTGACCTGAGATGTAGCGTCCTCCCTCCCTTTTTCTTTAAAAGGCGAAAGAAAAAGGTTTCTTTTTTATAATCAGTCCTTTTTTGTAATCACTCCCATAAAATCCATTCCATTCCTCAAGTTTTCACGGGATCATTTGTGGTCGACTTTAGGGATCACTTGCGGTCGAGGATCATTTGCGGTCCATTTTGGGGATCATTTGCGGTCTCGGGATCATTTACGGTTGGGGATTATTTGCGGTACTGTACAATACTCTAGTTATTGATCTGATTGGTAAATTACGTCGCGATGTTATTGGTCGTCTGTCAATTAAGCCGTGATGTTATTGGCTATGAAGACTCGTAATCAGTAATTGGTGCGCCTTTGATATGGAAATGATTTTTCATTCGCGTGCAAATAAAAGTCATTTTCACAAGAAAGGTTGTGCACTTGGCCTCATTTTGAAAGTGAGGGTTTTTGGAACTCGGAAGTGGCCTTTTACAACCGGTTCAGAATACTGCGTGCAGTTGATAGTTTGAACCTTAAACATGAATTACGATCGAAAAAAGTAAAGTCACTGTATCATGCAGACATTTCAAAACGATATTTCTTGGTTTTCCACTTGAAAATCGTGTTTAACTTTTTGCATGAATTAAAGCAAAGGATTAGTGACGTCACTGGATGGCATTAACGGCTGGTCGATTCAGACGTTATTGAGGGAGTAATAACGACTCGAAGTAATCAGATGAAATTCAGGCTATCGGTAAAGGTTGTTATTGACTTATCACCGCAGCACTTAGTCGAGCGCTTATATACAGCACGTTCACTATCAAAAAGCAAAAAGTATCGAGCCTGAATAACAAGTACTACTTGATCAGGTTGTTTATGCACCTTTTGGGTGATGGTCTTGGACATAGTTGCAAAAGTGTTCAAGGAGACTCCTGTGGGAGAAAACAGCTGTGGCGAAAAGGCACGTTCTTCAAGCCCTCTTTGTTTGAAGTGTGAATATTGTAATAGGATGGGCCATTTTGTATATACCTTGTTCCCTTAGAAAGTCTGAGCAACAAAAAACGTCCTCAAATCCTGACAAGTGAATGCAGTGAAACCTTTATGAAGCCGACCCCTAATTAAGGGGACACCCTCTATTAAGCGGACACTAAGCCGGGTCCTGAAATGAACATCTTATATTTCCCTTTATAACGAACCCCTATTCATCTGACACCTCTATTAAGCGGACGCGGACACTAAAATAAATTGTATTTCGCTAATTTCTATTGTTTAAAACCTCTATTAAGCGGACACCGGATTGAATTGACAGTTCCTTGAAATACGTACTGTAGTCGGTTAATAAAGATAAATCAATACATTTAGCTGTCAGAAGACCGATATCCGGCCTTATGATTGTCATCCGCGATCAGAGTTAACCTAAAAGTCTTGCACAAAGTACGACACAGCTTCCTTAGTTTCCTTAACAACATGGAACTTTATCACGGTACAGAGTAACCGTTGAATGTTAATCGATAACAAACATTGCGCTATTTTTACTAACCTCTATTAAGCGGACACCCTCTATTAAGCAGACATTTGGGAAGGTCCCGAAGGTGTCCGCTTTGTAGAGGTTTCACTGTATGTTATTTAACAAGTGAAAATTAATGGGTGTCAGGTATCACAAAAAAATGAGAGGAGACATGATATACATACACACACTTTTTGGATCGAAAAGAATGCTACTGGCCAAAACATTTTGAAGGATTGCCGGCTTTTTAAGTGTAGAAAGACTACTCTTGTTTCCACTTTCAACTGTCGCACTCTGAGCTCCATCGGAAGGACAGGTGAACTAACTGCACTAGCTCAGGAACAGACCATTGATGTCATATGCATCCAAGAACATCGGATCTACCATGATGACATCGAGTTGAAGTACCATGACATGAAGAAAGGTTGGGTTATGATTACATCTTCCGCTGAAAAAGCTACAAATAACTCAACAATACGAGGTGTTGGCTTACTTCTCAGCCCGAAAGCACACAAAGCACTGAACTCGGTAGAAACCATCAATCCAAGGATTCTCATTGCCACTTTCAATGGAAATCCTGCTGTTACTGTCATATCCTGCTACAGCCCCACCAATGTATCTAACGTTGATGACAGAGAGGAGTTCTATGCAGAATTATCAGAATTGACTAAGGCTGTTCCTAAACACAATGTCTTACTAATTGGCGGAGATATGAATGGAAAGATTGGTGCAAGTGATGCTAAGGGGTCAGTCTACAACAAACACACCAACGAGAATGGGCAATTGCTCCTAAACTACATGTTAGAATGCAATCTCATACCGCTGAACACCAGTTTTAAAAAGCGCGAAGGTAAGCTTTGGACTCATACATCACCATCTGGAGCCAAATGTCAAATAGATTATATCCTAATAAACAACAAATGGAAAAATAGCGCTTTAAACTGGGAAGCTTATAACACCTTCTGTTCTGTGGGATCTGATCACCGTATTGTCACAGCTAAAATAAGACTAAGCCTGCGGCAAAGTAAACCATCTGGTAAGAAAAAGATCAGATACGATTGGAACAAGCTTCTCAATGATAACATCATCAAAGACATGTATACTGTTGAAGTCTGCAACCGATACCAAGCTCTACAGGACTTACATGGTAATGAGGATGCAAACCAGATGTATGAGAATATCATGAAAGCCCATGAAAAAGCTGCAGAAATCAGTGTACCTGTGAAGGCCAAGATAAAGCAACACTTTCCGTGGGAAAATGAAAACATCATAGAAAAAAGGGAAATGGTGAAGAATGCTTATGAGGTATCCTTGAGAAGAAATACCAGAAGCAGTGCTGTAAAACTGGAGGAGGCCAAGCAAGAGCTACAGGAATCTTACGATCGAGAACAAGAGAAGTATGTGAATGAAAAGATTCATGCAATTACTGACGCTATACAACACCAAAAATCCGGTCTTGCATGGGAAACGGTAAACGAGTTCACAAGAAGAAAGAGCACAAACAGGGGTCGAATAAAAGCCAAAAGTCCTGAAGACCGTGTCAGTAAATGGAAGTTACACTTCTCAAACCTGCTAGGTCAACCACCCAGTGTCACAATAAAACCAACTGCTTCCATAATACATGAACCTCTTCCCATCAACACGGATAACATAACCATGGAAGAACTGGTTAAAAGTATCAAAGGTTTCAAAAATAACAAAGCACATGGTCTCGACAACATACCAATTGAAGTCTGGAAAACTGGTGCCTTAAATCAACAATTGCTTGACATCTGCAACAAAACATTCAATGGTGACCGACCGAATATATGGGTTAAAAGTGGAATAATACCCCTACCAAAGAAAGGTGACTTGGGTGACACAGGAAACTATCGTCGTATATCCCTAACTGTCACCGCTGCGAAAACCTATAACAAGATTCTATTAGATCGAATAAGACCTCATCTGGATCCTCTGCTCAGGGTGAACCAAAATGGATTTCGTACGGGTAGATCTACACTACCGCAAATTTTAACTCTGCGTAGGCTCATAGAAGGAATAAAAGAAAAACAGCTTCCTGCAATATTGACTTTCGTAGACTTCAGTAAAGCCTTTGATTCGATACATCGTGGGAAATTGATGGAGATCTTGAAGGCATATGGAATTCCAACAAAGATAGTGGATGCCATCAGCATACTCTACAAGGACACCGAAGCACAGGTGATAACTCCTGATGGTGATACGGAATTCTTCGAAATTCTTGCGGGAGTTCTGCAAGGAGACACACTCGCACCTTTCCTATTTATCATAGCCTTGGATTATGCCCTTAGAGAAGCTACTAGAGAAACACACACTGGGTTCACTCTTACACCACGGCAGAACTCCCGTCATGTAGCAACATACATCACCGACACTGATTTCGCGGATGATCTTGCCCTAATTTCTGACTATCTTGAAGAGGCGCAACTTCTCTTATTAAGACTGAAGGTTGCTGCGAAAACAGTGGGTCTGGATGTTAACTACAAAAAAACGGAATACATGCTGTACAATCAACCTGTAGGTGATCTTGTCACACTGGCAGGGAACAAATTGAAGCAAGTAGATAACTTCAAATACCTTGGTTCGTGGATACAATCCAGTGAAAAGGACATGAATATAAGAATTGGACAAGCTTGGAGTGCACTCAACAAAATGATGAAAGTGTGGAAATCAAACCTAAAAAATCATCTCAAAATAGGTTTCTTTCGGGCCACAGTTGAAAGTGTACTGCTTTATGGTGCTGAATGCTGGACGATGACTGGAAAGATGATGAATAGACTAGATGGTACGTACACAAGAATGCTCAGAGCAGTTCTTGGAGTTTCCTGGAAGGAGCATAAAACCAACAAAGAACTGTACGGCAACCTTCCTAAGATTACAGATACACTGATGATCAGGAGGCTGCGGTTTATAGGACACTGTTGGAGAAAAAAGGATGAGGTGATAAGTGATTTACTACTCTGGGAACCAAAGCCAGCGCAAGAAAGAGAGGAAGACCAGCATTAACATACGTAGACCAGCTGCAAAATGATACTGGTTTGAGCATAGCTGAACTGAAGAACATTATGGAAAACCGGAAGGAATGGATGAAGCTAGTTAATGGAGTTCGAGTTCGCTCGAACTAATAATAATAAAATAAACGAACGAGCAGTCGTATTTATTCAGTTCCATATACATGTATTGTGTACTGCATTTTGTCCCCTTAGTCAGCATAGTTATGGCAGCTTTGCATGAAAGAATATATCCTTAATTTAAGGGCCTTCCCGCCTCGCGGGTCTTAACTGTTATCTGCTTTCTTTACCGGGGTGAGCGTGATTCCAGATTCTTAGTTGATATATTTGCCCAGTGGTATCCTTGCCTTCGTCTGAAAAACAAAATAAATTAAACAACCAAACGTGGTGTAGGAAAGAAGGACCTTGATTTCCAGTTTCAAGAATAGCGAAGTTAAGGGGGCATTACATTTAGCTTTTTGGGGAAATGATGTTGATTTGGGAAGAAAATAAATTAGGGTTGAAAAGGTATACACATAAACCAGTGTAGTTAGTCCGCTGATGGGATGAGAGGCACCTTGTTGTGGTGGTGGACTATCTGGTAATTGTCTACAAATTATTCACTTCATATTTTAATTTTTAACAACCCCCAAATCCAATTATTTATTTTCCCATTCTCCCAAGATTTTAAATATCTTCCTTCCTAGCCTGCGTAGCTGGCGGTATTGTGTAGTAGTCGAGTGTTCAGATCTGGCGGCGAAGCCCCCAAAAGCGGCGTAAGCCGCGAGAAATTCAAACGCCTCGTCCCCACTTTTTTTTGGATCACGGCTCCGCCGCCAGAACTTAAATGGTGCGCCAAGACAATACCGCCAGCTACGCAGGCTACTCCATTCCTAAATTTTATACATTAAAAACATCCGAAAATCGTTGAAAAGTTGATAAATAATTATTGAATTAAGGACTGTAACTTAATTGAGTCATTTTTGGATTGAATGGAATCTTGGCTAGATATTGAAGAAAAAGGTCGAAATCAACGAAAAATAACGCTTTTAACCGTACTGCCCCCTTAAAGCCGTTGAAAACATGATAAGCTTGTCGATACCAGAACCTCGTTAAGGTCGGAGGATAGATGACAGCCCGTGTACCATGGCAGAATGATAGCTGATAAAGGAAGGAAAGCTGACTGGCGATATTACCAGGGTTGTTTCCGTGACTTAAGATGTTTACAATCTGGGGAGTTTCATAATGTTTCTTAATGTTCGCAAGAATCCTTAAACGAACATCTGTCCGCTCGAGGTCATAAAGCATGTTAACACGGCAAGAGATTTAGGCATTGTTCTAAAGAAAGAGAATTCCTTTTCGTCCTGTAAACGCTAATAGGGTCTGCTATAAAGCGTGTTACTGAGTTTTAGTACCTGGGTGTCATCTTTGATGAACATCTCAGTTGGCACGAACATGTTAAAGCAATTGTGTTTAAAGCTGGCAGGCGGGTCGGTCTGTTAGGACGTGTTTGCCGTTATATCACCACACATAGTGCTAATGCCATTTTTTTATCTACGGTTAGACCGACTTTAGAGTACTGTGCTGGGGTCTGGGGGTGCTGTGGGGAAGTAAATAGTGGAATTCTAGAAACTCTGCGGAAGTGCGTTGGAAGAATTGTAATTGAAACACCTAGTAGTGACACTGCTACGAAAGCTTTGAAATGGTCCAGACGCGATGAACACATCCTAAAACTTGTAAGGAAATGTATACATTGCCGGTGCCCTCAGTATTTTAAGAACTACTTTGTTTTTAACAAGGACATTTGTGCTCTTTCAACTCGCCAGAGCAATCTCTTGCATGTACCTGCCAGAAGAACAGAAGTGGCCAAGAGATCTTTTTATTATCATGGAATTATGGTTTTTAATAGTCATCATTGTAAATGTCCTTAATCTTAAAAGATCTTGTTGTTGGTTCATTTGTTATATTACCTTGTACATATTTCATTATTATTATTATTATTATTATTATTATTATTTATAGTCTAGTTAGTGAAGTCAGGGTTCCTATTGATAGCAGGTATGCTTTGTAAGCTCCCTGAATGGACTACCCTGGGTAATTACTTTTCATTTTAAATAAAGGCGTCTAATACCGGTGTTCAACGGATGACTTCAGCTCGGGTAAATGACAGGTGGTGATGATGGTGAGACGTTTACATGGCTTTTGTTCTGGTTGAACAATAACACTAGCCTTCACGGGGGTAGCAGGCCTATCTAAGTTATGGAGCATGTAAGTTGGACGACGAGTTATACCACCTTGTCATCTGTTGTATCAGTTGGTTAAGGTGTGAAACCCTGGCGGTGCCACACCTTCTGTGAGAATTAATATTCGTGGTATCCTGACAGGATGTAGATCACTACGCCTTTCCAACCAGTGGGCAGGACTTCCATCAATGGCTGATATTCTCATTGGGAAAAATCTTAGATTGCTGGCTCACGTGCATAGGATGGATAATAACAGACTACCGAAGAAGCTGTTATACTTTCAACTATGTTTGGCAATGCGTAATCAGTAGAGGCCTGTTTGGTAATGAGTAATCAATAGAGGCCTAGATTAAGGTTCAAATATGTTGCTAAGAGAAATATGAATTGGAGAGACATCGATCTCAAGCGATGACAGGAGAGGGCCAACGACAGACCTACCTGGAGGAGACTTATAAAACTGTGCTGAGCCCTGGAACACTCTTAGTCGAAACGACTGACTGCTGACTGTGATGATTATGGATGGAATGTTCGTTTAAATAAAAACTGTTGTGTGTTAAGGAAAGAGTTAATATTCGTTAATGCTAAAGCATTTATTAGCAGCTCTTACAGGACAGCACCTGAGGTAGTCAAGGAGATACAAGGTATTAAGGAATGTAGCGCTTGAGTGTACTTTTTGGGTGAGCGAAAACTGGTCTAAACATAGCTTAATAAGTTATGAGAGCGGGGTTTTTGTTTTGAGAATTGAAGTTTGGGAAAGGTTTATTGGAGTCATAATAGTAGTTTAGATTGCACTTATAGTAGACAAATAATGGAGCAGTAAAGGCTGTGGGGCGCTGATCAATCATTTTACCATACCTTAAGCATGAATATTAATGTTGATATACACCTAATTAACAGGTTTAACGTGGGTCGCCAATCGGTTTCACGTGCGATTGCGTTAACTTCTGATGATAAATATTAATTTGGCGTGGAAATCGTTGATTCTTACTCAGTTTTCAGTGGGGCCACGCAGAGGTGAACGGTCCCCCTTCCCACGGCGTGGGAATCGCGTGGGTTGTATTACTAACCACCTCTAAACCAAGCTGTCAAACGTCTACCTGCGAACAGCCTGGCTTGCAATGTGACTCGTCGGACGCCTGACACAAAAATCTGTCGCGGTAGAAGGTCCAAAGGAGTTTCCAAACTGCTCCGCCTTAACGTTAAGAATGCGTATTTTTCTGAGTCACTCATCTCTTTGTGGTAAAACTACTGTTTGACTACTCCAAATGAATTGACCAGTTTCCATATTTTAGAATTCAACCTCAAACAATTCAAGGCTTTTGGGAATGAGCATCTGTAGAGAAATAAATTAAAGATTTTTCAAAAGCAATTGCTTTTCGAAAGCTCACACGTGAAAATAAGCATGTTATTTACCTATCCCTCTGGGGTATGTGACATGTTCAACTGGTGTCGTACCAGGTGAATATATCACATACCCCATTGTTCCAGTTAAACAACCCTTACTTAATTGTTCTTCAACAGGTTTTTCATTGTTTTAGGTTTTGTCCTCATTCTTGTGAGACCCAATTAACGAATTTTAATTTTAGTGCAGCGAGGTGTTTTTAAGAAGGAAAATTGGTCATAGAATCGAACCGCGGCAAACGAAAGTAAATATAGCAGCAAAAAAGAAGATGATTGCGAATAAATGCCAAGAGGATGAGGAATAAATCTTTGAAAGGAATATCGATGACATATTTAGGAATTGTTAGATGAGGCTTAGCATGATCTGTTGAATTATGCAGATCGAGGAGGGTGTGTGTAGCGTATATATTATTCGCTTAAAGTAACTCTTAGTTGAAAACGTGCTTACTTCTTGTGGTGTCTTGAGTTCATTACAATTTTTCTGTTCTTTTGTAAATTTTGGGTACAAAAGTCGTAAAGTCTAGCAGTGATATTCTTTGCCAGCTGGACGCAAACAGCTGAGCTAACGAAGCCTGACGTTCTCAAGGCTTCTCGGTCTCCGTCACTTTTTTTAGCGATTACCCGAATTATTGATGTCATTTTATTGGATATTCGCAAACGCATTCCAAATTTGGTCAACTCTAGAATGTTATGAAAAATTAGCCGAGGAATTTGAGGCAATCAGCAACGGACTCAAACAGGTACCAGCAACCTTTCTTGGAATATGCACGTGTCTGATCGGTGAGATGGCAAAGAAAGCTTCTAAACGCCTGTATTTTCTTATAGGCAATAATAGCGCCATTATGTCGAGAAGGCCGATCTGCTTAGGTTTTACACAAGCTGTATAAGGTTTGTTTTCAATTACGCAATTCCTGTGTTTCACGCTTCGTTACCTCAGTACCTAATAGACGATTTGGCTCTCTCCATCATATACCCCACCTAGCCTTATCCTGCGACAACGCTCTACCTTCGTTAGACCTAGAATTATTACTAGTGGTTCATTCTCAGCGCCTGTGTCAATCCCTTTTCGATAAATATCTTAGATCACCGTCTTCTTCACTTACTGCCTGACTCGCATAGTTACACCCTCAGGCATGCCAGAACTTTTGATGTCAAGTTTAAAGCTTGCAGGCCCAAGAATGATCTTTAATTCCCAATGCCTCCGGGGAAACTCATCTAGAATAGCCACCGACCAGTTATTTAAAAAAAAACCTTTGTTCTTATTTTATATATTTTATGTATATGTAGATATTCTTCCGAGTTATAACTTTTTTTAAATCGATTGTAATTTATGCGTTTTCTATAATTTAGTAGTTTTTATCTTGTTTACACGTAATTTGCAGCTTCTGGCTGCGATGTCTATACCAATAAAGTATCTCAGATTCAAGGTAGCGCTTTATTCTTCTTAACCAACTTTAATAGCACAGTTTAAGCCCAAGGGACGTTCAGCCAACCATCTTGTATAGTAGAAGGGGTCTAAATTTCCCTGTACGTTGGAGTACAAGCAAACCAAACTTTATACCCTCCTTTTTTTGGCTTTGAAGGGAATTTCAGTACAATATAGAAATAAACCTTAGTCTTTGATCATTCCCAGCAGTGGGTTTGCAAGACTGCCCATTTCCTGTATGAGATGGGTTGCTTGTGTATATATGTGTATCTAGAATTTAGTTAGAAGAACAAAGGGTCTTGAAATGCATCGCTTACATTTCAGTTTCATGTGGGTCAGTAGTGAACAATACATTGAAAAGTCCTGCATACTCAAATGGCTTCTATGCAGCCAGCATGAGCTGCGTCTACAATACTTCGATTCCGGCTGGTAAAGCGATGAGACTGAAGTTTCAAAGTTTTGACCTGGCGTCAGATTCGGAATGCAGGTAGGAATAAATACCTTTTATATAAATGACGACAGCCAAATCCTGCTTTTTCAACCAAGACAAAAATATAGAAATAAATAACAAAACAGCAAAGAGAGAAGCGACTTGAGTTTCCCCGATATCTCGGACCGACAAGCCCTCCTTCTTCAGGAGATTTAATGAAGGATCAGAAAGTCGACTTTCCGATTCTTCATTAAATCCCCTGAAGAAGGATGGCTTGTCCTTCCAAAATGTCTGGAAAACTCAAGTCTCTCTTCTCTTTGCTGTTTTGTTGTTTAGGACTAAGTACGTTTCGAGCGTCTTTTCTGAACTTTAATTTTGAGATTGCGGGTCAAAAACTTGAAGGCGTACAAAAACATTCTCAAATAGCTTCTTGTAAGTTTAGTCCAATCGAATCTCACTTTCATCAAGTATACGTTTAGGTCAGCTACCGTCCCTTTAGCTCTGATCGGTGGATTTTTTAATCAATCTCGAGAATCAGTCTGATAAACCGTTATTTTGGCATCTAGCGAGGAGAATGAGGGGGAGAGATATTTGTTGCTCTACAGCAACTTGTATTGATAGAGATTTTCTTGTAGGATCGATTATTTGAAAATAACGAATGGCATCACCGAAGTTCGATACTGCGGTGACCAGCTCACTGGAACAGACCTTCTTGTATCAGGAAAATACGTTGTATTAACGTTCCACACGGACTGGCTGCTCGAGAACAAGACAGGATTTGAAATATTCTTTGCTCAAGAAATTTCTAGTAAGTAGGAAAAGGAAACAACTTTACGGTTAAGACTATTTATACGGGGAGAAATAAGACTCGTCTTACATAAGATTTGTCCTAAATAAGACGCGAAGTTTACCGTATAAACCACACATTTTGTCTGAAATAAGATAAGACCCGTCTTATCTAAGAATAGCCTTTAACACCTGTTTTACTCTTGGCTAAGTAGCGTCTTATTTCAGACGAGTTGTGCCGCCGTTTATACGGTGAAGTTGGCGTCTTATTGTGGACGCGTCTTTTCTTTCCTGGTATAAATGGCCCTAACTGTTCCACCTCTAAGATTGAACGAATCCGCTTCATTCCGGCCGAGCAATGGATAACGAGGCACATTCGCCAGAATGTTTCAATCCAGTTTGTACCGAGACACTGGAACTAAAATCACGTACGCAATTTTGAAAGCGGTTTTCATCAATCACATCTCTAAGGCGTAGACCATTTGACTTTTGAATCTATTTTACAATTATTGCATTATAAAACTGTTGCTTAATTAGTTAATTACTTACTTAGCTTTTTTTTAACCTCATCCAATAATCCTCACAGTTGGATTTGCAGCCCTGCTGCACCGTTCCCCCTACAATTTCCCATCCCCCCCCCCCCGATTCATTAGTTACACCTAAGTCTAAATTGTAAGATTTCTAATATAAAGTGATTTGTTTAATGCCAGTTTACTTGTAAGTAACCATGCTGAGTTGGCTAAAACAGATGCACTTGTAACAAGCTCAGTGTTCTAAATTATTTCCAAAAGTTCGAGTGTATAACATGAAAATGTGGAGAAAAAAAAAACAATTTCGATATTATATTGCAATTCATACTTGTTTTATTCATGGCTAAGCCTCAAGGTGATTTCTTTTGTTTTATTCCCCTAAGCCTTGGAGCCAAGTATGAATTTTAATATACAAAAATCGCTTTTTTTTTTTTAAGCGTGCCAGTTTAAGGGGGCAGTCTGTTTAAAAGCATTGTTTTTTGTTGATATCCGCCCTTTTTTCTTTAAATTTAATAACTACAATGTAGCCAGGATTTCATTGGAAATCACAAAATGACTTCATGTATCAACTTGGTCAGGAGTCCTATGGTGCAATATTTTCTTGAGCATTTATGGATGATTTTCCGAATGTTTTTAATGTTTGAAAATGGGCGGGGGATGTTTAAATTTTGGAAAAATTGGAAAATATTGGATTTGGGGGTAAAAATTTAAAAAAAGAATAGAATAAGTAGTAAAAAAATACAAGATAGTCCACCACCACGACAAGGTGCCTTTGATCCCATTAACGAACTAACTAGTTTATGCCGTGTTCATACTTTTTCTACCCTAGTTTATTTCCTTTCCAAGTCAACGTAATTTCCACTAAAAAACAACCAGAATGCCCCCTTTTACACAGTGCTAGTGCTGTAAATTGCTTCTTGTACTCTGCTAGACCCGGGCCCATTCCTTGGTCCTGAGGTGCTGGAGGGATATTTTACCGGATGAACAGAAATCTTCCTAGCATGAGCGCTGAATGTTTCTAAGCCTGATCTTTTGCAGCTCATTGATGTTATAGCTCCAGAGATCTTTCCTAAATTATATTGCATTCCCTTACTTATGAGTGCCAACTCATCAACAATGACTGGCACAATCTCTGTTTTCACTCTCCGTATTTGCGTGATTTCGATCTCCAGGCCTTTGTATTTCGAGATCTTTTCAGTGACCTTTGTCGAGTTGTTTTGGTCGGATGATACGGACGCATCGATTAGCTTGCAACATCGGCTGGCGTGGTCCTTGATCACTACCTATATCAGGCATGTTCGCTGACAACTCTCCATCCTTACATATAACAATTATTCACCGAAGTCACCGACACTGAGGTGAATGATTGTTTTAATATATACTAAAACAGTGACATAATTGAGCACAAAAATGATGATTTTCAACTCATTTAATGTTGCCAACGATTACAATTTTGCCGCGCAATGACAGAACGGCCGCAGCCGTCGATTTTTCTTGCCGACAAATAAAATTTTTGAAGGCATTAGTTTAGCTCTTGCAGGGAAATTTCTTTATTTTTAATAACAGGTAAAGCTTTGTCTTTATGACTTGAATTTTTCGATGAAACCGGTGAAGAAGTTTTTTGTTTACAAGTGCAAATTAAGCTTAAGTCTTGCGTTACTTTATTTAGTTGACTTGTTCATAAATAAGCTTAAAACTAAATTTAATAATCTTTTTACAGAATGAATCACAACTCCTTTTACTAATAAGCTTAATTTTCATTTGTAAACAAAAAACTTCTTCACTGGTTTCAGGTCAAAAAGACAAAGCTTTACCTGGTAAAACGTCCAAACCGAACTTCGTGTATTTCGGGAACAGCTGGCTTGATTATTTGTGAAATTTCTCTGTTTGATACGGCAGCAAACCGGGAAGCAATTTTGCTTGTAACTTACGCGAGTTTGGTGTCGCTCGCTCGGAGGAACTGGAGGTGAATCAGTGAATAGCGTTGGATATTGATTGAATACCCAAATAGAGCGCGCGAAAAACACTATCCACTGTTTTAGTATACACCTATTGCAATTGACCACTCCAGAAAATACCATAACAAACCATAATGCTCTTTGTTTGTCACCCCAAAATTTTACATAAGCATTGTCCTCAGTTTCTCTTGGGAGTTAAAATGGCCCCAAGGGAACTTAAAACAATGCTTATGCAAAATTTTGGGATGACAAACAAAGAGCACTATGCATGACAGGACGCAAAGAGCCTCGACTGTAAGTACCGCATACGAATCCTTAGTACATTGTACTAGCATTCCTAACATAGCTTCACCTAAGTCGCGCTGGTTTTTCTTCCCCCAGAGACCAGTGAAGTGTCTTAATCCATTATTATGTCAAGAATGACGTCAATACATTGAAAACAAACCAGAAAATGCCCGTGGGAAAACGTGACATAATTACTTTCTGTTGTTTTTTTAAAGAAGACTTGAATAGAAGAAAACGCCGACTGAATATGATCCGCAAAAACTCTTTTAAGAGTCTTTGTTTGAGTGTTGCCTTTGAAAACATTAAACTGTATTCAAACCAAGACCCAGAGGTTCATTCAATAAACATAAAGTAAAATCGCAGTGAAAATGAAGCCTGAATAAAGCAGTCTTTGTAAAACAAAACATTTTTGATAGGCGAGATTGTCAGAGATGAGGAAATCACGGGGAAATCATCAGAGTAGAAAATTTTGACAAGCTTTTTGAATCGGCGTAATGCGTATTTTGCTTTAATACGACAGACCGTAGTAGACTGCTAAAAGCAAGCAGAGCGTAATTGGTACATATTTCAATACGCAGAGCTAGGTAAGGATATTTCGAACGCGCGTATTTCGAAATCCGTAATTACAGTCAAACCAGGTCAAGCGTTCCCGTCGCTAACGAACTAATGAATTCATTCACGGAAAAATGATTTCGTTTGTTGATTCAATAATCCATTCATAAAATGAACAATCCAATAGTCATATTTAGCCTCGATTCTATAATCGAATGTTGATTCGATTACTGTTTTTTGAAAAATTCCACTTTCCACAAGTTGACCTCAGAATTTTGTTTTTTCCTCTTTTTTTTCGGAGAGTCGAGTGCTGGCGAGTTCTGATGTTCAAACCCAAACAAACTGTTACATGTACGCCAGTTTGCTGCCAATAATCAGTACAACAGACCTAGGCCTGACCTCTTAGAAAACACGACGGTCAAACTGAGGTCAGTGTATGTGCGGTGATTGGTGGATTTCGATCCTCGGCCTTTGTCAGTTTCTTTGCGTTTGCGGTCTGTCTATTCTAGCTGTTATTTTGATTAAAGGCAATCAAAAACGCAATCGTAAACGGCAGGAAAAGGGAAGCAAATACGATTGAACACAACAGACAAGAATAAAGAACAGGTAGATTTTGTTCATAAACCAAATCAACATTTGATTATTGAATCGAGGTACAATTTGACCGTTGGATTATTCATTTTATGAATGGATTATTGAATCAACAAACGAAATCATTTTTCCATTAATGAATTCATTAGTTTGTTAGCGACGGGAACGCTTGACCTGGTTTGACTGTAATTTATTCGGGGCGCTTTAGTATCATCTAAGTGCCCGTCTGGCGACTCCAGGCTCTCCTTTGCGATCCTTCAAAAGATATTCGTCTCTCTCTTGTTAAAAACAATCTAAGGAGGTCTTGAAACTGACTGCAATAAATTAAATAATTTCTTTCTCTTCACTATAAATTGTTCTGCTATTACTGAGTTATATTGTAACTACCATAAATTAACTGTATTCGATTTTGAACACACTCTCTTAAACTGTTTGCAAAGTGCACTGTTCTCTAGCAACCCTTCGCGAAGGGCTACCGATGCATAAAACCCTAAACACACGCTACTCTTAAAATCAAAATTCTACTTTCATCATTGTTTATACGTAAAATGTAAGGGACTCTATTCCGCTCACCTATTTATTATTCTTCCATAAAAACCCGGCATGAAAATCGCACGAGTCAGTAATAATACATTAAAATTCCTGGCGCGCCAGTTTCCACAAGTAAGAAAATTAAAGGGAGTTAGTTTAAACTAGCAACATGAGTAAAATATGTTACATTGAACTGTATGGGACGCGCCGTCCGCCAGTTCGAAAAAAGAAGTTAGTTTTAAACCAGAAACAGAATTAGGATATGTTACATCGAACTGTATGGAACGCGCCGTCCGCCAGTTCGAAAAAGAAGTTAGATTTTAACTAGGAAAAGGTGTTGAAAATGTTCGTAGTCACTAAAACATGGAACGAGCTAAAACCACCTACAACCACCTACAACCACCTACAACCACCTCAAAAAATTCAACAACCATCTACAACCACCTCAAATATATCTACAACCACTCGCAAACAATCTAAAACCATCTAAAACGAGGTATAAATGTCTCAAATAAGGCGAGACGACAACATGTCACGTACATGAAATACGAGAATCGAACAAAACATCCACCTCCCCCCAAAATCTTACTCTCCCTGGTCCCTTGTATCATCAACCTTTGGCTTAAGTCACGAAATGAAATGCGAGAGAGTGAGTATCACTATGGCTAAAAAAAAACAGTCACATTATATAACGTCGTGGCTTTCAATCGGGCTGGCGGAGATAAGAACTAGACGGATTTTAAGGGAAAAGGCGGAATGCAAGCAGTCTAGAAAAAGTATGAATAAGAATGGTCTGCATTAGAAATATTTTAAAGGAACTGTACGTACCTTCGGGATCCTCCTTTCGCAAGAACGCCATCGTGTTGTACGAATGGTGACACGTATGCACGTATGCAATGGTGACTCATGATCACGTTTTGCTCCTGCTGAGATTCTAAATGAAATTTTCCAGACATATTCCAGATTTCGCACCATATGTAATCACTGGTACTGTGACATTTGAAACATGATTTTAAAACAATTAAAAATCACAAACCATCAGTTGTTGCTTAAATTATAATCAAATTATCGATGAGTTTCACAAGAGAGAGGAAACAAAATCAAACTTATATTCCAGCCCTCCCAACATAAGAGGACAGTGCGGTGGAAGTTTTGTGTTAAGATTAATGGTCACGATGAGCCGCAAGCAGTAAAATTTCTGTTCCGTAATTTAATCAGTTAAATCATCAAAGTTGACAGGTCTTTCTGATGATCAAAGCGACCTTTCGGTTTACCATTTACACCTTCAGTGCGAAGACTGTCACGGGAACATTACAGTCAAACCAGGTCAAGCGTTCCCGTCGCTAACAAACTAATGAATTCATTAATGGAAAAATGATTTCGTTTGTTGATTCAATAATCCATTCATAAAATGAATAATCCAACAGTCAAATTGGACCTCGATTCAATAATCAAATGTTGATTTGGTTTATGAACAAAATCTACCTGTTCTTTATTCTTGTCTGTTGTGTTCAATCGTATTTGCTTCCTTTTTCCTGCCGTTTACGATTGCGTTTTTGATTGCCTTTAATCAAAATAACAGCTAGAATAGACAGACCGCAAACGCAAAGAAACTATGAGAAACTGACAAAGGCCGAGGATCGAAATCCACCAATCGCCGCACATACACTGACCTTAGTTTGACCGTTGTGTTTTCTAAGAGGTCAGGCCTAGGTCTGTTGCACTGATTACTGGCAGCAAACTGGCGTACATGTAACAGTTTGTTTGGGTTTGAACTTCAGAACTCGCCAGCACTCGACTCTCAGAAAAAAAAAGAGGAAAAAACAAAATTCTGAGGTCAACTTGTGGAAAGTGTAGTTTTTCAAAAAACAGTAATCGAATCAACATTCGATTATGGAATCGAGGCTAAATATGAACATTGGATTTTTCATTTTATGAATGGATTATTGAATCAACAAACGAAATCATTTTTCCGTGAATGAATTCATTAGTTCGTTAGCGACGGGAACGCTTGACCTGGTTTGACTGTAACACCTTCAGGATAATTGCTTACCATAACAGTAGTAGGTCGCGCGCGTCTGGTCGGTTTCGAAGAACGTGATCGTGACTGTTGTTTTCTTTCAGTGACTGTGCGCGTTGATATGCCAACGTTTAAAACAGACTGCAACATTAAATTTTTGTTATAAAAGCAAAGAAGCTGCTGAGTAGAAACTAAACCGTCCCAGACTTATTCCGTTTCATTCGTGTACTTTCATTTTGATGGGGTCTGTATGATGAATTTACTTCTGCCTTCTAATCAGGCACGTAAAACCATAGAGATAAAACATTTCATTTTGCTTTTGTGGAGTAAAAATTAATCTTAAAAAAGTTAAACTAGTGGACCACTTTCTCCGCGTACTTGTAAAAATAGGCATTTAATATGTCGCGCTACAGTGCGAAAATCTTCTTGTCGTGGATTAGATTTCAGTATACATATTCTTCATTTCGCGCCAGAATAAATTAGTTTGCGCGCAAAGAGCTTCTAAAAAAAGATCACAGGGTTTGTCCCACGTCGAGTCCTCCTTCTGGAGATACGCAGGGATGGTAGCTGGAATACATTGCCGAGGCGAAGATCTGGCATTTTTTCCTCCTCGTCTTTTTTTCTCCGCGACGTTTGTTTATATTTGTAGTGAGAATGCCGCGCATATCGGTGGATTTTACTTCAGTCAAGCGGCTTCAGTTCCTGCGGCTTGCTACTCATCATAAAGAAGAGTGCCGGAATCGCTTTGTTCGCCTTTAACGGATTTGTTGTCGAATGCAAGGTAAAAGAACGGACTACTGTAAGGTAAGAATTGAAGTTTAAATTTGTTTCTCGGCGAAAAATAGTGCAAACAACTCGTGAAACCCGTGAGTATTACCTCTGTTTAATATACCGGATGTCATGCGATGACCCCTCGCTTTTACGATGGATAGGACGGATACAAACAATAATTTCTTCCGCAACGTTTAGTATCATTTACTTAATATGGAGATCATCTGAGGACGACTTTTCGTTATATATGCTTCATTTCTTGGCTTATTCCGGCTACGTGCGAAGAATTAGATGACAATGTTTGTGTGCTATAATTATACTGACAATTTCTTGCACCTTGAAACTCATGAAAGCCAAACTTGTTTAACCCTAGCAAAAAACTCTTTTAATGGAGAAACTCAACCTAATAGTTGCACTAAAATCTAATAATTGTTACTGCATTTGCATGCTCTCTGTAACCTCGTGGGTAGAACATACCTGATGGTTACATTAATAATAATCACTGCATTTGCTCTCTGTAACCTCGTGGGTAGAACATACCTGAAGGTTACGTTAATAATAATCATTGCATTTTCTCTTTGTAACCTCGTGGGTAGAACATACCTGATGGTTACATTTAAAATAATAATCACTGCTTTTGCTCTCTGTAACCTCGTGGGTGGAACATACCTGAAGGTTACGTTAATAATAATCATTGCACTTTCTCTTTGTAACCTCGTGGGTAGAACATACCTGATGGTTACATTAATAATATCACTGCATTTGCTCTCCGTAACCTCGTGGGTAGAATATACCTGACGGTTACATTTAATAATAATCACTGCATTTGCTCTCTGTAACCTCGTGGGTAGAACATACCTGAAGGTTACGTTAATAATCATCGCATTTTCTCTTTGTAACCTCGTGGGTAGAATATACCTGACGGTTACATTAATAATAATCACTGCATTTGCTCTCTGTAACCTCGTGGGTAGAACATACCTGAAGGTTACGTTAATAATAATCATTGCATTTTCCCTTTGTAACCTCGTGGGTAGAATATACCTGACGGTTACATTTAATAATAATCACTGCATTTGCTCTCTGTAACCTCGTGGGTAGATGATACCTGAAGGTTACGTTAATAATAATCATTGAATTTTCTCTTTGTAACCTCGTGGGTAGAACATACCTGATGGTTGCATTAAAAATAATCACTGCATTTGCTGTCCGTAACCTCGTGGGTAGAGTATACCTGATAGTTGCATTAATAATAATCATTGCATTTTCTCTTTGTAACCTCGTGGGAAAAAAAATTAATGCCTCTCTCCTGGAAATTTTGCCCCGTCCTTTGAGCATAGTGATCTTTGGGTAGCGAATTAACGAAAACAGGTAAAACGCTTTTTTCAAGAACAGCATTTATATTATTTGGCTTTTTGAGGGAGGTTAAACATTAATGGAATAGAATATAAAAAAAGCTGATAAAGCGGAAAAAGTTATCTTTACAAAATGCGCTTTGACAATGTCAAGGAGTGAAATAAGCTGAAGTTTTGTAGTTAGCCCGAAGAAAACCTGTTCCTGCATGAAAAGCAGTTCTGATTCCCTTCTCTTAACTAGAAGAGATGCATATCCCTGTGAACCAGTTTTTTAACTAGGAGCGATTCCCACTCACTTAAGATACTTTATTGACACGAGTTCCTATTTCAATGTATGTCTAATTAAGGTCCAAGTGATATTTTGATTGACGTGTTGTTTTGGATCCTGAGGTTTTTTAACACCTTTTCTCTAGCTTAACTGGCGAAGATATTCTAGGAATTTGCCCTTCAATTCCAAATTCTTTGATGTGCCGCCAGATGCCGTGCAAAAATATCACCTCTTGCGGCTCCTCGTGGATGATACAAGGGAACAGGGGACCAGGGAGAGTAAGATTTTAGGGGGAGGTGGATGTTTTGTTCGATTCTCGTATTTCATGTACGTGACATGTTGTCGTCTCGCCTTATTTGAGACATTTATACCTTGTTTTAGATGGTTTTAGATTGTTTCCGAGTGGTTGTAGATTTTTTTGAGGTGGTTGTAGATGGTTGTAGGTGGTTGTTGAATTTTTTGAGGTGGTTGTAGGTGGTTGTAGATGGTTGTAGGTGGTTTTAGGTGGTTTTAGGTGGTTTTAGGTCGTTCCATGTTTTGACATGTTTTAGTAACTACGTGAAAATGTTACATCGAACTGTATGGGGCGCACAGTCCGCCAGTTCGAAAAAAAGTTAGTTTTGAACTAGGAACAGGGTATAAAATGTTATTTCGAACTGTATGGGACGTGCCGTCTGCCAGTTTGTAAAAGAAGTCAGTTTTAAACTAGGTAGGATTTGTTACATCGAACTGTATGGGACGCGCCGTCCGCCAGTTCGAAAAAGAAGTCAGTTTTAAACTAGGTAGGATTTGTTACATCGAACTGTATGGGACGCGCCGTCCGCCAGTTCGAGAAGGAAGCTTGTCTTAGTCTAGGAACAGAAGTAGAATATGTTGCATTGAACTGTATGGGATACGACGTCCGCCAGTTTGAGAAAAGAAGTTAGTTTTAAACCAGAAACAGAATTAGGATATGTTACATCGAACTGTATGGGACGCACCGTCCGCCAGTTCGAGAAAGAAGCTAGTTGCTGCGGAGCGACCGTAGGGAGCGAGCAGCAACATAATCAGGATTTAAGGAAAATATATAAGGGACGACGAATTCTCGAATTCATCACTTTTTACCACAATGCATTGCATTTAACCACACATTTTACCAGAATGCATTGCATTTAACCAGAGTGCATTGCGCCACGAACAACTCAAATAAAAACACGGGGAAGTTCGCATCGTTCGCTGCCCAGACTCAGAGTTTTCTTTGTAGCAAATTTTCTACAGCACGGTTAGAAGTCTTACCAAATTTAAGACACGCAGGAGTCTTTCAGATGAGTACGATGGTTAACTTGGGGATTGGATTTCAATTCAAGAGCCTTTAATTTGACTTGTCCAGGTGTTAAACCTGACGAGAAGATGAGCATTTGCTCGTCGACTCCGCAACACGGGGGATATACAAATTCCAGCTTGCTAGAAGGTGATGTGAAAGTGAGAAAATGTCATGCCATGCTATTGTTAAGAACCTGTATGAGCCGAAAATGGATGTGATTTTGACCATTCGCTTCAAAATAACAGCGGAAATCGAAATAACAAAACATATGTTTTGTGTCCTACGTTGCAGACGAGGACGTGTATCGGCGTTTTGAAAAGCATGATTATGTTCTTTCATTCGTTCATTGCCATGGAATATGCGTTTATATTGTGCTTTTACTGTTCATAGCTCGATTAATGCGGCTGGCGATCATCTTGCCGGCGGAAGTTTCATGGAAAAGTCATTAAATAAAAAACTTTTCCCATGATAACGTAATTAGTCTCTGTGGTGTAGTGATTAGATGTAGTCGCGTCGAGCTGATGGTGCCGGGTTCGAGACCTACCCAACTTTTTTTTTTCCTTCTTTCTTTTTTTTTCCGTTTTTTGTGTTGTAGTTTTCTATAAATATATAGCTAAATAACTGTTACTTAATAAAGTGCAATAAACAGCAAGAAAAGTATCGTGTTTCCAGAGAAAAGATAGTACACCGTATATTATATATATGGATAAACAATCTGAATTTCTATCATTTCCTACAATTTACTGTGGGAAAACCAGAGTTGATAACCACTTGATAATTTTCTAAACAACGTTACCACGAGTTTTTTGTATAGACTGATAGTAATTATTCTAGTACTTTTCAACATGTAAATAGGACATTCAATGTCATTTTCGATTCTTTTAAGTCCCACTGCCTAACTAATGCCAGTATCAACAGAATGTCCCGCAGCATTACTATCTTTTAGATACCCTAGTATTAGACTAGGAACAGAAGTAGAATATGTTGCATGGAACTGTATGGGACGCGCCGTCCGTCAGTTCGAAAAAGAAGTTAGTTTTAGACCAGAAAAAGGAGAAGTACTTTCTAACTGTCACTTTAAAAAAAACTTGTGATCGCCTCGCGCTTCAAAAAATGGCCACAGCCGTCTCTGTCGAGTCTCGCGCCCAAAATCAAAGCTTTGTGTTCATTGAAAATTAACTTAGGGCTGGGGCTTAAGCCGGTTCAAAACTAGAAGAGTATTTTTGTTAGGATTGAAGAGGTCTGGCTTTCCGCGCAAAATACATAAGCACAGGAGGACAAGAACATGTTGCGATCTAGCACCTCTCCCATAGCTTAAACATTCTTCACGTTTGTGTGTCAACATTCTAGCTCATTCTCTTGATTTGGCCAAATTTTCTTACGTAAAAATATTAAAATGTTAAATGACAATGATTTTTCTCTCATGAGGTTAATAACATAGGAACTTAATGTGTTATTCAGCTCTAGAGCATTTGTTATGTCTGGCAGCTCAAAATTCATGGGAATCGTCGAGGCCAAACAAATGAACCATTGAACAAGGCGCCGTCCTTAAAAATATATCACACTTAACAAGGCGAAGAAAACTTTATCGAATGTTACCGGATCTGCGAAAAAGCGAATCGAATTTATGGAGTCATACAATTACTGAGCACAAGCTAGCGTTATATCATAATAAATTCGCAGCGATACTAAATTTCTTTACTATGGAACGGTTGTTTTCGCCGAGAAACTAATTAGAAATTTCAATTCTTACCTCAGAGAAATCGTTCGTTTTACCTTCCTTTCGCTAACAATGAGAAAAATCCAGCTTCCTTCCTTGACATTAGGCCGCATGTATTAGTTGTAGCCGAGTGTGAACATCCACCACACGTTCTGATCTATTCTCACTACGTCGTCCAAATATAAACAATTCCCGAAAAAAAGTAGCGACGAGGAGGTGAAATGCTAGATCCACCCCAAGGTAATGTACTCCAGTAACAATGCAGGCGTTGAGGGGAACCGAGTGATTTTAGGTACTTTAAAAGCGCGCAAACAAAATTATTCTGGCGCGAAATGAAGATTATCTTGCAATGTATGCTGACATTTAACACATTGAAAAGTCTCGCCATGACACAGAAATGTTAGCACTTTCGAGGAGTGTGAAATATTAAATGCGATTAAGTGTCCACAAAGCTTATAACTCTGCATGGTGCTGTACTTACATTATTTTGCGTCCTCTCATGATGTTATGGTATTTTCTGGAGTGGGCAATTAAGGTTGATTCTGAGAAGAATTATGCATGATCTACGTTTCATAGCCCGCGGTGCATTATTGTAGCAAGTCTAGTAAATTCTGTGCGCGCAACGGGCCTAGAAACCTGGAAAGCAAACGCTGCTGACGCTTCTATGCTATGTCAGCAGAACGTTAAGACAATGTATTTCAAAACACTAAATCCTAGGCTCTTTAATTTAAGACAGGGATTTAAGGTTAGGTTTTTCTCTGTGGTAATATGCAAATGCTGCAAATTTTCAACGAGTTTGCTTTGCTCGTGCACGTGGGAATTTTGGATGGAGTTACAAAAATTAAATTCAAGGCGTTTGTTGAACAACAATAAATAACTTAATATTACGTGTTTATCTATTTTTGAGACAACTTTTTTAAAACTGAATAAAAAAAAAAATAGCGTTGATTTGCTTTATTGAAATAACCAGCATTCTGGCCCATGCAAAAACGCAGCTTAATCAGGCGGTAAAATCCTATTCATTTAATGTTGTTAAGCGAAGAGGCTTCTAATTTTTTACTATGAGATTTTAAAAATGAAATTTTTCAGCACGCTCATGCTGAAGAATTTTAGCTGCCATTTGACTTAAAAGCTCTCTTGAACGCCTTTTCACAAATGGTCTCCATTATTTCAATGAACGTGAACAAGACTAAACTTCTCACGACAAAAGGGTTTACCATGGTGCACTGCAGGCTATCATGGTTCACGGGAGCAACCTTAATTTAAATAGGTGTATACTAACTCTGTGTATTCCAAAGGATTGTAACTTATTCAATTTCGGTGACCGTGTCAGGCTTGTATTGATAGCACCTCTTCGGTACTTTGATTTTGTAAATGCTGACACTCCTTTCAATGGATATATGCAACTGCCTCGTTAATATTGTACCCCACTAAAAATTCTGTTTTGGAAGTTCGGGACATCCAGTGTATGATCTACCGTTTCTTCTTGCTTGTTACATATCCTGCGTAGACTTAGGTGTCATATCCTTCACATATTCTTGCGATGTGAGACTTGGTAGGGAGGTTCTGGTCCTGGGCTGCATTTATCAGACCCTCTGTCTCAGCTTTCAGTCTTGTACTTCTGAGCCACTGGTTGGTTTTGCAATCATCAATGGCGCTGCACACAGATGACGTCACAAAAACGTGACCCCCAACGAGACTCAGACAAACATTGGCCATTTCTACCAGAGGTAGCAAGAACGCTGTATGGAAAAGGACAGTTTGCGATCAGTTCTGCTCGCCGTTTTAGCGTTTTTAGGAGCGTTCCAGTTTAATTTGAAATTCGAGGAACGTCCAGGAAAATATGATGTAGAACATATCAAAACATTGCTCAAGTGCAAAGGATTGAAAAAGAGCGGAAAATGAGAGAACTTTTACACGCCGTGTCTCGATACTTTTTGCAGCCCAGCCGGTAAAATGTTTTCAAAGAATTCTCATCAAATTCTTCAAAGAAAATTTGATAATTGTTTAGAAATGTCGATTTCTGTGCCGAAGTAGAAACAGTCGTAATCGTACCAGATATTCGATAAGTTGAGATTTTCGTGAAAAACAGAGAGACCTACGTAGTTTTCATTTAGGCTGCTGGGCTGTTCCGGACTACAGTATTCTGAAAACCATCCGCGCGATTCGCGATTTGAATACACCGCAAGCTCAGGGAATTCGTCCACTACAAGACCAGGGTTTTAGGTTGTTTAATTGTTTTCCAAAGTGCCTCCTAGATCCGAATAATTGTAAGCAATTTTCTTTTAGTCCGTGAATGTGACGGTTTCCTACGATGTTTTGTCACGCGATAATTACCGCTTTAATACCTCGCTTTTGCCTTTCTCATTTCCAGGTTTAGATTCCTGGTAACTGTCTCCAGCAAAGGCACAACAGATGAATATACATATAAGCGTCAATATAACTATTCGCAACATCTTCATTAGCTGTAATCGAGTTGCTATTTCGAATTATAAAATAACTAAAGATAGTACGTGCCTTCTCATTGGCTAGAAACCTATGGTTTATTGTGCCGGTAAACTTATAGTTTACTTAAAGTTACTTATAAAAGCAATAGACCACACTTTCTATGGGTTTACCAGCGTGATAACCCACGTGGGATGTTGGGAGAACGCAAGAAAAGCTTGTAAATCACGAGCCAAAGGGCTATTGCTTAAAAACCGAAACCTGTGCACATTGATAAGTTCGGGGGCATTTTGACGTTTGTTGATTTTAAATCATGTCTTGTTTCGTAACGGGCACCTAGGTTACGAACAAATGTCTCGCTCTTGATCACGTAAAATAATAGACCACGATTAGTCCCCATTTTCCTCAGGAATAGTAGAGCGAGCGAAAGGCGAGCGCGCGTGACCAATTTCCCTGAGGAAGAATGGGGACTACATACTATGGAAGGCCAAATGGTGCAAAATTTGATCACATGCAAGGATAACGATCACATTCAACGATCACATTCGCATTCAAGACATGAAAATTAATCAAATTCAACAGGCATCTCGATCATATTTAAGGTCATACATCACATTCAACATGAACAATCCAGACATTCACATTCAACACATCGAAAATTAATCAAGTTCAACAAGCATCTCGATCACATTCAAAGTCACGCATTATATTCAACAAACAAATTCAATTTCATCATATGAAAACCAACAATCACATTCAACAAATATCCTGATCATATTTAAGGTCACATATTACCTTCAAGGTAGCCTGTGTGCAGCAGCCCCATCCCCTAAAAGAAATTGAGGGGTACCTTCAAACAGCACTCTGAGCATTCACATTCAATAATGAATTTTTTTAATGTCAACAAATCCCAATATGCTTTGCGCTGGTGTCGACGTAGCCCCTGAGTGCATGCTGGGAAATATAAGTTGCAGGTGCAAAGGGCAAGTAATTCATGGCAGTCTCCACATAGACTCCCTAATATATTAGTGCAATAGATTATAATACCAGCATATAACAAGTATACCCTTGTATAATCCTATATATCCTGTGTACCCATGTTTACCCTAGTAATACTGTATACCCTATATACCCCTATATATCCTGTGCACCCATGCTTACCCTAGTAATACTGTATACCCTGTATAGCCCTATATATCCTGTGTACCCATGAATACCCTACTAATACTGTATACCCCAAAGAGAAGCTTCGCCGTCCATTTCCCTCGCATGGACAGTGATCATGATGAATATGCGGATTATGGATGAGAGTGTTTGAGTCGATTGTTCAACTCTTAGACGACTATGAGCAATATAGGCATAATACAGCCAACGTATCCACTCGAGAGAATATAGCAATCAGGATGGAGTCAGTGTTGCCGACTCAAACATCAGAGAGGTAGTAGACCTAGAGTGGTATGGGTTTGACCCATACGCACCTAGACCGCATGATGATGGTCTATCAACTGTTGAATTAGATGATGTTGATATAGACAATGAGGACGATGTCATCACTATTAAGAAATAGCATTGATCCCCTTGCAGTTTCGAACAGTTTTGGAATTGATTTGTACATGAAGGCCCTTTCACTTTTCACAACATTGTGGTCAAGGCATTGGTGAGCTTATTTATGTTTGAAAGAATGAAGCAATTCATAAATTACCCTCTTCAAAATTTCTAGGGGTTTGGCCTGAGCAATCCAGTAGAGTCGCAATTTTGTAAATCTAACTAGTTTGGGATAACTTTGGCAGTCAAGATGTAGCCAGAATTTGTTTCACTGTTAAAAGAAACTGGATGTCAAAGAAGTTTCAAATGCCAGGGCTTGACACTCGTTTTATCATGAGATCAAAGGATCCAGTCTCAGTGCCAGAGACACAAAAGTTGAAAGTGCATTATGTAATCTCTTGTAAACTATTTAAACTTTTAGTTTAATAGAGCTTTTTTTTCTCTTAATATCAAGTGACATTTAACATTTGGGATTGAACAGGAACAAAGCACTATGTATCTAAAACAATCAGTTGCCTTTCTCACCAAACTTCAACTTAAACAACATTAAAATATTATTTCAGTCATAATTATTTGTATATCATTTGTTATTTTAATCATTCCTCCCAGAAATGGCAGGAGCTAGTATTTGACAAAAATTCCAAATTTGTTTTGCATAATTATGCTGGAGAACAGACAGTCTTATGTGAAAATACTGCTTAAGACAATAATGGTCACATCACATGATTTCATCCACGAACTCAAAATGTTAGAGCCACCTTCCGTCACTCAGGGAGTGAAATGATGAACATATTTTATTTTCATTTACTCAATGGGACTGGACAGGAACTTAACAGTAATGCATCTAAAATATTGAACTCCCAACACTGTATCTTGCCAAAATAAAAGCATTATTATAAACGTCAAGACAATAATGGTGACTTTACTACATTACATTGTCTTGTATTAATTCTATTTTAAGTTATGGTATGTCACGTATGACAGAATACAATGCACATATAAATGTTTGGCACCCACTTTGGGCCTGTTTACAGGAAGAGAGGATGTCCTTACTAAAAACAGGTCAACCTATACAAGAGGGACAACTTTGTTTTAATCTTCACCCCCTCATCTTCCTCGCCAACAGCAACAACAACAACAACAACAACAACATCAAGTAAAAAAAGGCTCTTAGAAAGAGAGATTTGCAATGTAATAAAAATGTCCATTAGACACGATGCTATAAAGTTGTTGACACAATAGCATCCCTGAAAGTGATGTTATTTCAATTCATCACTAAACAATTTTTACCATTATGGCAGCCAAAATGAATAATTAAATTTTAAGGACTGTTATGAGATAAAAAGGATGCACAGGTGCTTTAATTTTCTGAAACCGTGCTAATTTCTTGACAAATTCCTGAAAATTCTGTTTGAAATAGGATTCCAATGAGAAAATTCACTTTTGTGCCATGTTTGGGTGTAAAAATGATTGTCTGTCTATTTGAAAGTAGATGTAATAACTCTACCCTGCTAGCAGAGTCGCTTCGATCTTTCCTAGATGAGTCGAAGGAGACTCTGTTCGCAGGGTACCATAACTCTTGTTTTCCAGGAAACTGGCAGTACCCAAATAGACACAAAGATTGCCTTTAGAATCCTTTTCGAATACAGCAAAAAAGATGCATTCTTGAGAAAAACAGACGCTTGTTGTGTGCCCTCTAGGTATCACGTGACAGCCTCTAAAACTAAGTTATTCCACTTGGTCACTGTATTAGTAAAAAGGTCTACTGGCCTCTTTGTGTTACACTTACTAAAAAAGGTTCTTACATTGTCACTGAATTGAAGGGCTAAGTGCACAGCATAACTTTTCACGCTATTTTTTTCCTTTTCTTTCAGTCCAAAGTAGAATTGTCATACAGAGTTACAGCTCTTTTGTTTAAGTTCAAACCTTATGGTGATAGTGACACTTAAAACACCAAACATGTATGCTGGAACTGACAGTACTGCAGCATACCCTGAAAAGTTGTCACCTTTGAACTGTATTGACTAACTTTTATGTATACCACCCATCAAACTAACAATTTGAACTCTGGATTTTTTTTACAACAACATTGGCTAATTTCAAAGGACAGACAGTACATTTGTGACTATTCATTACTTGCACGCTGCCATTTCATCCTGTTGTGAATGTGTTTCCACCAATCACCGAATGCATTGCCGCCTCAAACTCAGCATAATTTCTGAAATGGTTTGGAAGCTTTAGCTCCAGCAAGCAAGTTGATGCAAAAATGCTGTTTGCACTCTCAGAAGAGACTGTTATACGTCATGGAAGGATGCTTTTTGCTGAGCACCTTGTACCAGTGACGAACCTCAGCAAATCATCGAGGCCATCTGCATTACAATTCTTGATGAATGTCTGGAACAACTGGTATACCCTTTGAGCATTCTTGTCCTCAGAGGCTGGGAAATGAAGGCTAGCTACTGGCCACAGAATCATTACTTACTATGCCTTGGTAGACAAAGCATTCTTCAAAAATTTCCGGCTTTCTTTGTATTTCATCTAACAAAGGATTGACAGCCCCTTTCTAAATTGATCAAGAATTGCCTTCTTCTTCACTAGAATGGTTTGAAACATGACTGGAGGACATCAAGCTTGTTATCAGCCTGCAAGAATACATTATTTAATTGTTTTATTACTGTCAATTATTTACAGCAACAGGTTACAATAATATTGTAACCTGTTGCTTGAATTATTTGTAACAAGCATGGTGCAGGGCACACTGCTTAACTACCAGAATATTGATCAGCATTTTTCTATGTTTTAACAAAACTACTTCTTTTCACAGTTAACCAACAATTTAACGGACCTCCAAACTGCAAAATATAAATTTCTTTTCCTCTATTTAAACCATGTGGCACTTAGCAGAAAACACATACAGCTAATAGTAGTGTTAACTAAATGTGCCCTATCTAACTTTTACTATATAATAAATTAGGTTTCTACTTACTGTAAGTATTCTACTCTCTCCAGCTTCAGATAACAATCTGATAAAGCCAGATTCAAAGGCAATGACATTACGCTCCTCTGCTGGTGCTTCTGTGACCTGCAAGTATAGGATATGATCAAATGTCCCTTTCTATTACTATTGTCTGCTGCAATTGTATGTAAATGTATGGCAGTCAACACGAATTAAGAGAAACAAAAATTTAAACCAGGAACAAAAACTGAGCCAAAGCGCATTTAAGCAGAAAAATGGTTTGTCTATTTGTTTTCTTTTTGTTTCTTCGCATGTTTTCTGTACAAGCTTTCATTAAGCAGACTCCAGCAAAGGTCCTGCAGGTGTCCACTTAATAGAGGTTTCACTGTAGAGAACAAACAATAAACTTACATTCCTGATGTACTCGGCAAGTTCAATGTCATCCACATCTGAGCATGTGGCCTTCTGGATGGCAATCTGTAGATCACCAGTTGCCAGATACCAGTAAATGGTAGGAGACAGGTATGGGAATCCTGGACCTGACTGGATGAGGCTGTGAGCTATCATTTTACCCAACACTTCAAACAGTCCATTCACAACCAGTTCATTGCTGAATGCAGGTACTTTGCTGTTTTTATCTCCATTAAAAACAATCTTAATTCCTTCATTGCTTGCCATGGCATAAAAAAGATCACCAAATACCTGCCGTAATACGCCACCACTGTCTATAGCTGGCTGACCCTTTAGTAACAAAAAAACAGGAATTGTAGGGTCAAAGTCAGGACTTTTATAGAAGCTATAAACATCCATTACTAGATCATCTTGATCAACCTTGATCTTTTCACGAGTTCCCTTGGTTGCATCTTTGACTTTAAACGTTGCAGCATCTGAGGAAGAGTTTCTGGTCCACTTGAGATTTCTGGAGTGTGGTCGTCGTCAATAATAGCAACAGGGTCATTGCCTGCTGCATTGTACTGTAAAAGAACATTTACAGCAGAGTTCAAACTGCCACTTGTCATCACAGCACTTTCAGTTACATCTCTTGGAATCCTAGGAAAGATTGAAGCAAGGTTATCCACTTTCTGTTGATCTATAAGTGGTGAATTGATTGCCCTTGAAGGTCTCAATTCATTCTCGTCGTCATCACTACAAACAGTACTAAGGCCAGCATCTGATGTAGTGTTCTGGGAGATTGCAGAGACATCCCCAAGGCCACTAAAAGCATGTAACCCACTAGGTTCAGCCTCAGCACTGGTCGAAGGCAAACTTGTACTTGGAGCAGGAGCTGGTGTCTCGGTGATACTTCCTTCCTCATCCTCGACTAGTGTTTACATTGAGGCTGACATACAAGCGTCCAGTTCCGCAAAGATGTTTTACATGTTTGGAATCCCACACATGTTCCTTCTTTACTACAGGACAAGAGAGAATATTCCTATCACGTCTGAGAAAGTCGAAATCGCCATTTGTTATGAATGGAAGTTTTGTTTTAAATAAGTTAACCAATTCTGATCGTATGCCATTTTCATCGGCAACGCAAAAAAGATCGCACTCTCCCTTCAAGATAATCATCGACTCCGTCAAGCTGTATTCCTCGTCATCTTCAACGTCTGGCTCATCCAATAAGTATACACTTTTTGGAATAGATTCGGGAGTCGCCGTCTTCGATTTTTTTAATCCAAATCTTAAGGGATGACCTGGCAAGGGTCGCTTCGACTTGGAATTTTGATTCTGAGGCAAAGGTTGAACACTTCACTATCGAACAAGTTCCGCGCGGCAAAAGATGCTGATTCGCGGATTAAGTTGCGTGTTCTGTTAACAAGTGTCTGAGTTCCTTGAGAATTGTTTAGTTCCTCACGAATGCAAGCGCCAACCTCGTTGCGAATGGACTCTCCATCAGGCATTCCCGCCATTTTGAGTTCACTCGCAAATCATATCTCCCAGCATGCACTCGGGGCTACATAGTCAGTAGCGCAAAGCAAATTGGGATTTGTTGACTTTTAAGGTGCTTGTTGAATGTGATCGATATCCATGAATGTGATCAAATTTGAATTCTTAAATTGTGCAGCATTCGGCTTCCATAGTTTGTTTAATACAATGCGTGACTTTGAATGTGATCGAGATGCTTGTTGAACTTGATTAATTTTCGATGTGTTAAATGTGAATGTCTGGAATGTTCATGTTGAATGTGATGTATGACCTTGAATATAATCGAGATGCCTGTTGAATTTGATTAATTTTCATGTCTTGAATGCAAATGTGATCGTTGAATGTGATCGTTATCCTTGAAAGTGATCAAATTTGAATTCTTGAATTTTAAACGATTTGGCCTTCCAGACTACTCTTAGTCTGGTAAAATTAACACTTCAGAGAAAATTCTAAATTAAATATTCTGAAAATTAATTCGACACTTCCAAAAGGATCAGTAAAGTCAACAAAGCTCTTGTTATTTAGAGGGTGCCCGGCTTTCAATTTCCGCAGTAGACAAGTTGAGCTTCTAGGCGTTAAAATAATAGAGCCAGTGTTTCTGCATAACGTCCTGCCTGTCTTAAATTTTTACAGCGACGAAACATTCTTGAAAGAAATTTGAAGCAATTGACAGTCAAAGGAAGGTTGATACCATATCCTTTTCAGATTTATTCCTTTTTTTTTTTTTTTTTTTGGCCTTGTATAAATTGGCCTGAGATCTGGCATCCGTCCCTTTGTCTTTAGGAGTCGAGAGAAAAAGGCTCCTTTTATAATAAGTCCTTTTTTGTAATCAGTCCCATGCAATCCATTCCATTCGTCCATTTTTCACGGGATCATTTGCGGCCGACTTTGCTGATCACTTACGGTCGAGGATCATTTGTGGTCCATTTTGGGGATCATTTGCGGTACTGTACAGGGCGCTTCATCAAGGGGGCGCTTATTTAGTCTTCCTTTCAAATAACTGTAATTTTATGTTTGCTTAATCTTTTTTAGTAAAAATAGAAAAACAAATTAAAGCAAACACTACATTTAAGTCAATATAAGGGGTGAAATGTCTTTCGTTCATTAATTTTAAACAAAACACTCCAATACCGTATTTGCTTGTATTTCCAACTACCTGCAATTGCTTAGCTTGTGGACCGTACTCTCTCTGGAAACGTTCCGGAAAGGCTGATTTGAGTAGAGTTAACAACCCACGGACATAACCGCAACCGATTTAAATAAACAGCCTCGTTCGTTTCCACTTGGCACAGTTTTTAAAGCTGTCAGCATGAAAGGAAAACAAAATGCTTAGTTAATTTTGTTGTAGAAACCTGAATTTCAGAAAAAGAAAAGGTACCTAGAGCATTTAGATCACTTCAAGGCTCCGCAACAGAAACAGATCCCATTATTTTACCAAGCAACTCTTATTCCATAACTTAATTAAAATACACAAAGTTAATTATGTAGGGATTATTCTTCTCAACAATACTATAAAAAAACTCGAGTACCATTTAGAGACCATTCATTATTTACGCCAGGGGGTTGGCTGGTAAGATCTATCAGAAAGCACAACAAAACGTTTTGAGCCCTTCCAAGGAGAACTAAAAAAATCAAGACCCCTCTAAATGTGTTTTTAAAAACTGGCTACCCCCCTTCCCCCAAGAAAAAAAATATGTATGTAAGAACAAAAATTCAAAACACAAGCTAGAGATTGTTTGAACTAGTCTACACCACAATATCAACCAGACCCTTTTCATCCCCAGTGATATACTCTGCTCTCTCTCCTGTGCTGGAACTATAATAAATAGACAGGGAATACATCACAAACGGTTTTTTGGGTTCAGAAAACGACGTATTATCCCTGATTCTTCAGGAATATGCAGAAATGGAAGAGGGACGAATGCGAAAAATGCCTGAAAAGTGGCCAATGACGGTAGCCGCAAGGATCGTTGACACGGTTAGGTTTCGATTTTTTTTTTTGTATCAGAAAAACCAAGTGAGAGTTTGTTTTTCATCCCAGAGTAAAGAGTATTGGTCAAAGATAAAGCGTTGATAAAAAACGAACCAGGCTGACAGAACATAAAAAAGTATAGATTTCCGTGAAGCTCACTTCCAGCGAGTGGCAACCCTCTACAGAATGTAAGTAAGACAGCCGGGTAGATTAACTGGGACACTCTATTTCACGCTGGTAAAATCCAGAAGATAAAGGGAAAAAAGGATTTATTTCATTTTAAACTTTCACTTAAAGGCAAGATAAAAAGAACGATAAAATCCAACCAATCAATGTTTCTTTCAAACAAGTTTAGAAATAGACGCAAACGTCTCTAGGGAAGAGCAAGAAGTATTGTCTTCTACAACCCTGGTCAAAACTCTTGGGACACTAACACAATAGCTTGTCAAGTTGAGGCATCTTCCCTCCCCCCTTCGCCCTCGGTGCAATGTTGATGTTATGCATTCAAGTTTTAATTCAACAAAATCAACACTGCTTGGGGGAGAGGGGGACAGCAGAAATAGCCCCTTATAACAACATCCCCAGCTTTTTTAAGAGGTAGAATATGAGTTAATTTAGCAAAGTGCGTCTTTTTGTCTAATTTCCTCAAGTGTCCTAAGACGTTTTGACCAGGGTTGTAGTAATTCTGTCGAAATAAGTGACTGCGAGCTTGACCTTTCTGTTGATCATTGCAGTAGTGGGAACTCCTCAGAGACCAAGCTAACGAGGAAGACCTCTGGACGTATTACTGGGACATAAATTATCATTTCGTAGAAATTGTGACTGTTTTCTTTATTAGCTTAAAACTGCCAGTTATGAACTGTTAGCCTTTAGGAGGCTTGCAAACCATTTACCGTTAGTCCCGAGAGCACTGAAAGTATTTGTTTTAAAAGAAAACAAAAATAAAAAATCAGGTAGCCCCCCTCTTTGTGTGCAGATTTATTGATGACCACCCTCTGGCTGTCCTTACATTGACGTGGCCGACCCCCCATTCTTGACAGCCCACCCCGTGGCATAAATAATAAATGGTCGCTTAATCTGAAGGAACCCCGGTTGAGGCGGGTCTTTCAGCCGGCTCACTTGTACTACGATCACAGGCATGCCAAGCTTCATGAATACTTTTTATTGGCTTTGAAAGGAACGTACAAAATGTAGAAATTAATGAACTCTGCTCACTTCGACGTGGGTTTGCAGACCTTTACTTTCCTGTGTAACCTGGACTGCAGTTCAAGGACCTGGCACGTTTATTAAGAAAACAGACAAGCCGGTTTTAAGTCGAGGGAAAATGTCATATCGTATTCATACGACAGACGCAGGGGTGTGGCCAGCCCATAGACCGGTAGGCCCGGGCCTACAAATTTTTGGTTTGATCCCTCTACCGTTTGGAATAAGTTAATATGTGTTTTTGAATTGGGGTGAGCTAAAAAGCTTAATCAAAGTGTTGGTGAGGTCAGTGCGTACTATATCCGCGCAGTGGTTACCGCCTTTGCGGATTAACAAAGCAAAAGCGGTAATAGTAAAAGTAGTTCTGCTTGCAATTATATATCAGGATGAGTAGAAATGAAAGTCAGCCAAGCCTACAACTAGTCGAAAAGCTCACTACGCTGGTGAGACGTTTATATCTAAAACTACATCGAGTAGTGATCATCGTTTGGATAAAAACGTCCCATTTTGATTATACACTCTTTTTTCATATAAAAATGTTGTTTTTTTCGGGCCAGGCTGAATATTCTTATTTTTCTGCCGATTTTAATCTGAAAATATTCTTGGATTATTCTTGAATTGTAATTGAAAAAGAAAGAATGTCTCATATCCTTTTTTGCAGTTTGTTCATTTTTTTTATTATTATTACTATTATTTTTTTCGCTGTATACTATAGATATGTATTTCATGTACCGTTCATCGAACTGTCATTAACACTGAACATTTGGCTATATAACCAATGTAGGTGTCTTCGTTTTGTTGAGTAGCTTTGCCATGGGACAGCCTCCTCCTTAGGCGCTTCGTTTTTCGCATGGTAGAGGCGAGCGCGAAACGCGAGTGACTGGTGATGAACCGCAAGGGACCATGGGAAGGGTACAGACGGCAGGCGAACTGAGCGCCTGTCAGATCTTATGTCGTTTTCTTGGCAAAAAAGGCGTTCTCTTGGCATGGCCCAATTTTTGGTCTTTTAAGTCTTGGAAGCGATCAATTTTAGTACCATATTGTTGTGAACATTGTAAACTTTAACTAGACAGGTGAATGGTTCAAAACCTGAGGTAGAAATGGCTCCAAAAGAGTTGGATTCTCACGTGTACCACAGGCGGGCCAGACGTAGTGTGTGTCAATATAATAATATTCACATGGACAAAATGGGATGATTCGTCGAAACTCCCATGAACTAAAATAGTCCAAAAGTCCAAATATAACAAAACAAAGCTAAAATACCTTTAACTGAACGTCTCCTTGTCTTTCCTGGCCGGTTAAAGCGGCATTTTGTTGAGTTTTGCAACCGTAGGTACTATTCACTAAATAAGAATTAAAAAACAAACGGACCATCTCCACGCGCCTTCACGCGAAGCGCTATAAATTGGAGAATAATCGACGAATCCGCTCCAAATTGCCATCGGCTAATCTGCAGGTAACGTGTGCTCCGGCTTCTTGGTCGCTGGCTCCACAAAACCCATCGCAACTGCTCAATAATCGCTCGCTCATCAACAAACACTGTTGACCTTTACGCTTCGATATGACCGCAAACTGCCAGGATTAATACGCGACGTGAATATTCAAGCTTAGCGACCGCGTCCGCGCGACAATGAATCACTTGCCATGGGGGGGATGGTACTATTGCTTCTAGGTCAATCGATCGGGAAAATAATATTGAAGACCTTGTAATTTTCAAAAAGATCCAGTTTGCCCTAGGAGCACCGAACAGATACGAATTTTACAGCGGAGCTAAAAAAAACGAGCGACAGTGGAAAAAGTGAACAAAAACATGTACCACGTTTCCTCTATAAAACGTGAAAACCTGGAACTTTCTAGACGTTTCACGTTGTAGTCATGCAAAATCAGCGGCAAGGAAATGTACAAAAAAGTGTGCTGCAATAAGGCCTATTGTTGTTTTTCACAGTTCTGGTCAAGGGCAGCCAACGACTCTTTTCTGTAAAATATCTATTCGAAGAAGCAAATTTTGCCTAGAATTTTCTTTCACCTGGTTAAAAATTTCTTGATGACCATTCCATTCATGTACAACTTTCGAAGCTCAACTTTTCACATTTCACTCCCCGAGTTAGGCTATTTTTCGTAGATAAGGAATCCTAAAATTTTCGAATTCAAAAATGTAATGAAAGAAGGAATCTGAAAAATTATCTCCTTTGTAATACGTTAAATTGCATCTAAAACTTTCGGGAAAATAATTCTGAATTTCTCGTAATTTCGAAAAGACTCAAGTTCCCCTAGGATGGCCGAAAACTGAGATACAAATTTTATAGCGCCGCTTAGAATGCATTTCTATAGAGCTAAAGTACTTTATGAATAACTAAAAAAGTGTTTTCAATTTGAGGAAACCGTCGTTGGGTGCCCCTGTCTCGTTGCCATCTCAGCTTAGCATTACACGATTTTATATTTAGCATGAGCAAACTATAAATATTATCGAGAGCTTCGCTTTTAGCCCACCTGACTAAATCTATGTGGAAGCGTCGCTTAGAATGTATTTTTAGAGATCTTAAGTACTCTGGACAGCCTTAAAAGTGTTTTCAATGCATTTAGGGGGAAATCGTCGCTAGGTGCCCCTTAGTTTTGGAAATAATAATAATAAATAACAATTATTCACCAAAGTGGAGGTGGCTAGTATTGGATATTTACCGATGCCGCGAAAGCGGCGAGGTAAATATCCAATACTAGCCACCGACACTGAGGTGAATAATTGTTTTAGTATATGCTAAAACAGTGAGATAATAAGCCTAAAATGATCTCAAATGACGATTTTTAATTCGTTTATTTACAACTTTGGCGCGCAAATTAAACAAACATGCGCGCGGCTCAAAATAGTCACATGACACATCTGATGATGAAATGTTCATAATTTTGTGTTTAAGACTTTACAACCGTAAATGAAAGATCAAGCTATGCGAAAGGAAAAGTCCTGGCCTTACGCCATCTTTGTATATTATTCTTTTCGTTGTCTGTTACAAGTTTTATTTGTTGCTGCTTCCTCCAAAGCTCACATTAAAGTTGAGATTACAGTTATGGAACGTGGCTCCGGGAATGAAGCCATGGACAAGATTCTGTGATCCATCTTGAATGGACTGGAAGGAATAATTTGCAGTGCTCGTAGCTACTGATTGCGGCTGGCTCGATGACGACGCAACGGTTTTCTGAGGGACTGTAACAGCCTTGTCATCGCCACCAGCTGGATCGAAGAATTCACTTAGCTCGTTTGACATTCTTTTAAACTGCTCGAATGTCGGCGTATCACAATAGCTCTTGATGCTTTCTTCACTTTGGTGGCCGGTTATTGCCCTGATGTACCGACTCTCGATGTTTGCAGCTGACAAAACCGTCACGGTGGTCGCTCTGATCGAGTGGTTTGTTAGATGTGGCTTTATTCCAGCTCTTGATGTCATTCTTCGTAGCATATTTTCAAGCGTGTTGTGGCCAAGTGGACTCGAGCAGTACCACACAAGATCCGTTGCTGGGTTAAACGCTTTGCACGAGCTTCTTGGTTTCTGGAATAAACTGCTGCATTTGGGACTCAGATGTGACAGGTATTTCTCGATGAGTTTCACTGGGCAGCGTTTTGAGCCTGGTCTTTCAAATATTTTTCCGTTTGACTCATCTTCTTTATCATCTAGGCCACCTTGATGGTTTTTAGTCGCCAACACTGCTCCGCGCTCTTTGTTTATTTCCAGATATTTTTCACCATTTGGCGCTTCCCTTGAGATAAGCATGTGTTTCTTAAGCAGGTGCTGGTTTTCTCGACCTCTCTTTCCGAGGAATAAACTGATAAAGAACCAGGCCGTCTGCTGTACTTTGTGTGGTTGGAGAGAATCGATGTCAACAAGCTCGCCTTCTTCGTAAAGTTTCTCAACAATTTCCTTTGTTAGGGCTTGTTTGTGCACTGTCGGAGCTATTTGGCCACTTTTGCTCAGAGTTTTCAGAAAATTGCTGAGGGATTTATTGGCTTCATTAAAATGACTGTCGCCAACAATGGAAAATGGCTTTGAAAACGGAGGACTTTTTAAGTGACGATCTAACACGGCTCGGATTGCGATAAGCGACTTTTTGTTGTAGTAACTGCCGTCACGTTTTCGTGCGGACAAGTAAAATTTTTGGAGGCATTTGTTAAGCTGAATTGGTGACATCTCCTCAAAGGGAGTTTTGAACTCTTCTTGCATCTGAAACCATTCTGTAAAAAAAGTAAGCTTATTTATAAACATGTCAGCTAACATTAAGTAACGAAAGACATAATTTGCATTTGTAAACAAAAAACTTTTTCACCGGTTTCATCGATAAAATTCAGGTTAAACAGACAAAGCTTTACCTGTAAAAACTGCTAGACCGAATTTAGTCGCTTTTTTAGTGTTGTCTGGAATGGCCTCTTCATTTATTTTCGAAATTTCGTCGCTAGTTACCGTGGCAAACCGAGACTGAGCCATTTTTGTCGTACATGTAACTCGCAAGAGTTTGGCGCCGCTCGGCTGGAGGCGAATCAGTGAATAGTGCAGGATATTCCGAGATTGAGCAGCCAATCAGAGCGCGCGAAAAACACTATCCACTGTTTTAGCATATACTAATAAAAGATATCCCGCACATAAATTTTACTTTACCGTATCTTCAGCTGTATCTTCTATTCAGGTGCATAGCCAACGCCAGATTTTGCCTTCTTCCTATGCGGAAATCCTCGTCCTCCCTCACCAGTTTGGACAACATATTGTGGAGTAATTAAGACGTAGTTCTGGAAAGAACTGTTTATTTAATTAATCCAAGCAAATAGGTCCAGTAGAGTCAAGAACCTATGCAAGTGGCTGACAGCAAAGTGACAGCAACTGTGACAGCGAACGTTAGAAGAATTCGAACTTGAAAACCAGGGCCGCCCTGTTGAAAACGTACGGACGGTCGCGCGATCGCATATTGTTTTCTGGTGAAGATTAATGTAGCGGACCCTCCCTCAGTGTCGATTGACCTAGAAGCAGTAGTACCATCCCTCCCATAGCAAGTGATGCATTCTCGTCCGGACGCGGTCACTAAGCTTGAGTATTCAGGTTGTTCTTTCATGTTACGCTTACGCGAAATAGACCCACTGTTTCATATAATAGTCATAGAATGTCCATACTCATGTATACCCTGGGTGCTTATTACCATTTGACAGAAAATTTCGGAAATTCCGGATGGAAGGTAAATGGTAAGGTCACCTTTCGGAAATTCCAACCGAAAATTGAGGAGTACGTTTTGAGGTAGTCCGTTCATTCCAGTTGGTACGAACGAAACGGAATTTTGTGTACCATTTACCAGTTTCTCGGTTCCTTCTCGGTTCCAGACTCACGCTACTCAAATTCCCCTCCCCTCTTTTTTGGATTCAAACCGTAACGGATGTGGCAATTCTGCAGTAAACTGGTCAATCGCTTACCATTATGCTTTCGACACCCCAGCCGGACACTTCTGTCAAATGGTAAGCACCCCCTGTATACCCTGTAAATAATAACCAATATTCACGTTGCGCATTAATCCTGGCAGTTTGCGGTCATATCGAAGCGTAAAGGTCGACAGTGTTTGTTGATGAGCGAGCGATTATTGTGCAGTTGCGATGGGTTTTGTGGAGCCAGCGACCAAGAAGCCGGAGCACACGTTACCTGCAGATTAGCGGATGGCAATTTGGAGCGGATTCGTCGATTATTCTCCAATTTATAGCGCTTGGACTGCGGACTGCGGACTGCGGACTACGGACTGCGGACTGGGTATAAAATATGGACTAGGTATAAAACGCGGACTGCGGACTAGGTTTAAAATACGGACTGCGGACTACTTTAATCCCTTCCCCCTGAATACTGCTTTTGTGCATCGCGGAATGCCAAACATTGACCTTCTCGTCTGAGTTCTTCATTCAGTCCTCATATTCCCAAGGCCTTATTTGAAACGGAATTGTGGCATCCGATAAGAATTCTACTGATCTAACACTAATACTATTTTTTTTAACTCGGTGCTTCTCATTGGTTTAAAACTGCAAATTGAAATCTCTTCTAACTCCTTCCTTTTATAAAATTCAGAGTTTAATTTCAGTTGCCTTGAGTACCGGCATAACCTTCCTTCTCCGTGGGAAGAATGGACTACGTGAACAGCCAAGGGAATGTTAAAGCTAGGACTACTGTTTTTGCTAGTCCGCTTTCCATTTCTCTCAGTTTTACCTTTCTAAAGCTGTTTTAATATACATAGTCGGTAGTCCGCGTTTTATACCTGGTCCGTGTTTTATACTCAGTCCGGAGTCCTCATTTTATACCTAGTCCATATTTTATATCCAGTCCGCAGTCCGTGGTCCGCAGTCCGCAGTCCATGTTTTATACTGACCGTGTGGAGGTGGTCCGTTTGTTTTGTAGCAAGCCTTCAATTCTTCTTTAGTGGATAGTACCTACGATTGCAAAACTCAACAAAATTCCACCTTAACCGGCCAGGAAGAAGAAGGAGACGTTCAGTTAAAGGTATCTTAGGTTTGCTTTTTTATATTTTGACTTTTGGACTATTTTAGTTCATGGGAGTTTCGACGACTCATCCCATTTTGTCCATGTGATGCTAATCAGTCCGGAATATCCCTAAATTTAAGGACAGGGCCAGCTGGTCACGCGACACTTTTCAACCAATGAGAAGGCGCGCTTGTGTTTATCAAGAAACAAATCAAAACATCGCCCCAGTGCTCAAAAAGTTTCAAAACAACGGACGGAGTCGACGGACAGAATTACCGTACCGTACCTTACCGTACTCGTCTAGGTTTCACATTTAATATTTCAAAGAAAACATTTCATGTAAGAGAATCAGAGCATTATTCATTGCAAGGAATCATTGGGGTGTTCGAACTGTTTCCGCACCGATCGCAGTGGTCGTGGCTTCACTGGCATGGCTTGCAAGATTTTTGATACAAACAAAATGGTCCGGTGTAAAAATAGCCTTATAGAGGTGTGAAAATTTGTTGAGATCATACAAAACAGGATCGGTACTACCTATTAGCTTATACAGGACAAGAATCAAAGAACCAGTCGTCATAACAAGAGTGAAAAGTAGTTCAAATTTATTAATTGTTCTTGTTTGTTTTTTGGTGTTGTTTCGTGTTGACTTCACGCATCTGGTGCTTTCCTTGCTTGCTGTAGTACCTGCAATGTTTTAATTTGATCCCAGATTCAGTGCATGTTCAATGACTAGCGAAATACAACATTTACACTTGAAATTTGCCTTCTTTCTTTGATTGTTTTTTAACGGTGGATGAACATTTGGAGAATCCAGCAACATTAAATCTTTCCAGATTTGGCGAATTTCAGAAACAAAGCCGTTAGTATCTACCTTGCGCTTATGATCTTCAATTTCGGCAAAGTGAGACGAGATGTTGGACGTGAATATCCATAAGACTAATAAAGTTGTTTTGGCCCTGAAAAGAGAAAAGGCAAAGGCTCGTACTAATGTGAAAAAAAGTAATAACACGGCTCTGTGAGAAACCCGGGAATGGAAAACGTACGTGATTTGGACCTCGGAATTCAAAACTGGTCTACCAAAATTCTAGGTTGTCTACCATCCCCACATTCAACATTATAAAAGTTAATCGATATGACAATCAAGGACAAATATCTAGAACTTCGTAAAAAAAATCTGTGAATCGAAAAAATAATAGATACTTGTTCACCTACCTTGAAAACAGACCAAAATCTCGCCCATACATCGCGTCGTTTAAAAGAAGAAATAAGCCACAAAATGTTCTGAATATTTCACGAGACACTTCCAATATGGCTTCCGATACGCTGTCCACTTAAAAAAATTGTGTATGTCTCATGAAAAGTCTTAAAAATATGCCTGAGAGCCTCGAAACGATGACTGATTTTGTCCGACTCCGTCCGCTGTTTTGAAAATATTTGATCACAGCAGCGATGTTTTGATTTGTTTGTTGATAAACACAAGCGCGCCTTCTCATTGGTTGAAAAGTGTCGCATGACCAGTTGGCCCTGTCCTTAAATTTAGGGATATTCCGGACTGCTAATATATTAACACACACTACGTCTGGGCCGCCTCTACATGTCCGAACCGAAGATCTTGCCAAGGTCTTCGGTTTGATGACTTGATGGTATCGGGTAAGTCTTATTTTAGTATTTATCTTGTCGTTTATTGTAGAATCCGGATTGGTAAATACAGCGCTGGCGGCTTATGTTATATTTTTTGCTGTTTGAGGCCAAATCCGCCGAACAACGCGCAAGTAACACGTTGAAAACACTTTTTAGGCTATCCAGAGTACTTTTAGATCTCTAGAAATGCATTCTAAGCGGCGTTACAAAATTTTTTTTGTCATCCTAGCGGAACTTAAGTCTTTTCGAAATTACAAGGGCTTCAGTATTATTTTTCCGAAATGTTTAGGTGCAATGTAAAGTTTTACGAAAGTGAGAATTTTTCTGATTCCTCTCTCCATCAAATTTTAGAATCCGAAAATTTTAGGTTTCGTTTTTCTAAGAAACATAGTGTAACCTGAGTAGTAAAATTTAAAAATT
Source organism: Porites lobata (assembly GCA_942486035.1). NCBI lineage: Eukaryota > Metazoa > Cnidaria > Anthozoa > Scleractinia > Poritidae > Porites > Porites lobata. The sequence continues at coordinate 89,233 of CALNXK010000338.1, forward strand.
AAGCTTCTGAAAATCGTAGGGAATTTATTAGAAAAGCTTGGAAAATTGTACATGAATGGAACGTTCATCTAGAAATTTTTAGCCGTCCTTAAGCAAAAGAAAATTTTAGGCAATATTTGCTTCTCGGAACAGATATTTTACAGAAAACAGTCGTTGGGTGCCCATGAAGTAACCTTGTGAATTGAAAGAAGAGCGAGGCCTAGCTAAAGGTCAGGAGTTGATTATGAAGACCACATTATGTCCTTACACCGAGATTTAAGTCTGCGACGTTACTAATTATGAAACCAGGGACAGATGGATATGTTTAAGTTGGTGTTTTGACAAAATAAATGGAACTGCAAAACGTGTGGAAGCTTACATTTACCTAACTCAAGGATTCTCGGGTGATAAGTAATGAACTTTATTTTCGGATCTGGGAAGGGCTTGAAGAGAAGGAAGGTGCCAGTATTGATCAATCAATTATTTTGGACTACCTCAGTCAATCTTGATGTGGGAGACAAAAATCTCTTGCTATAAAGGCAGTCTTCTCCAGCTTAAGTTTTTTTGGAATTTTTTTAATATTGTACAATAATTACTCTGAAACTCACAAAATGGTGAACACCAGAAATATTTATGGAATGTTATTGCGTTGCGAGATGCTAGAAATAAGCCAATAAGGAGCAAGATAACTAGACCGCAAACAGCAACAGTAATTAGTTTAAGGTTTGTTTGTGTATCCTGAACTTTATGTTGACTGGCCAGTACACAATCAACATTCCTGAAATTTTTCAGGTGTTCACGGTTTTCTGAGTTTGACAGTAATGCTACGATATTCTTATCCATTTTATCTTTTGTAGGAGATTTGTTATTGCTATCGTTAGTGTTAACTTTTTTTCATTTTATTTAGCTAGATGTCTTGCATGATGGCACCCCTAGTGCAAGACTAAAAATTTTTAAATAAAGGTTGAATAAAGTATAGAACAGTTAAAACACAATTGTTCAATGACCACACTACTACATCTCATACAAACTGCTCTGTAGTCTCAATGTAGCTTATATTTATTGGGACACACAAATGTAAAAGAAGAGGACTGAACAGTCTTAAATCTTTTTTAACAGAAGTCAGTTCAATGACGACATGCCAATTCAATAATCTCAGTAGCCTGTGTACAGCAATTTTTATTGAGAGGAGGGGGCAACTGTACACATGCTATTATCTCAGTATTAGTTTAAAAAAAAAAACATCAATCCAATTTCCATAGTTCAAAATGAAGGAATTATAGGGGCAAAATATTTTTTTACTTTGGGCATGACAGATCGAGTTTAAGTTGGAAGGGGTGCAGTTTTTCTCTTTTGCTGACCGTAGTTCAATGACCTGACCACATCACAGTTCAATAATCACAGCAGAATTTCATAAAACGTACTTCAATTCAATGTCCAGTGACACTAATTTAAGGAATAGGAGCAACAGTTTTTATTACTCTCGGTGAGGTGGAAGCAAGGGAAAGGGGTGAGGGTTTTCAATGGCTGAGGTCCATACTTAAAACAGCTGGCTTTTTTATTGCTTGACACTGTTAATAGACCTGACATAAGCCTTTTTTCACTAAAACTGTAGCGTTTTCAATACTACTGCATATTCTTCCAGTTTGTCGAGGGGCCCGTTTTTATGGTTCCTTTCATTTGATGCTTGTATCTTGGTTATAATTTTGTAGTTAAAATTTCTAGGAAGGGAGTTGGGGGTTAGTGGTTCTGCAGAACCATCTATACTTATTTTAACGTCCATGCATTTGGCAATTATGTGCTCATTGATATTTATTAAATATGACTTTGTATTCCTCTGCAACTCCAAATTAGGTCAAAAACTACCCCTTCAGAAGACTTTCCAAGGGAATTTTATGCTACCACAGGTTTGCAAAGAAAGGGACCGTGTATAAGCAATCACAGGTGTAGCAACAATGGTGAATCTGGGTCGATCCCAATAACTTCATAATACACAGTCTTTCCACCACCAGTTAGCATTAGGACAACGCAATCATTATTCTCTAAAATGAAATTCGAAATATCCAAACACAATTATTTTTTTGAAAAAAGTGTCTAGGGTAACATCTCCTGTCTGGTTAAATGGTAGTTACGATGGTATCTCATCAACTACATCAACCCCCTCCGTCCGGGTAACAAAATTGTCTATCAACTTAAAAGTAAAGTTACCAATAATTTATTTATTAAGACACAAATGATGTCTTATAAGAGAGCATGGCAAAACCCAATTGGTCTTTAAAAACAAAATGAGGTATATAAATAAAAAGTAGAATTTATTTACCCCGGGCTGTGCATTCAGTGACAAGTCTGGTATCCAGTGAGGTAAGCGAACAATAAAAAAATACAACTGAAAAAATCTAAAGCCAGTTTTAACGCTTTTTTTTACTTTACATAAGCTTACATTGCCCAGCAAATGATACACAACATGATATCCTGAGACAAATATTTAAAAATTATTTTATTATCTATTTAATAACATAACTTAGAGGTCTTGAGACTGGACTAGTTTGTTGCCTTTAATTTCGAGTACTCAAGATATAGTATGCAGCAAATAGTATTTTAAAACTTTACAAAATATCTGGCTTCATTTGGCTGTTGTAACAATTGTGAGCTTGTCATTTTTCATTTCGAGTGAAAAATGACGTTTCATCACTGGGGACCTTAACACAAACGATTACTAACTAACTAACGTTCCTGACTGGCTGTTACCTTGGCGCGCGGCATTTTCATTAAATTAAATTAAGGGAATCCCGTCCACGGCTGGTAGTTCTTCGATAACTTTTCGGTAGTAAACATTCTGATTCTGTTATGATGCTTGAGTCCTTTTGTGTGGGGTAAAAAAGTTGAAAACAGCTTTCCCTTTATACACACGATATGGATAGGCAATGATTTACTCTAAATTCGCAAAATGTTGCATATTCGTCCGCTATTACTCTTGCCGCCATCTTGAAAACAAGATCTGTCAGACGTCTCGCCCGTTGTCTTTTTCCCGCCTTCCTTTGCTCGTACATTTTCATCGAGAAAGAGACGTCTGGGTACGAGGCAGGCCGTGGGAGGAAGCAATAGACCTTGTCACGGTTTCCGACACCATCTTGACGAGTAGGCAAACGCGTGAGAAATTACAGTATTTGTATGAGAATCTAATGTCGAATAATTTCCGTAGAACGGCTGTTCTGAAAAAAAAAAAGAATTGTAAACTAAAACTTCACTCCTAAGGATTCTACTGAAAAAATTGAGGACGTTACATGCGCTAGAAGACCTAGAACCACTTTTTCAAATTTTCTATACATTTGTCTGTCAGAAATTCCCGGGAAAAATTATAGACAGATAAATGGAAATCTAAAGCAAGCCTCTGGAGAAATTTAAGCACACTTCAGGTACGCCCCTAAAATGTTTAAGTACAATCCTTTGCTTTGTAGCTTTAGTTTGCAATTGATTTTTGTTTTTTTCAGAAAAGCCGTTTTACGGAAATTATTCGACATTACATTCTCACGCATACAAACACTGTGATTTCTCACACGTTTGCCTTCTCGCCAAGTTGGCGTCGAAAACCGTGACAGGGTCTATAACTTGATACGGTTAAGTTAAAAACATATTTTTCAGATTTTCATCACTCAAAATAATCATCCTTTTCGAAATCTCAGCCTCAGGTTTATTCTTAAAATATTCTTAAAATTTTGCAAATTTCAGGCTCGCTATTCTTATAAAATATTTTATTATAGAAAAAAAGAGTGTATATCTGTAATTCAGTTAAAACACAAGGTTTTGATCATGAAATCATAAATTTACTTTCAGATTCATGTGGTTCGTTCTTGAATCCATTATTATAGCTAATTTCTTCCCATTTACTTCAACTCTTATAATTTCATTACAATACCACCGTACCAGCAGCCAAATAACGACGGCTCTTGTTTCTTTTCAGTACTTTGTCCAAGAGGTTGGCTTTCAAGTTTTCACGGCGGATGTTTCAAAGTCCATTCCAAACGCCTGAACTGGCACTCAGCAAAATCCGCGTGTGAAGCACTGGGATCAAGCCTTGCCTTACCGAATTCGAAAGCTAAATCACGAGAATTTCCTCAGTTGTTGAAGAGTGCAGGTGCACGTAAACTTCATTTGTGGATTGGTTTATACAGGGATCCCAAAAACGAGCGACGATGGCTATGGGTCGATGGGTCAACCGCTTATTTCACTCTCTGGGATAATGGAGAACCAAACAATGCTGGTTCAAACGAGGATTGTGTGAAATTTAGAATGACGTCAGAGAAATGGTATGATAAGCCATGTCATCGCCGGCTTCCTTACATTTGTGAAATCAATGGTAAGTACAACATCCTTCATGAACATATATACAATTGATGGTTTGAAACTGGTTTTAAGCCCAGGGGGTACTCAACAAATGTTTATACGGGGAGGCTCCGTCCCCGATTTGTCACGAAAATGTTACCCCTTTCGTATACCTTCTATTCACAAATGGTACCCCTTTCACATCTGTTTAGAACTTTGCATCCCTTTAAACTGCTTTAAATGCACCGTCTTTTAAATAGGAATCAATCACAAAAATAGTACGTTTTCTCGACTTGTCAAAGCCATAAAACTCATCTGTTAGCCCCTTTGGGCCCTTTTACAGACCCAACTGACAGATTTCCTCACCCTTTCATATAATTCAAATAGTGAATCCCTACCCTTTTGTATAGCTGGAGCCTGAAAAAGGTGCCCCTTTCGGGTAGAGCCTCCCCGTATAGGCCATCATAGGGAGTTCCTCCCCCCCGGGGGTTTAAGACGAGACATAGGGCTTCAGGTCGCCCATATTTATTCTGGGGCCCGTTTCTCGAAAGTCCCGATAATTAACGGGCCCGGTAAGCTGTCTCCGTTTACATTAAAGATCGAGGTTTCAATAGTTTTGCATCTAACGCGATAAAACTGTCAGTTAATGAAACAAAATGGAGTAGTTTGCTAGCCAGGACCCGCGCTCTTATTGTTTATATTTCGATTTGAATATTTGATTTCGGGCCCGTTAAGTTACCGGGACTTTCGTGAAACGGGCCCCTGGCCTGGGATGTTATGATCTGGTTGCTGGGGTAGGTTATACTATCACTATGTAGGGTTGAGATACAGAGTGGAATATAACATCACCGCGCTTTGTAATACCTTTATAAAAAGGAGGAAGGTGTGTACTGTGGCAATTAAATCATCGCGCTTTGTAATACCTTAATTAACAAATAGATTCCGTGTTGCCAAGCATCTGTTCAATAATAGATCACAGTGGTAAAAACAGCAAAGTGGCACATGCACGAGACTCAGACGAATAAATCACTGATGCTTTTACCACATTTTGACGCATTCTTTGATCTCAGTATTACTGAACAGACCCATTGCAACATGGAATCTGTTTGTTTTATACAATGATCAGAAAAGAAAAAAACGACAAACTAATGCCTCGTACCGCTTGACTGTTCGAGGATTTGTGGACGTGTCAGCTTTAGCCTGCGTAGCAAGCGTTTCCTCGCGAGGTTCGTCTAGAAAACTGGAACAAGAGCAAAAAATGGGAATGAAGGAACCTTCAACCTTTTTTTTGCTTCCGCTCAAACTTTCGCGCAATAACTCGATGTCAGCTTAAGCATTTTCTAGTCACAAACGGTTCTTTTAGTCTATGCTTCCTATTTTCCGATATAATCTCACCACTATATAGTTTATCCCAAAAGTCTGTCAAGGCCTCCATTTGCTCAAAGCAGAATAATGGCGGAGACATTTTGAAACTGCGAGTCTGTCGCAGCAATGCCACACGATGACAACTGTTGTGAAGATTTCTCCCAGTTTAGGCATGTTCAAGTCGTCAAGAACTGTTTTTGTCTCGGTTTGTCCGTTTTTCCATCGGCCGTTTTTATACTAAGGACGCATTATCCGTCTGGACGAACTTGGGCAAACATTTTTGTAGTTTGTCTGTTTATGCGTCTCTAGCATAAAGACGGGCACAAGACGGATGCACTACGCGTCCAGACGAACTACCTTTCGTAGTGCGTCTTTCAAGACGTATTTCGAAGGAAAGTTCGTCCAGGCGCATAATGCGTCTTGTGCCCGTCCGGAATTTAGACGCATAACCAGACGAACAATAAAATGTTTTCCCAAGTTGGTGAAGACGGATAATGCGTCCTCTAGTATAAAAACGGCCAATCTTTAGTTATCACATTTTCTTGCTATGAGATTCACTTTTGAGGCTCTTTTATGACACTTATCGTGACATATCGCCTCCTGGTTATCATCCAATTCCGTTTTTATTGTCGTACCATTCATAAAAAATATCGTGTCTTGGCTGCTTTGTTTGTTACTATTTTCCAGGGGCTACCAGAAGCGCTATCAAGGTTTAGCATGCTTATTTAGTGATACACATTCACTTAATGAGTTTATGACCACCATGGATGAACTAGGAATTACTGTTACTTACTGTTAATGTTAAAATGACTGTAAAATGGAAACAGAGTGGGTTCCACTAAAATATCAGCAACAGAAACTCAAGCGATGAAGTTTTATTGTAAAGGTAATTTACTTTAGTGTGCAGAGAAACTACATTTTTTTTACATCAATTCAACTTCATGATGCGGCGAGACGACTTTACTTCTTTGCAGCGAATCGATTTCATTATGCAGCGAATTGTAGCGAAACGACTGTCCACCACTTAGAAACCCAACAGCTAGTGTCGATTTCTTCTTCTTCTTCTTCTTCTTATGATTATGATTATGATTATTATTATCAATATTATTATTATTATTATTATTATTATATCGCAGTATGAAACTTTGGAATACTGTCCACATTATGAGTAGTATAGGGCGCATAGCGTAACCTACACCACTTGAGAAGCTATACTTAGAAGTAAAAAAAGGTCGATACGAAACCTAATACAATCCTAAAATACATAGTGATATGAATTTCTCTACTTAAAAAGCCAGTTTAGAATATTGTTAAATTCTGATACTCTGTAAAACCTTCGCTATCTCTACTAAAAGCTTATACATAGCGATATAAATCTCTCTACTTAAAAAGCCAATTTAGAATATTATTAAATTCTGATACTCTGTAAAACCTTCGCTATCTCTACTAAAAACATATTTATAATAATATCACACTCTAATGTTCTAAAAAATCTAAGTAAAAACATCAGCAAGCTTGTGTTTCTAGATTTCTAGAGAAAAAACAAAAACCTAAAAACTGAAGTCCATAGCGCCCTAACTAAATATTTATCTTAAATGTTCTGGCAATGTTTAAAGTGTTTGAGATGACCGACTTCTGCATTCGCTCAAGTACGCTCCGTGCTCTCGCTCCAAGTAGCTTCCTCACCGACTTCTCTAGGTGTTTAGAGTAACCCCCCAGTACGTCAATTATTACGTTGTACTGTTCAACCCTGTAACCATTGTATCTCTGCTTCAGCTCCCACATCATGGGCCCATACTTGAGTGTCTTTTCCTCATCTTTCTTAGCTCTACTCTCAATCCATGGGCAGCTCTTTTCAATTGTGCAGACTTCTTTCCTCTCGTGGTTGACAAGTCGCGCGTCGATCCGATTTGCTCTAACTTCGTTGTGCTCTGCATAGATGGGAATATCCCAAAACGCCTCACTCGTGGTGTTCTGGTAGGCTGGTTTTGGCATCACCGGTGAGTACCATGGTGGAACCTCTTCCATTAACCCATGCTCTCGCAGGAGCTCAAAAAACAGAATCTTCAAAGCTGCATTATGCCTGTATAGGTACTTGGTTTGTGCCAGGGAGGAACATCCAGCCAGTACATGTGCAACGCTCTCAGCTACCTTCCCACATAACCTGCATAGAACTTCGCCGTCGGTGGAGGTTTGCGTCTTCTCCTTTGTGTAGAGCTTCGTAGGTAACAACTGCTCATACAGTTCATACATGCCCGCGATGGTATGTGTAGGGCATGTAGCCCAACCTTTTAACCATGCAAAGCAGCTGGCTATGCTTAGGCTCTCATCTTCCCATCTGATACGGAATAACTTTCCTTGCCACTTTTTGTCTTTAGCGATCTCCAAGAACTGCTTCTCTTGAGATTGCTTCAACAGATTCCCAGCTCTTGCTGCAGTTACCACCTTTCCATTTGTTGTAACACACACGGGATTTAGGGTATCAAGCTGAAGGGTGATGTTGAGTTCTTCAGCGTACTTAGCTGCTTCCTTTACGAGCGACTGGTGGCTTGATGCCATGGCGTATTCTTCAAATTCTCTAACTGCTTCCACAGTCGGGTCCGGGTTCTGATACAGTTTCAGTAGCGATTTGATTTTAGTGATCTTGTACTGGTGTTCGACTGATCGCAGGCCTCTACCCCCTTTCTCCCTCGGTAGATATAACAAAGAAGTCAGGCTAGCTGGGTGCTTGCCACCGTTCTCAACTATGATCTTCCGAGCTGCTCTGTCCACATCTCTTAACTCTGATAGAGGCCAATGCTGTGTCCACATTAGGTACCGCAGGACCGGGAGTGCATACTGATTAGATGCCTGCACACGGTTACAATCAGACAGGGGGCTGGACCATATAATAGATATCCTGCGTAGATACTCTTTAGCCGCGCAAGCTAGGGCCAGCCGTTCATCCTGTCGAGCGTTCTCTAGCACCCCCAGGAATTTGTAGTGTTTTCCTTCCCCAAGAGCCGTGATGGTAGTTGTCTCGTCCATCCTCATACCTCGTCTAGCACTTGGGCTCCCCTCTTCACGTGTACCACTGAGCACTTTTTCTGATTCCAGTGGAGGCCGATGTCCTGCATCGCTCCTCTAGTCTCTTTCAGCACTCGATTCAGCTTGCTCTCGGAGGCAGCAAAAACCTTGAGGTCGTCGATATACAGGAGATCGGTGACTTTGACTCCTATAGGCTTGGATAACCGGTATCCCTCTGTTGCCCGCAGGCGCCACGCTACAGGGTTCAGGCACAGTGTAAACAGTCTAGGACACAAAGCGTCCCCCTGGGGTAGACCCTTCATGAACCTTATTTTTCTAGAAGTCTCTCGCCCTTGCCTTGTTGTAGCTACTACTTTAGTATTCCAGCTCGCACACAACTTGCGTATAACCTCACCCAGCCAGACGGGAAGCCTGTGTACGTAAGTCATTGCGCATAACCAATCATGATCGACGGAGTCGTAGGCTTTGCGCACGTCAACCCATGCCATACTTAAATTCTGTTTGCCTCTTGACAATCCAGCATTACTGCTCTATCGATTAGCAAGTTATCCATCGTATTATTATTATTATTATTATTATTATTATTATTATTATTATTTTCGCAACTGCAAAAGTTGCGTCTATAACTGCGATGATTTACTTTCATATAATTCTTCACCCCGCAGTTCACATACGTGATTTGCATATATTCGTAACTTCATCATTATCCTTTCACGGGTTTATAACGAATCAATTCAATGATCTACTCCCAGTTGGCTTGTTAGCTCAGTGGGTAAGAGCGCTGCACCGGTCTCGCAGAAGTCCTTGGTTTGGATCAAGTACAAGTCTGAATTTTTTTTCAGGCTTTCTTTTCGCAACTGCAAAAGTTGCGTCTATAACTGCGATGATCTACTTTCATATAATTCTTTCACCCCCCAGTTCACATATTTTCATACATTCATAACTTCAAAGGTAAGCTATCTTCTCTCTAATGTGTCATTAGGATCCCTACATGAAAATTTATTCTCGCTGTCTATTCGCCCCTGAATTTATCGCCTGACCTAATTCAGAAAAAAAGTAATAACGCTGCTCACACTACATTTCTTTAGAACCATTGATACTGTTTTGGCCTATAAAGTTACATTTAGTTGAGCGGGAAAGAAATGAGTCCTCCCAACAGGAGTCGACCTTCTGGTGACTTTTCCAGATGCTCTACCACACGGGAAACTCGTAAGAGTTAAAAACAGTAGACTGGGTTCATTTAGGAGCCTGGTTTATTTGAAGAGGTTCTTTCAGGCCAGAGGTCCACCTCTAAATTTTGCGTTTTGGAAGTATTGAGTGCGTGGAAAGGGGACAGGGGGTCTAAACCTCCCGTCTCCCGTACCTTGCATATCCGGCTTCCTCCTTTTTTTTTCTTAGCTTCTTCCCTTTAGCTATTTTTCGATTGCGTAATATTAAGCATTGTTCAGTAATTTCCAACTATTTCTTTTGCCTCTGTACCTTTTTTCTCCCGCCTCCCCCACCCCTTTCGCCCCTTTTCTCCCGTGTTCCAACCCCACTATCCTTCCACACAAGTGTTAGCAGCCTAAAGCATGTAAAGATATTCGTTAAGGGAAACCAGGGAAGTGAACGGAAGCTGTAGACAGTCAGTGGATGGTGGCATTTATTATATTCAGAAAGAATATAGCTGGAGCTGTCAGCTCTTAAATCTTTTTACGGTGAGAAATCAAGTTTACGATCTCCGTCGATAAAACTAACTCCCCCCCCCCACGCCAAAACCTCTGCAGCGCCAAATTTCGGAGTAACCTTGCGATATTAAAAAGGGCGTGTTTTTTTTTCTCGAGGGAGCGCGAAAATCACCTAAAAGTCGCCTCCAAAGGAAAATAAGGGACAAGGACCGCCTTATCACTAGTTATTTCCGAGTTAAAACTACTCAACCGGGTCCTTAATTTCTAAGTTGTAAGTTAGAAACTAAGAAAAATCTTGTAGTGGGAAAGTACAGGCGCGCTTATTTTGAAACACTTCGAAATGACCGACGTGATATTAAATCAGCAGTGCACGAAAAATTTTTAGATTAACACCAAATATTTGGTTGGGGCAAATATGATGCAAAGAAGTGCAAACTACAGTGTAGGAGGAAATCAGGGTGAGGGTAAATACCGCAATTAAATCCTAATGTACAACATACGGTTGCAAACTCAGGGGCAAATGCGGTATTTACCAACTTTGTCCCTAATATAATTTCCTCCTAGTTTGTACTTTTCAGTATTATGTTTGCCCTGAGCAAGTCTGGTGCAAATCTTATTTTATGCGAGGTGATGAAATATTTAGAAACTTGACAGGATTTTAAAATGCAAAGATGTATCTCAAATCTGAATTTAGTGCCTTATCTGTAAGCATAATAGGGAATCAGCGCAGTCATAAACTCAATTGAAGAAATTACAATCCTGACCTCAATTTTTATATAATTATCTTTTATAGGTTGCCCTTTAAATTGGGTTTCATACCAATTTACTTGCTATAAATTATCCTCCAGTACCCTGGAATGGATCGCGGCAAAATATGTGTGTGAAGCACTCGGATCTAATCTCGCAATATTGGATTCGCCAGATGAACAGCAAGAAGTTCGCTGGGGAGTACGGACATGGATTGGTTTGCACCGTGACTCAAGTAATAAGTCACGCTGGCAATGGATTGATAGCTCGTTAGCGGTTCGACTAAACTTTTTTCCTAACAAACCAGACAACGCGGGAGGCACAGAAGATTGCGTAGAAATGTATCCGTCAAGGAAATGGAATGACTTGAACTGTAATAAGCCTCGTCATTATTCTTGTTAAGTGTCCTCGGGTAGGTCACGTTAGTTATTTTCGGACAACAACAAACGAAATAGTTTTATATTCAAAGAGACGTATCTCAAATGTTTACTGGCATTTTTTTTTTTAAGAAAAGTCACAATGGTGTAGATTGAAATAATAATAGCTCCTACAAGACTAGCCTAGTATTTTATATTTGATATTATTATATAGACACGAGTGTTTTACTGGAAAATATACTTCTCGTAAAATTCATAAAAACTACATCTGGGACCCGTGTGGTTTATTTTCCATAATCTCACACATGAGTTTATCGATGACGTAATTTTGGTAATTTCCCTCTATTATTTTATCGATGTCGTTTTGTCTATATAATAAAAAGAACATTACACGGCGGCTTGAAGATATGACTTTATTTTCTCTTGGCAAAAACAATATTTTACTCACCTCACTGCCCTCGTTCGTTAAATATTGTTTTGCCACTCGAAAATAAAATTCATATCTTCGCGCCTTCATGTAATATCCTCTATGTAACTAATGCTATGCACTCGTGTAGCGCATTTTCAAAAGTTACTTTTTAGTAGGGGGACTTACCTACCTATTTATATTTTCTACAAACACACACACAAACTCTTTATTGTCATTAAGTCGCTGTTATTCGTCTGCGGTAATTGCCCAATAGCGGTTTTCTGGAGGATTGGATAATATTTTACCAGATTTGTGACACGATTGCATGACGGTTTTATGTTCGATTCTGCAGTAAACACAGCCTCGTTCCCTGGGTCTTCTCCTACTCTCCGGAATTCGAATAAGAGAGACGCTCCGGAGAAAGAGTAGAATAGGACCCTGAAACTAGGTTGCAGCAAACTAACTTGAAGGCGAATCGCGAATTTAACTGAAATCAAGGACACAAAAAACTCCTCTGCGAAAAAGTATGTTGCTAAAACATCCTTACGTCCACGAGCACAAGGCTCGTGACCGCATGGTCGGGCAGGCAGCGAAAAGAAAAGAGTGATTTTTTTTTCTTTTTTGGTTGGAAGAAGTTTCATTCCATTGTGTTGAGTATTCTAATGAAATTGAATTAAAAAGACAACAAATGAGAAGAAAAAAAAACAGTAACAACAAAAAACAGAAATTTCAATTAATGAAGAGCCTAAATTGAGGATCAAGTCCCAGATAACAGTTAATTATTATTGCGTTAGACAAAAGCAAAACGCGGTTATAAACGTTTTGACACATTTAAAGGTCTAAGTGAACTACTATTAGTGTCGTGATTGTTTATCTCCTAAAATGTTTAAACTTTCTTTATATCTCCTCTTTTTAAAGGATTTACGTGCCGAAAACTCTCCTCCTTAAATGAGGTACAAATTTTGCCCGACAGTTGTGTTTTATACAATCAAAGATACCACTCAATTTGCTCATTTTCCTGCGTTAATGGAAAACAAATTAGTGGCCCCTCATCTGTTCGGTGCGGAATAAGAGGATACTGGAGCGAGGAAGTGAACGAAGTCAGTTGTAATGGTTCGTATAATTCTAATTTTTGTTTCTTACTTCTTTTTACCCTTGTTTTCTCTTGATGTTCCATGCAGCGTTACAAAAATAATGGTGAGGATGTTGTAAAGGAATTTGAAAGGGGCCGGTCGTTTATTACGTCCCGGGAGGGGGGGGGGGCTCAGAAAAGTTTGGTGTATCAAAACTTTACCCCCAAAATAATTACATATGAAATTTGTACCAGCCCCCCCGGCAATAGCAATTTTTAAAATGCGTACTCCCACCCTCCAACCCCTTCTAGATCAAGTCTCTTCTTCCATCCTTGGGCATTGATTTCATTAGCTATAAGATACAAGTAGTTGGCAGCTTAGCGTGAGATTTTGAAGGTTCACGCGGGGGAAGAAAAGTTATAGCGCCGAAGACGCCCCAAACCTGGGGCAGTCTGGTGGCATGCTCCCCCAGCAGAAAATTTTTAAATTTGGTGTCTCGGAAATGCCATCTGTTGCGTTTTCTGCAGGATATTTTCAGTAAATAAAGACGAGGGAAAATGCAGTCATTAGTTGTTTATTTTACCCATCTGTCTCTAGTGTTATCGGTAAGGTACGGACTGATTACGGCATCAAGGTCGTTACAAGCAAAGGGCGAGATGTGTACCCTTCGGGGCCCGGGCCCCCTTTTTTCGACCAAAATGAGGCCCGAACCCTCCCCTCCCCCCCTCCCCGCCTTATCTGAAGGTCTGGATCCGCCACTGAATATCAATTACGTCCTTGTGCTTGTGTATATGCAGAATTGCAAGAGAGCTCAATCTCTCGTCTGTCATGGTCCTTCGTAAAGGAGTCTGCCGGTCTCTTCATACCGCAAAAACTACGCTCAGGTATGCACAGGATAAGTCAACAAAGTTATGAGAGCTACATTATACTCCGGGATAGAATAGTAGAGTTGGCTTGGTCAAAAGTCTCAACCAAGGTCTGTGGCTTCAAATTCGGATCCATTAAACTCCACTTAACCAGTAAAAGGATAAAGGAAATCCTAACACAAAAAAGCCAATATAATTGGAAATATTTATTCCAATTTAATGATAAAAATGGTTTCAGGAGATAAAAAAAAAGTCTATATACAGATTTCAGCTGTATGCATAAGCATATCTGCGTACATGCACGCTACATTCCTGGTAGTAGAAATAGCTGATAGCTGGTTTCTGAGCCAAGCTTTATACGGGTAACATTTGTTGTTGACAAAGAACCGCCGAAGCAAATTTTTTTGTCTACTTTTGAAGGAAACGTGGATTTGCTTTAATCATAGTATAGTCTGACAACTTTTACATAGAAAGCCAGTCCTGTGTCTTAATATTTCGACCCCTCTCACATTTTATGCATTTTCAAAATAATTGACCCCTCAAAATCAAGCCTCTTAGAAAATTGTACCCCCCACCAACCGCCGCCACCCCCGAGACGTAATAAGCGATCGGCCCCTTAAAGCGCGAAGTCACCGGTTAATATTGGTCCAAAGAGGAACGAGCTACGGGTAATGTTACCCAGTACTTTATTAATAAACAAGCATATGAAATTATTTTTCATCACAGGACACAAAACACTTCCGATCTGCATCCAAGTATATGTAACAATGCCCTGTGCAGTCAGGCCATAGAATCGACGTGAAACATGTTAACTCATTATCAAATTTTTAGAAATAGCTTTTTTAGGCTTTTTCAGAAGGCGCTAAAATTGTCAGAGAAAGAAGGCATCCATCATTTCCCTCCACACATATCCGAGAGTTTTAGGTGCAGCCTCAATGAAAACTACGATTAGAAATTAGAACAATTGGATTAAAGGGTCTAGTTTTATCGTTTGTCGCACGATTGTCACTTTGCTATTGATCACGACGTTTCGACCGCACACTGCAGGTCTTCATCAGGCGATAGTATCGATTTACTGAGTCGAACTTTTTGTACCACCATGGTTGTTAGTGATTTGTGTATCACAAAACAACAATTTGCAAGACGTCACGTCCGCCATATTGGTTTGTCAACACGATCAAACGGCGGCCATGTTGGTGTGACAAACCAATCCTGTGGGAGTTGAATTTTTTTCTTAGGTTAAAACTTTCCTTTGTTTCAATTTGCATAGCCGCTGGCCATGTAGGTGAAAAGTATAACGCTCTATACCAAAACATTGTGAACAGTAAAAACGTCGCCCCGACGATTTTTTTTTGTCAGACCCAGTTCAAACGTGGAACTTTTCATTACCGCACCAAATCCTTCAGTTAAATACAAGAAAAAGATTGACTTTTGAATCAATCAAGTTCGATATATCTAATTTGGATCGAACCATAAATTAATTCCAACGGCGGACATGAGAGTTTCGACTTATAGGAGCGACTTCGTTTCAAACGTCGACTGACTTTTCATGTGCCGAACCTAATGCATAAATTACTATTAATAATTTATTTTCACTGGTAAATGAAACTTGTAGACCATGTACATTTTGAAAATGAATTGAGTCCGACTAATTAAGTTCGACTAATTAATAGGGTCGGCCCAAATGGCTATTAGTCCTCTTCTTTCCCATTCGCCCTCAGTGAACGATCCTTTTAAACATTTTAATGTATTTGTGTCACAAATCTTAAATAAAGCATGGCGACTTTTATGGAATTTTCATTGACAGAACCACATCCATTGATTTCCAAGTAGCACTCAATCTTTGTGCTGTTACCTTTTACTTTCTTTTGTTATTTAGAATGTCAAGAGGCTCTGGGTATGGAGAAAGGAGCGATCTCTGACGGGCAGATTAGTGCTTCGTCACAGCTTGATGCCAACCATGAAGCCAGTCAGGGTAGACTAAATTTGAAAGGATCTTGGTCAGCTTACGCTAATGACGCTGAGCAATGGCTACAGATTGATTTAGGTACCAATCCTGTCACTGTCACACGGGTGGCAACGCAAGGAATTAATTTCCAGAGCCAGTGGGTAATAAATTACACGCTGAAATATAGCGACGACGGTCTGAATTTCCAATTGTACAAACAACAGGGACAAACTGAACACAAGGTTAGACACCTGGCACTGCAGACATTTATATTGTGCGGAGTATGTTACTTTTTTAATGAAGTGATTGTTGCTTGTCAAAAAAAAATTAGTAGATACAGCAAATAGCTGACCCGGCAAGGAAACAAAATAGAGTTCAGTAATCTGTTTCACTGAATGTAACCCTTAAACCCAAAAAAGTTATTATCAAAGTAATCATCTTGTGAGTTTCGAGATCTTATGCATCGGTAGCCTGAATTTCATCCGATTGCTTCGAGTCGTTTTCTCCTCTCAGCAGCTTCTGAATCGACCAGCCGTTAATGCTGTCCAGTGACGTCACTATGCTACCCGAAGACAGGGTAGTGATTTTGATTGATTGATTGTCTAAACATTCGCATAATTTATGCATAATTATGAGAAATTTTGGCGAGATTGTCGCTTATTCCGGGTATTCAGCGGATCGCATTGGTGGATTAACGCTTGCTTGGAGTTGAAACATTTCGATAATCTTTATCCGTAGTGCGCGATTCATTCAATCAAAACTCCGACCGGTCCGACCGGGAAAAGTGGTCCACCTCAAAAGGTGGACCTGTCTTTTCGAAACTTTTCTGGTTGGACCAAATCAATCCATTGAGTTTTGGACCCAAATTTCCGGAAATTTCGGTTGAATGGATCGCGCCCGTAAACAGCAAAATTGCCCTGGCTTGTCTTCGAAACTGAATTGCTAAATTGAACTGCGAATGAAGAATCATTGCGGAGAGTCGGTAGGTTTTTCATTTAGAGCCGCTTTGTGGTTTCGGCAGTGATTTTGTTTATGCGAAGTTTTTGAGACCAATGTCATGTTGTCATTCGGTCTTCTTGCTATTTTCACCGTCAAGTGTAATGATTCTGTTAGCTTTTCTATCTTGTTTCCTTGTTTTCTTTTTTATTCGTTAAGGACAAAATAGCTTCTTTTCAATTAAAGGAAATTGTTGTGTTTTTTAACTAAGTGTTCCGTGTGTGTATTTATTTCATTGCGTGATTGCGACCGAGTTTGAATTACAACTGGTTCAGAGTACTGCATGCAGTTGATAGTTTGTACGTTAAACATGAATTACCTTCGAAAAAAGTAAAGCAATTCTGTCAGCTGTTCTGTATCATGTAGACATTTCCAAACGATATTTCTTGGTTTGCCACTTGAAAATCGTGTTTTACTTTTTGCCTAAATTACAACAAAGGAGTAGTGACGTCACTGGACGGCATTAACGGCCGGTCGTTTCAGACGTCACTGAGGGAGTAATAACGACTCGAAGTAATCGGATGAAATTCAGGCTAGTGCATCGGTTACCCCTTCATTGGTAAAGTGTACTTTGATCTTCGTCATTCGTCACCATACTTAATCTCCTCATTCAACTCCCTCTGAGGAGTCAGTCGGGGTGAGTGAGGCTGAAAAAAGTTTCCAGCACCGAGCAAACAAGATGATGGGGATCATTTGGGGTCGAGGATAATTTGTGGTCCATTTTAGCCATCCTTTTCCTTTTGGGGTGTTGTGGTCGGGGCTCATTTGCGGTGCTGTACAGTTCCCCAAAATAATTTTGCATTTCACTCTGTTTTCTAAAAGTAATTTTAATTAACATGTTCCCGAAAATTCAATGTTGTCAGCTTTCCGAAGTTTCAAGCACATAGAGTTGTAATGGGGGTCAGGCCTAACCTGTTGCAGAACCTGAAAAGGTATCCGGGCAAAGCGTAAAGAAAAAATAATCAGCAGTTCTTTGGAGGGAAGAAAACGACCTCAGGCCCCAGTCTACTCGCAACCAAGTAACAACCAACTGCAAAAGACCAGAGAAGCAGCAAAATTGTCGAACAATAGAAGTCTAAAAGCAAAAGTTTATTAAAATGATATTATTTTCAACTAGAAAATCAATGTCCCCCTGTTACTGGAAAGACTCAGCCGTTAACCTGTTCCCTAGACGCCAAAACAGGATACCTCTTCAGTGTTTTCTAGAAGTAAATGGTCAAGGTCTCTTGTTCCCCAAAACCTCTGCCAGATACTCAAATTTCATGTTCATAGTGTTTGTTTTAAAAACAATCCTATTTGCATCTCCAGATGCTATTATTAACAGCTTTCATCAGTATTAGAGCTTACGTCTAGGTGTGCAGGGACCAAGGGTGTTATGAAATTCAGTGCCTAGCGACACAAAATGTCACCCTCCGATTGTGAATAGCAGTCAAATGGCGCCAAAACCGCTACTAATTGTCCATCTAACTACTGTTTTTGTTTTGTTCTGGTTTTTTTTTTTTTGGTGTGCTTCAGGTGTTTGTTGGCAACACAGACGAGAATACTACCGTTTATAACGAACTCAATGAACCGATTGTAGCACGCTACACACGTTTTCAACCAACAGCTTGGCATAACCACATATCAATGAGGGTGGAACTATATGGCTGCAAAGGTACTTTTTTTTGGTAACATCCTTCTTTTGTGGAATTCGGAAAAAATACAAACAAATCCTTGCTTAATTTATCACTTTTGGAAGCCTTAACTACTTTACTGCTAATATTAATATTTACATTTACCGTCATGGCGTTTCGTGACCGCTGAAGAAACCTATTGAAGAAACCTTTAATTCTGATACTTTGACTTCGGCGTGACTTCATAGAATGCCCAAGATAGAAAAGAAGGAATTCATGACTCAAGTTGTTCCTATGCATTGTGGAGACCCTTTGGGAAAACAACAAACAATAACAAACACACAAAAATAAAGTTCAGACGAAGTAAGAGATATTTCATATCACAGCTTTGTTATGGAGCGTTGCTCTCAGAAGCGTTGAGTCTCGCTTGCTTGGAGATAAGATAACAAATGAGGAGGCGGTCGTCCTTCTTTCCTAAGGGCCACGCTTGGCGAGCAAAAAAGTGAAATTATGCTCTCGACCTACTATGACTTAAAAGAAAAATAAGAGACTGCTCACAGTCTAGGAGGCGATTAATTCTGCAAGAAACAGGATTTAGCGACGACCGGAAGTACGTTGGCGGTGGCAGGCTATACTCGTGTATAAATTACACGAAAATCAAGGGCCTTGATTCGGGGAAAATTACATCATTGCCAAACAGCCGAAAATTAACCGCATGCTCACCAAAAGACTCATTTGCATACAATGAAAGTTTACAACACCCAACATCCTAATCCCCCGGGCTCTTCCCTCAAAAAATGGGTGGGGTCGGGAAAAGGCCCTGCATCGGCTGGTCACGTGTCCCCTCGTACACCCTAAAATCCTGGGTGTAATAATTAGCGCTATGTAAAAAGCTAAAATTATGCGTAACCTCAAAGCGCGCGATCTTGGGCGACCTTTTATATCCTTGACGACTAACGAAAAGTTTTACAAGATTTCCTTTTTGTCACAGATACTGGCTATGGTAATTTTTTGCTTTCCTCCGATTTCTATGAAGGGGAAAGCGAGTAACATTTGTAAAACTTCTGCTTATAGAGCGGTATAAATGACAAACAAGCTATCGTACATGCATAAAGGTTGTACTGGGAAAGTCCGCTTTCTCGACTCTTCTGACATTTTATTTCATTTCTTGCGAAGTGGGCTGCCGTACACAGCCTAGTTCTATTCACCTTAACTCTCGGCCATATCATAGCGACACTCGTTGGTTTAGACTTATCCTGCATGACCCGTATTTTAAAAAAATTCATTGACCTCTGCGATCAAACGACTGACCAACAAAGAAAGACTTGGGTCCATTTAAAATCGATGAGAGCTCTAGTTGATTCCAATCGATCAATCAATCTTCCCTTTAATATGAGGAAAATCCTTTGTACTTATCCTCGAAAGAGAAAATATATAAGAGGTCTTCAAATGTTTCAGACAGGCGACCTGTTATCGTCCCTGGCAGGAGGGCTGACTTGCATCCGGCGCGGAGATTTGTTTGTTTCATGGTCCGGTTGTAGACAAGACCAGACTCCATAAAGCATTTTGATGAACAATTTTATTTCAATTAAGTTCAACTTTTTTAAACTCACTGCAGATCCCGGAGGCAAAGGCCCACATTTTTGTTTGACATTGGACAAAATCACTTTCCGCTTGATCGTACAGTAATTCCACAGTCACGATGAAGTTCAGATGAAGTACTAGTTGATAACAGCTTGTCTCAACTCTGAAGCATCTTGCATATTTTGTACGTGACAACGTTTAGCCGGTACGCCCTTTCATAAACTTCTAGCATTTGAATAATGCGCAGTTAAATGGATCTTAAGCTTTTGAATCGCACACACGAAAAATTGACATTTGACAAAGAAAAAAAATTGACACAGTTCGTGATGTTATTATTTTCCATTGTTACTCCCTTCTGCCAGTGCAAAACTAGTGGGTTGCATATAAATTAGCTTCTCAGGAATATTTAGGCTGTACACGTGACCAGCCGATGCCAGGGCCTTTTCCCGCCCCACCCATTTTTTGAGAGAAAAGCCCTGGGGACGAGGTTGAACACCCAAACCAGTTAGCCTCACCATCAAAGTTTTGCTAATTAATTTTTATTTTTTTCGACCATTGAAGTGTTCACTTTTTCTAAAGTAATCAACGCTTTCAAGAAATAGAATTCGTGGACCTACTCGTTCCGGAAAAGCTCTAAGCCGCATTAATCTTTCCTAAGCTTTCTTCGCAAAACATGCATGGCTTCGGTTACACAACCGTTCTTATTTCCAGTTTCCAAGGTTTCCGCTAGGAACGCCTGGGAACATGATCTCCCTTTTGTGTCCTGAATACGAAGGAAAAAAACGGCTTGCACATCTTATGAGTCTCGCTGCTTGCGCAAGCGAGACTAAAAAGCGTGCTGCACGTGCAAAGCTGTTGTCCTGCCAATAAGAAATGGTAAACGTGCAGCGTGCAACCATGGAGTTATGGAGGCACGCGGGAGGTTGCTAAGCACGAAAGAAGCGTAAGAGTCGCACGAGGCGATAGCCGAGTGCGACTCTAGCTTCTTGAGTGCTTAGCAAACCTCCCAAGTGCATCCATAACTCCATGGTTGCACACCTGCAACATTTACCATTTCTTTTATAACATAATCAAAAGAGAAAAACATTATTTTCCATTTGCCTTCGGTTGAGTCATCGGTCCGCGTTGATGTATGCTGTCGTCTACCCGCGCGTAAACAAATCTTGTTCTACGTTTTTCAAAAACTTGCCTTTGAGTTTTTCTTTCGCTGAATCAACCGTTCTCCGTCTTCAGGTAAATTTCAAAACGTTTTGTGTTGTTATTCTCTTGGCATCTGTTTACTTGCTATTAATATTAGGGTAAAAACTTTGAGGGAAAACTACAGCTACAACTATAAACACCAGCTAAAGCGACTCTAAAAAATAAACTAAAACTAAATAAATGACATAGTTATCAAGCTTATTTATGTGACAATTTTTGAAATAAACGTAAAGTAGAAATGAGAAAATTTGACTGTAATTCCTTTAGAATAACAACTAACATCAATTTTAAAAAGAAATTAACTGGCTTTGTATCGAAATATCTGGGGAAATCCAGCTATGAAAGTCAAAGTTGCATCCGTGAAATTCGCCGACAAACAGCCGGCGCTGAAGTTGTTGTTTTTCGACCGTTCTCTGAACGACTGTTATGAATGGACACTGAGGAACAAAATAATACACACAGAAGTTAGTTTTTGAAAAAAAATTATTTGAAAACCCAAATGTTTCTTTACTCAAATGAAATTCGCTTATTCCAGCTTAATGTGCCCTTTTAATAAACTCAACTAAAATTTTTAATCGATGCGATGAAAACTTCACAACAAAGCTGTCTCGAATTTGAGCTTGTTTCCTAAAATATTTGCTTGAATTTAGCATCAGCTTGACCAAAAAGTCAATAACACAACGCTAATTGATAAATTTACATTTCAAACAGACTTTCTCTTCTATAAAAAACACAAAACGTACCTTAAATCTTCGCTCGCTCGATTTTCCCTCAGCCGATTCTAGCCGCGAGGAAAACAGTGCTGCTTAATTCATCCAGGGCAAATTTGTCGCTTGATCTTTTGTCTTTTTTACTTCAAAACGACAGCTAAGTATTTTCTTTAACTTCCACTTTTCATCTGTGCATTTCATCGGTGTATTTTACCGTCAGGAGAGGAGATTTGTTGAATTTGCTCAAATTTTACCGCGCCAGCTCAGTTTCTTGGCGTGCACCCTCTTGCAAATGGTAGTGGCTAACTGACCAATCAGAGCGCGCGATTTACTTTTGTTATGTTATAAAATCCTTTTGCTTCTTTGCCCCACTCGTTGCTTTTTTTGCGTAACCGAGAAAAGTCAGCCATTGTTCTTGTTGTTGTAATTATTCCGTTTTATGCTCCCCGAAGCATTAAGAGGAATAATGAAAAAAAATGATAATTATAATAAAAGATTACACGCGATTCTACGTATTCGTATCCCAGAATAAGGTTGATCGAAGAATCCTAAACAGGTACCCTAAACCTTCCACTCCTTACTCAATGTACAGTAAATTGTACTTACATCTTCAATAAAAACGTCATTCGTAGGATGTTAAACATGTTGAATTTACATTTACTGTGGCGTTTCGTGACCACTGGGCCTTAAAAACTGGTTTCTTGTGTGTAAAGAATTGCGTACCTTCTTGATAAGTCGGCCAAGTAAATTGCTTGTTAAGGCCTTGGGTGAAGCTGTTCCTGTTAACACTATTCCGAGCTGGCGGCCCAGCCAATATAATCTCCCCCTTAAAATCGCCAGCACAAGTAGTATGAATATAACAACGTGAATTCTTTAGGTCTGATTCATTATATTTCCTATTGAAAAAACCTTTAAGCTTGATACTTTGGCTTCGGCGTGACTTCATAGAACTGGCCCAAGATAGAAAATAAGGAATTAATGACACACGTCGTTCCTATGCATTGTGGGGATTCTTTGGGAAAACAATAAATAACAAACAAGCAAAAACAAAGTTCAAACGAACTAAGAATTATTTCATCTCAAAGCTTTGCTGTTGAGCGTATACATGCCTTTTTTCGGTCTCAGTTAAAGAGTCCTAAGTTTTCGTAAAATGCTTATGGTTCTAAACATTATAAACGGAAACGGAAGACCGAAGTATAATGAAATCAGAGTAGCTTATTATTACAGGTTTGTTTGATATCGCCATATATTTTTACTGTTGGAATGAACTTGTACGTTTTGTTAGGAAAACCCGTATACCGCCGCTGGTTTCTAGATGGCAGTGATCCAGATGTGAGGTTAGTGGGGTTATATGTCTCTAGTTTGTTCAATGTTGGGGGCGAGACGAGGGGGGGTTGGGGGGTGGGGGGTGGAGGCTTGGCTTTTTATGCCTTACCCCTACTTTCGTATCTCAAAAGATTTTATACGACAACGACCTCCCTTCTTAGTTCTCTCTTACTCTTAAATAAATTTTCAGATTAACCATTGTCTCTTTCATGATGACATCCAGGTTTCAGCATCGCCACAAAACTTATGCATTTGCATTTCTGACTGCTGTAGGTGGCATTACACTCATAGCGTTGACTGGTTAATTTTTGTCTCATAACTTAGGATTCGAGGGTAAAATAGTGCCTTGCATGTTCCTATGACAGGTAATTCTTTTATTCACAGCTAGATTCTATTCATTGGTTTTGTTATCTTACAGGTATTTTGGTACCGTTAACCATACTGAAGGCTGGTGTCCCGGAAGCAAAGCGGCCACTTTCAGTCAGAATGGTTCCTATGCTACTGTTCCCAACGTTAACATAACAACCTGTGACTTTACAATTGCTTTTTGGGTAAAGTATATTGGTGTTCACGGGCCTATAATGGAGCTTTGGTCAAAGGGTGGAAAACTATTTTACGTTACAGTCAAGAATTCTACACCCATTTTATCGATACACAACACTTTCCACTTACAAATCAATTACTGGAATCACGTAGCAGTAACCTGTCAGCTGCATAAGATCAAGGTGTTCGTTAATGGTACCGAGGAGACACTGATAGACCAATGGAATGAGTATTTCTTCTCATCGTTAGGCCGTTATCAGCCAGAGTACATCATAGGGAATGATCCGGGTTTAGTCCGGATGCCAATGGCAAATGGGTGTTTGTTGGAGCAATCATGGATCTTTACGTGACTGGAAAAAGCTTTTATCCGTGCAGCAGATTGGTGACTTAATCAAAGGCAAGAGTATTATCTAATAAAATGAACTTAATTATTTGAGTGTTGATATATTTAGTACGAAAGAACTAATAGGGGACACTATTTTTATTTTGCCATTTGCCGACGTTACGACGTCGGACATCGAGGAGGCAGCACCAGAGAATTCACTTACTGATTTGAATGACAATGAGATTGTAATTGAAATTGAAATTGAATAAGTACTAATAAGAGACTTCCCCTAAGAAGGAGTTTTCTTTAGAGTATTTTACAGAAACCTTCCTTTGTTACATCTTCGCGTTTTGTTATTGCTATTTATTGTTTTGTTCCAAAATAAACATACTAAACTTGCTGAAAATGGTGAAAATTTAATAAGCGCCTAGCCTCGAGTAAACGCCCTCCTCGAATAAGCGCCCACTCTCAAGTTCCAAAAATTAATTACAGGCAAATTTAAGTAACAAAATCAATTTTTTGTGTGCTTATTGTCACATTCATGGGACCTCGGTCTCGCAGGAATTAACCAAGAACTCTTTTTAAAGGACTCAACGCATGCGCATAATTATCTCGGTTACTTAAGATGGCATCGGTGAGCTGGTTGTTAATTGTTCGAGTTTAATAAGTTGTTAGATAGTTTTGTAGGTTTCGTAGTGTACCTTTCTACATTCATCTATCACTGCAAAAAAATCGGTGGAAATCACTAAATAATCATAGTATTATTCTCATTATTTAAAGGCAAACCAATTACACCCGTGATAAACAACAAAGAGTCAGAAATACATGGTTGCAAAGTCAATGTAACGTGGAGTAGAAAAAGAACTATGCACCATAACGACGAGCACTGTACGGTATAGGGAGATAAAGCCACTAGGCAATGAAGCTGAATGGGAGAATTAACGGTTCCTGCTACCACCTTTCGTCTTTTAACTCTGGAATGCGACAAGGGTATGAAATTGGAGTGTCTTCCTGGTTTGGAGAAGTTCAAAGCGACTGGTCAGTTTCTTGGAAATTTAAAACCCACTCTGAAGGTGCGACATTACCTTATGTATGTCCAATAGCTGACAGGGATTTGGTATAGACACTAAACCATAATCACTCAAACGTCTGCGAACGCCCATAAACTGTACACTTCTAGAGAAGCTGGCACCCGCTTCTGCCCCTCAGAAGCAAGCCACGTAGACAGTAAAACAAACGACGACGGAATTTACCACATGAAAGTCTTTAGATGTTTCAAGAACAGCAACAAAAATGAACAGATAAGCCTCCGCTTATGGGAAGCTAATCTGTAATTTTCATACTTTTAGCGATCGTTCTCCTTCAAATAGCCTGTCATGTTTACATTTTTCATGGCCATCTCGATCGTTCAACGATCGTTCTGTTTTCAAAGATATTACAGAGATGACGTCAATGCAATAATTCACATTGTTGACAGGAGAAATTATTGTTTTTTGGTTCATTTTGTTACGTTTTGTTTCGTTTTGTTTTTTTTGTTTATTTTTTCCTTTGTAGAGGAAATTCTAAAGAAAGATTTGACGGACGAAAATTGTCATATGATTATCATTTGCCTTTTTCCTGGAAAAATAACTTAATTTGGAAAGTTCTGGAAGCTGCTCAAAATTGGAGGATATGGTGACTGAGAAATAGCTTCTTTGATTTAATTTCCTCGTGTAAGGAAATACGTCTTTCATCTGCTCCAGTAAACCTTTTCATGAGGAGAGCCCCGGGAGCTTCAGCAGCTACGACGGCGACAGCGGCGAAAACGTCACTTAAAAACCGAACTCACGCTTTTTCAAACTTTATCGCTCTTACTTCGGGTCCATTTCGTTTAAGTTGCGAAATGTTGGCCGATATTCATAAGGGTTAAATTCTAAAGAATTGTATATCCGTTTGGAAAAGAAAATCGCTCTCATGTGTTCAAATCCTCCATAAACGTAAAACTTGACAGTCTCACGCCGTGGTCGTATAATGACGGCGAAGAACCGGAACGTTACTAAAACGGGGAAAGGGGAGCAGAGAACGAGAGCAAGGGGAACGGGAAAATGAAAAGTGGGGAACAAACAGAGAATTGGAAATGAATTTACCGAGTGGGCTAGGGTTGAAGTTAGGTTTTGTTCCCATTTTTCATTTTCCTGTTCCCCGTGGTCGTTCACTGTTTTAGTAACATTCCGGAGAGTTGTATAATCAAAGAAAGACTATCGTCAACTCGTGGGTACGTTGTTTAGAAAATAATCAACTAGTTATCACCTCTGGTTTTCCCACAGTGAATTTTAGGAAATGATAGAAATTCATATTATAAATATACTATCCTTGTTCTGGAAACACAATACTTTTCTTGCTGTTTATTGCACTTAAGTAACAGTTATTTAAGTATATATTTAAAAACAAAACAAAAAAAACAGCAAAACAAATAAGCAAACGAGACAAAACAAAAAAGAAAAAAAAAAGGAAGAAGGGAACGAGAAGGTCTATAGCAGGGTTTGAACCCGGTACTTTCGGTAAGACCCGACCTCTCATAGCCACTACGCCATTGAGGATGTCACATGATAACCATTCAAATTTAATGCCTTTTGGATGGAACTTCCGCCGGCAAACGACCGGGGCAAACAATCGAGCCATAAAAACGACTCGAAGGAATGGGATGAAATTAAGGCTAATTGAAACCAGGCTACTGACAGTAAAAAACAATGTAAACGCATTTCATGGCAATGAAAGAACATATGCGATACAAAGCCGACACAACTCCTCCGCGAAGTAGGACGCAAAACATTAGCTTATGTTTTCTTATGTCGACATCCGCTGTTATTTTAAAAAGGTAATGCTCAAACTCACATCCATTTCCCCCCGTGATCTTGGGGAGTCCTTAAGAGGAAGAAGAAGAAGAAGAAGAAGAAGAAGAAGAAGTGCCTTTATTTACCATACATTTCACCAGTCCGTATTTTATACCCAGTCCGCAGTCGGTAGTTCGCATTCCGTGTTTTATACTGACCGCCATAAATTCATTCATACACATAACCTACTACAGTACTACAAGGTACGAGATCAAGCCAGCGTCGAAGTTGAAGGAGTCGAAGAGCAAATGCTCATATTCTTGTCAAGTTTAACGCCTGGACGGGTCAAAGGCTTTTGAATCGTACTAATTTGAAAGATTCCTGCCTGTCTTAATTTGGTAAGACCTCTATCCTAACCGTGCTGTAGCGCACGATGCACGTTCGCAGCGAGGAATTTGATGCCACCGAACTTCGGCGAGCGCGTGCTTCTTTGGAAACGATAGATCTTCGCGCTCTCGAGTTCGGACCCGATTAATTACGAAGTGCGTCTACTACGGTGAGTGGTGACTCATTTGCATATCTCAGTCCCTGCAATAACTCGTGGTACGCTCGCGCGTACCCACGAGTTAAAAATGAGTGTTGCACGTGTAAAGTTGTTGCTCTGCTAATACCGCTGACAAACCAAATGCGTTTAATTTTTGCCCTTCTTGTTACCTTTTCGCTTCACCGAAAACGTCTGCCATTACTCTTGTCATTGTAATTATTCTGATTTACGCTCTCCGAAATATAATAGGAATGATGAGAACAATAAAAAAATAAGATTATACGCCATTCGTATATTTTGTATTCCAGAACAAGGTTAATCGAACGAATCCTAAACAGGTGCCCTAATCCTGAACATACGTACGTTACATTCAGGGTAACTAGAATCATCCAAAAATACCGCTTTTTTATAGCGAATGCTAACAACTCTCCTCATACATCATAGCAATCATGCCGCCAAACAAGCAGCTATTCGATTATTTACATAAACTTACTTCTTCACGCGATCGTACGAAATGATCTGCCGGCACTCAGCAACTGAACTGACCCGTAGTTCTCTTAAACCCGTAGTACACGCTCTAGCTTATCATTTTCTTTTAACTTCTTCTTACTTTTTAACCATTCTTCAACAGCCAAGGGTTCATCGTCATATACCATGTAATTTTCCAGGCTTTCAAATTCTGAAGAACGAAGTGATCCCTTTCAAAGAAGAGCTCCCATCTCTTAAATAAGCCGCCCCGGGTGCTACTTAAACATTAAAGCTACTTTTTCAATGATGTGTATAACTGTTACAGTTCTTAGCATTAACGATTGCTTTTTTCCCTCAGTGACCAGACAGCATCTTACCAATAAAAGTGATCCTACATCAGGCGGTTTCATTAGCCAAAATGATCCTACAGGAGGCTCCCCTATCACTAAAAATGATACTGCAAAGATTGCCTGGATAATGCTGGGAGTTTCCGTGGCTCTTGCTGCTGTGGTGGTGGGGATAATTGTCTGCCGTAAGAGAGCAAAGAGGCATGATAAACGGTATTTCATTCAAAAGATAATATCACTCAAATTTAGAATATTATTCTTTGTTGCTGAATTGTTCCATGATAAAGTGTCTGGGCATGTCTATCTGGTGTCGTACTCACTCCCAAGCCACAAGTGACCTTTCTTACAGGCCAAGGCAGTGTAACTTTTGACTAAATAGTATCAACTAGGAAGCCGTCCCTGATTTAAGCGTTACCACAAGCCCATGATTAATTACGAGAAATTTCACTAACATTTAATTTGCACTTTGATCCAGTGAGTCTGACATTGCTGAGTTTATGTTGCTGGAAGTCCCTCACGAGCGGGTTACTATCATGGAGGAACTGGGACGAGGCGCTTTTGGAAGAGTTTATAAGAGCGTGATGAGGGGGCTATCTGAAAAGAAAACATCCTCGAAACCCAAGGATCACAGTTTGGATTCGCATGAGGGACGTATTGTTGCTACAAAAGTTCTACCAGGTGCGTGAATGCAGAATATGGCAAAAAGATAACTTAGTCTTTCACGGGAGTGATTCTTATTAATAACAGGCAAGAGAGCCTCTCTTGTAACAGGTTTGAATTATTTAATCCAATAGATAGCAAATATTATATCGTGGAAAACAGCATCTCAATGCCCCAGTCGGTAACATTGTGATGTACCTCAGAGGCCCATTTTAGATCCTTAAATTTTTTTTTCTACTTATATTAATTTATGACCTCCCTGAATGTTTGCAATTTCCCACACGATTTGCAATGAATAAATTACTGTAGACATAAAAACCTTCAGTGAGATCAGAACATTGATAAGGCGTGCTCCAAGGTTAGTCGTGTTATAAGTGGTCTCAGACAGGCTCGAGACTATGTCACATTATTTAAATGTACTAAAAAGTATATAGCGCTTATAAACCAATGCCCGTGTTCAAGCGAAAACCGAGCGGGCACCTTTTAACAAAACCAAACAGATATAAAAAATGCAAAACAGAGCAGGCTGCATGATCACTTCTCAGGGCTGTGACATCATAACAGATTATTTTTTTAAACCAATTCAAAATGTTAGTGCATGCCTTCGTAATGTGTAGATTGGTCGTTCTCTCAGGGGCACCCAACTTCAATTTTCGGAAATTATCTGTTCGGAAGATGATTTGAGATCTAGAATTTTCGGAACATTTGTTGTAAAATTTCCTGCTTACCTGCCTCTCCTAGGATTTTTCAACTTTTAAAGAATGGTATAATTGCCCATTTTTAACGCATTTTTCCCTAAAAAGGTCACCTAGAATTTTCGGGAGCCTTTTTCCTGGTTTAAATTTTCGAAAAGGTAACTTTTGATCCCTATAATTTTCGATTCACTAGTCAAGGCTCTCAGCTAGGAAATCCGGACAGATGAAATATTTTTAAGAGATAAAAATATGCCTATATCTACTGTTTAAATACTAAATACGCTTAACAATGCTATGTTTGAACTATATCCTCGTTGGGTGCCCCTGGTTCTCTTATGTAATCTTTCGAAATACGTTATTTACATGTTTCAATCATCACTTGAGAACTTTATCTGATCGTATGTGGTTGCAAATATGACCAGGTTATTGCTTTACTACATTCATTTGGCTTCCCTTGGAGCACGAGTAGCGGAATTTTAAATTATGTATGTCCCTTCCATATTCATCATTTGTTTCAAACTTAAAAAACTGTTAGGAGTTCACGATCATCAACCATGAACTTATTAATTAATGGCACTCAGATCAAGGCTAAAATTTTATCTGGCGATCATGCTTTTTCGTTTTGTGTCCCTAAACTTTGCAATAATTCTCCATAGCACATAGAGTGTAAAATGGAGTTTGAATATTCGTTCTTCTAAGAGCAATCTTAATAAAAGCTTTAAAAACCTCTAAGCGTTATTTTTATTTCGTAGTTTTGTTTAACAATTTTTTTTTTATTTTTTAAAGTTACGAGTTACTGCTTTCTTGTCGTTTAAGTTGAAAACATTTATTGTAAAGCGCCTTAGAGCTTGATGATGATAATGATGACGATGACAATGAGCCGAAAATCCTTCATGAAACCAATCTACAAAAGCATACTGGGATGTCCCTGTCTATGCAGAGTCAATGGAAGTGAGCCAATTGGATAGATACGTTAGGATTACAAATGTAC
Source organism: Porites lobata (assembly GCA_942486035.1). Classification (NCBI taxonomy): domain Eukaryota; kingdom Metazoa; phylum Cnidaria; class Anthozoa; order Scleractinia; family Poritidae; genus Porites; species Porites lobata. Next base: position 119,829 of record CALNXK010000338.1, read on the forward strand.
ACTCAAGGAACTCAAGGAAAGTCATATTATTGGAGATGAAGAGCCCCTGGGTCGAGAATAGGGAAGCAATTAAAGAACACAAAACGTGGCGTCTAGAATTAAAGAAACAAGTTTCCGGACTAAAAGATCATCCAGTATTACATCATGTTACATGTCGTGCTTGGTGATCGCTAGATGAAGAGAACTAACGGTTTTTCTTTCAGACTTTGTTTTATCTACGTCACTTAACTTAGGGAACCAATTATTTAACAAATAGATTTTTTCTCAAGCAGAAATTAGGACCTGAGCCATTGACTGTGTTTTATTTTCATAGGTTAAGTGTACTTTCATTTTAATTAGTTCTTTTTATCTTTACATCTGGTTTTAGTTGTTTAGTACTAACTGATATCGTGTAGCATTTACGTTGGTCACGGTTACTGGATTTTTTTCAATGTCTTTCTTTTTCTTCAGAAAATGCCACGGAGGAGGAAAAACGGCAGTTAGTTCGGGAAATTGAGCTGATGAAGGAAGTCGGAACACACCGTAATATTGTGAGCATGCTCGGGTACTGGATCCAATCACATCCCATCATGTTAATCATGGAATATGTTCCAAACGGAGATCTTCTTCAGTGGCTCAGAAACAAAAGGCAACATGTACAGGTATCATTACTTTATCAGCTGTGTCAATAAAAATTTGCTGCCCTCTTTTTTGCCCTTTGTTTAAAAAATACCTGCTCTCCATTCGCAATAGTGCTGCGCACAGGTATTATTTATAGAACTCAAACTCAGACAAACAAATTCCTTATTTCTGTTTGTTTTTTTGCCATTAAAATGTCAAGTTTCTCTGACTTTTGTCATAAAAAAAAAAAAAAAATGGCAGATTTCAGAGAAACATTGCAAAGTAGTCACTCTGACGTCATTAGTATTCTGTGCTGCACTTTAATTTTCTAATGATCATCCTGCTGCGTGTGTTTTTTTCTTACATTGTGTGGTCTCTTAAGGAGCTTTAAGGCAGAAGGAAAATCCTCTATCTCAACACACGTCTAAGAACCATCGTCTTCGTTAAAAATAATAAGATGCTAACCAACTTGATATGAGAATTTGTACATGTTACCTATAATTTAAGTTCTCAAAGACAGAGGTTCACTTAAAAATGTAGGTATAAATGCAACCGGACATTTGTATTTTCCCAAACGCGGTTTATACAGGCAGACTGTTTAGATGCTATTCATGTATTCCTTAAACAAAGATCGGTAAATACACAAAAATATGTGTTCATAAAGTCAGTAAAGTTAAGCTTGCCCCGGTAGGATCAGTTAAGGTTTCCGGGAAACTGCCCACCTATCCCTCCCCTAAGCCACATTTTACCTAAGTGAGATGGTGGTGTTGATGTTTTCTTTGGGGAGGAGTAGGTTGTGAGAAACGTTTTCAGCGTTTCCCCCAGGGGGTAATCCCACCCGATAGGATGAGGATCTCCATCCTTAAATATGGTATCCTTGTTGCCCTTATTGGCGCAGTGTTGCCGATAGGGTACCGTTATTCTATCAGGTAAAATTCACATTCGTTAATGCCCAACACACGAGAAACAAATCATAGATCTGTTAGAACTGAACTTTACCCTTGAGCTGATTATATTAGGAGCGCGATTTAAGGAAGTTTTTTTCTGTTTCCATTAATTCTTAAGTTTTGTTTTTCTTAAACTTGGCCTCATTTTCCACGTTTGGGTCTTGAATAGGATATTGATTTTCGCTTGTCTCAACTATTCGAAATTTTTTAGAGAACCCCCAGGTGGGCGTTAACCTTTTCTGGTCAGAATGAATCACAGGATTACTAATAGTGGAGCTACGCTATTGTTTGAGCATGGTAACAAGACAAGAATAGTTTACTTCAACGAACGCATTTCATTCTGGTAATTTACTTATTGTTTTAACATTTTCTCATGTATTCACCGTAGTTGAGCTCCGACATTTGATAAACCGTTCTTGATTCGAGCTGACAAAGGGCTTCCACTCAAAATGCCCGTCAGCTTTTCGATCCACGGTCTTTCATTGGTGGCAAGATGAGTTATTCAAATCAGTTGATAACATCAGAGTTTTTCTTTTTACCCTCCGACCGACGTAGTAGAAAAGTTTCTTTAAAAAAAAAACCATCAAAATATTTTGGTGGAGATAATGATTGTCCTTCCCGTAAGCCCTGTACGAGATATGACGTCACAAGTGGCATTAGGTCAAACCTAATATCAAGAAGCACACGTCGCGTTTTTGGGACTGTGTTTCTTAAAATGTCATAGAAAATTGTAACAAAGCAGAAGAAAAGCTTTGTTTCTATTGCAGTTTAATCCATTTGAATTTTCCGTGGACGATTTAAAGAAAGTTGGCCCATAAGGTATTCCCGGCTGGATTTTTAGTTTAACGTCGGTTAAGTAATCTTTCAATTCACATGGATTCCTTTTAAATGGGTAAAAATATTTCGGCTAACCAACTGATAGTGTTGAAATTGTTTCTGCTGACAAAACTGTTTCATGATCAGACGGAATTCATTTCAATATTTTTTGCAGCTTACAATGAAAAAGAGTCAGCAAAGAGATGTCGTTGAAAGGCTTAAACCTCCTGTTCCTGAGAGGCCGAAATTGGTGTCCAGGAACCTGCAAACAAAAGATTTCCCGGATGAAAACCTGAAAGAGGAGAACAGGGGAAAAAAGAATGAAGAAAGTGGAAAAGACGGTGGTTATCATTCCAACGGGGCGAAGGAAATTGAAATCGACCTGGACGACGTTGAAAGAGGAATTCCAATCAACGATGCTCCTCGACCTGAGATGGAACCTTCTTGCTTAAACCCGGGTTACGAAGATGACAAGGAGGAAGAAGAAAGTGACGATGTCAACCCGTCATTTCAACAAAATGAAGGGCGAAAGGAGTCGGTTACGTCGGTGATGGTGTTACCTTCGATCAGTATTGCCCATTTCTCCAAAGAAAAAGAGCTTACTCCCGCTGAGCCTTTAAGAAACGTCGAAGAAAAGATTACCATCGAGAAAGAAGAAGGCAGCTGTGAGGGCAAGGAAGATGATGAAGAAGACATTTCTGGGAAAGAAGTTCTATGTTATGCGTGGCAGATTGCTAAAGGGATGGTAAGAACTTTTTCGACTGAAGAATGTCTTTTGCAATTTAATTATCGTTTGCAAATCGCAAAAATATGCCTCTTCCCCGTATTTAAAATACTTTACTACTAGTTTTTCTGTGTCTGCAAGTATTATGCTATCCGGTCATGAGACGACAGATTTTTCAAGCATTCAAATTGCTGCGTTAATTATAACAGACCATCAGTAGGGCTAACTACTATCTTGCTGAATTTTTCGTGAAACATAGCACACATAAAATTGAACCGTTTGATTTTAAAAAAGGTCAAAAACGAGGTTTTTTTTAATAGCCCGAGAAGCCTAAAAATCACATGGAGCCGTCGCGAAGGTACCTATTGAAAAATCAGGTCTGTTCGTATTTTCGAAAAGGTGTCCAATGAATACAGCCATATGACCTGAATAAGGCTAAACTATCTGTTATTCAATTTGAATCGTACATACAAGCCTGACATTCAGAGACGTTGCCAGCTTTTTGGCTAGTTGTAGGCATGGCTGACTTTCATTTCCACATATCCTGAAAATTGTACGCATGACCAGCACGCACTGACCTCACCAACAATTTGAGCTCTTGTGCTTTTTCAGCTGACTCCAACAACGCATAATTTGTTACAAGCCGTAGAGTGATCAAACCAAAAATTTGAAGGCCCGGGCCTACAGGGCTGTGCGCTGGCTACGCCCCTGAGAAAAGAAGGGAAGTAGAGGAAAGAAAAAGTAATGATTAAATTTGTTTTCGGGACTGGAAGACTGAGCAGCAAGGACTTTCTAGTTAAATACTCCCGTAATCTGAATCTTGGAAAGCACAATAAACGGTCTGCAAGTGGAACTGATGATTGAAGCTAAGGGATTGCTTTTTGTAAACGGCAACCATGATGGTATTTGCTAACTATTGTAAGCTCAATTGATATACCGTAAAATTCCGAAAATAAGCCCCGGGGCTTATATTTTTTAAAGGCCTTTTTGAGGGGCTTATTTTTGGAGGGGCTCATCTATGGAGGGAAATTTGTGTTTCAAAATCGATTGGGCTAGCCTTATAGTTGGAAGGAAATTTCCAAGTACAAGCTTCCCGGGGGGCTTATATTTGGAGGGGCGATTTAACGGAGGGTTTTTTGGGTTACGAGTTTGGGGGGCTTATATTTGGAGGGGCTTATACATGGAGGGGCTTATTTTCGGAATTTTACGGTATCTTCTGGCTCAGCTGTATATTTGGCTTTTGGGTTTAGCGAATAACACCCTCCCGGTGATCCGCATAACTCTGCCTCATCCAATAATTGCTGTTTATTCATTGGTATGAATGAACCTTTTTTAACGAAAAAATCTAATTTCTAAATGGATAATGTTCACTGAGGGTATGCCGTTTTGGGTGACTTCGATAGTAACAACCAATAGTTTTTTTTTCTTTTTCGGGCGTGGCAGTCTAAGGAGGGCTTTATTCCACTCACCTTAAGTCTCCATGAAAAACAGCATTTAATTAAGTGTCAACAGGTGTCAACGGGTTTTCTTCCGCGGTTGAAATCTTAACTGAAAACCTTATTTTTGAGCCAATATTCATCTCTTCGAGTTATCGAGGGTAAAATTGCATGAAAGTGATCTGAAGGGAAAGAAAAATTACTTCGAGTTAGCGGGAGTTTCGAGTTATAGAGGGTTCGAGTTACCGAGGATAAATTACAGTAAAGGAAATCAGGCGAAATGGATTCTGGTTCGAGGTAGCACAAGGTTCGAGTTAGCGAGGGTTCGAGCTGGAGTCGACTGTAGTTCACTTAGCTTGTTCAACTTTCACGGCTTTTTGTGCTGAAAAGTATACGTCGCGGGGATTTCTTGGCCAATTCCTCAATTTGTTTCTTGTTTTCCAACAGCTGTGACGGAAATCCTCCCTCTATTCTTCACGAATAGACCGACCATCACTTCCTCCCGCTTTCCAGACCGTTTGCCAGGCACAGCGTGCAGTAGCCTGTTCCAGGCTCTCGATAGTAGGGGTGGCACTGGCAAAAATAAGGCAAAAAAGCGTAAGGTACCGGCAAAAATATAAAAGCGTGATCTAGGAAAAAGGGGCGGTGGCGGGCTACCTTTGAGCCTGGAACAGACGTTTCATTGCACTTGGTTGCTTTTCCGCCAAATCGTTAAATCGGGAGTTCGTTTACAACGATATCCCGATTAAACTGCTATCCCCCTGCCATATCGTAAAATCGAGCTTCGATTTTAATTTCATATTGGAAATTTTTTTTTGATCTAAAGGTATCTGGTAACTAAAAATTCTTTGAGAAATAATGTCGTTATTTCTCTGCCAGGAATACTTGGCCAGCAAAGGATTCATTCATCGTGACCTGGCAGCCCGTAATATCCTACTTGGTGAGGACAGAGCGGTGAAGATTGCTGATTTTGGTTTGTTACGCCACGCAAATGAGAGTGAAATATACGAAGTTACGAGCGTACACAAGCTACCAATGAAATGGATGGCACCTGAAGCGTTGGAAAGCGGCATTTTTACTTTCAAGACTGACGTGTGAGTATATGTTAACGAGGTCACAGTTAGGCCAAGCATAGGCTTCCTGTGATGCAGTGTGAAGTTGAGGTTTTAGATAACAAAGACCCTGCAATGTACTGTTTAGAACTGTCTGAAAAGAAAGAGCACAATTTTGATCATGACACTGTCTACAGTAGCGGTTATCACTCTATCTCTAAAGAAATACTCAAGTGTTTGGAAAACATTAGCCTGTTCCAGGCGTGAATCTTGAAAATAAGATATGTAAACAGAAACTTTGAGCCAATGAAGTTAATCAGAGACCATCTTGAATCCTAGATTCCAGGCTCCACATCCCGCATTCCAGATACTAGATTCCGGATACCAACTCAGTGTATTCCAGATTTCAAAAGGCCTAGATTCCAGAATTTCATAGTTAGCTGGATTCCGGATTCCATAGTCCATGACTCCAAGCAAAAATTTCCTGGATTACCATCCATGGGGCGAGATAAACAAAATTGATATTTCTATGAAGTTAATTCTTGCAATTTCTTTATCTGCTTCTTTTTATTGCAGATGGTCTTTTGGAGTTGTTTTGTGGGAACTAGCCACCATGGGTAAGCTAGTTTTATAAATCTTTGTATACTGATGCTGGTAGAATAATACTCTAGTCATTTTCCTATACCCGAGGGAATTGAGAGGAATCCCAAATGACAATAATCAGGGAAAAGCTGACTGTTCAGTTTTCGGATAGCAGTCACGGGAGAATCGAACCGCTTTATAAAAGAAGCCATTCTCGCATAATGTCGTGTTTTCTAAACAACTAGAAAAAATAATACGCTAACTTAATAATCCAGCCTATAAGTCATACCCTTAACAACAACTTGACCTGAGATCACGTGTCACTTGGCGAAATGAATACTCAGTAATGCTAAACTTGTACATTACGTTATTTTAATCCCTCCTGGAGGTTGGTAAATTGATAATTCATGATGGTCATTGAACTGAGTGGAGAGCGATTTGGTCTGAAATCATACAATTGATTTCGCGCGCGAGTTCGATTTGAGATCAGAAATTTGATTTAACACTAATATTGCACGACACGAAGTGAAAAAATTACTTTATTACAGCCATTTTGAAATCGCAGAATTCAATCCGTACCAGCAGTGATTGGCCGTGGCACCAGACAAGTTAGCTCGTTATCCCCCATACTCATTAACATATATTCTGAAGCCATGCTAAGAGATTCTTTAAGTGGTGTGAATGAAAGTATTCGAGTGGGAGGTCATCTCATTAAGACAGTGCACTTTGCAGATGATCAAGCAACCTTAGCCAGTGCAGTTAAAGGTCTGCAACTTATAATGGGTAAAATGCAGGAAAACGCGGGGGAATATGATATGAACATCAATGTTAAATCAGTAAGAGGCCTGGTGAGGAATTCACGATCTTTCTTGAGGGTAAACAATTAAGTCAAGAATCGTCGCACTTTAAAGTTTCCATCACATAATTTCTTTTATGTTCTTAACTGAAGCTATACCTTATTGAAATAACTTCTGCGAGAAAAATTTGCGATTTGAACAAAACGCAATTTTTTTACCAATGCTTGAAGTCTACATTTTTGCGGTACACCAGCGCTGCTGATCACGCAAACTAGCAGGCTCACATATGACGTCATGTGACGTAAATTAAGGAACTCGCATTACCTTGCCTTCATCAGCTGTACACAAGAAAGATCAATTACAAGTAAGGATTGAATCACAATGTCTTCGCAACAAGAAAGTTTTTCTGACACAGACAAACCTACCAGAACGTTTAATGTTTTCCTGTCGATAAAGTCACGTGTTCCTTAAAATACGTCATATGACGTCATACTCCGAGAGAAGACTAAGACGAATGGTGTGCCAAAATGGCGGCAAATTCGAACGTTTTTAAAAAATTCGAAAAGAATCGTCTTTGGTTCAAATCGGAAAATTTTTTCGCAGAAGTTATTTTAATAAGGTGTAGTTTCAGATAAGAAAATAAAAAATTTTAGGTGATGGGCACTTTAACTACTTTGGGAGCCTTATTACACAGGATGGATCCTGTGAAAAATAAATTAGATCGAGAATAGCCCGAAAACGCGTTTACTAAAAAAAAGAACAGCTGACAAAAGCCTTCAGCGCGCTAGCCTTTGCCTGAAGAAAGACTGTCATCTGGGGTACTTTTCTGAATGGAGCCGAATGATAGACCTTAAAGAAAGAGGACGTGCGAATGCTGGAGAGCTGTGGGATGTGGCTTTGGAGAAAGGTTTTTTAACATAACTTGGTCTGACAAAGTCTGTAACAAAGAAGTATTGAGGCGTGTCGATGAGAAGAGGGCCTCATGTCTGTCAGAGAGTCTGGCTTCGTCAAACCTTACTACATGGTGATCATGTCCCATTAGTTACTGAGGGAATTAAGAATACCCGGAAAGAGACCACCTGGAAGATGTCGAGCGGGAATGCTGGATAGAGTGAAGGATGGCACCTCTTACGTAGTGGTCAAGAGGCGTGCCTTAGATCGACAACCATAAGGAAGGACTTGCCCATGGGCAGATCAAACAGCCTGTTGAAAAAAGGAAACAAAAGGGCTTTTACATCTCATTTTGTATTCGAAACAGAAATGATGCGATATAAAGCGACGGTGCGACGGTGCGACGTAGTTTAAAACATATGTGATTGTGTGATTCGTAAATAAATCACACTGCTGAGAGCCAATCAGATTGCAGGGATCACCAGCGATTTCAAAATAGAAAATTAGAAAAGCCTGATAATGTTTAATAAGACAGCATTGATCTTTATTTTGTTATTTTAGGGGGTACTCCATACCCTGGGATAAGCCCTATGAGGCTATGCAGTTTACTTAAATCTGGATATCGGATGGAGAAACCCAGCACGTGCAGCGATGAAATGTAAGTCAGAATGGAAGTAATAAAAGACGCGCGAAAAGAGGGTACGATGAAGAAATACTTTCATAGTCCTTCAAACAGTTTTTTTTTTCTAAAATTGTCAGCCTTTTCCAAGGAGTGGAAACTGCAGCGCGCCTCTTTCCTTTACGTTGCTCTATTTTAAAAAGAGCCTATAGAACATAAGTGTCTTCAATATTCAAAGTAAACGGAGACAAATCTTAATATAGTGGTATTTTAAACTATGGCTTCCTTTCTCAACAGATACAAATTGATGATGGACTGCTGGAAGGAGGATCCAACTGAACGACCCTCATTCGTTCAACTAGTACCGATATTGGAAGAGATGATGACAGAAGATACCCCTTACTATTATTTCAGACTACTGGATCAGAACCAGCCATGTTACCGTGAGGCATCCGCCATTAACACCAGTAAAGCTAGCACTCTTGATACGAAGCTGTAATTTCTGTAGGGTCTCTACGGTCTATGGTTTAATTTTTGTCAAAGCACCCTTTTTTTCTTTAGATTGTTATAGGGGTCTCGGGGGGAAGGAGGAGGAGGGGATGGGGGGTAAGCTCCAATATGAAAGCATAGGGGACTGCTCGACGGATAAGTAGATAAATAATTGCAGTTGCACCGTCTGCAATACCAATGACTATACTCATAAACTGAACACCGTTGTTTTCATCTTCACTGTTTGCCAGTATTCATAACCAGTCTCCCTCGGTTACGATCACAAAAAGCAGCCAAAGTAGAACACTCTCTAACTCATTATGACAACGTCTTTTTCTATATACATATTTCTTTACGCACAACCCTAAAGCTACGTGCAAACGGACGCAACAACTTCCAACAATGTTGCGAGTTGTTGGCCAACAAAGTTACGTCCGTTTGCGGGGGTTAAGCGATACATCTATGGTTAAAAATAGTGGCTTTTTGTCTTGCACAGCCAAAGTGAGACCAAAAACTGCGATGTCTACGTTTAAGAGAGACGAGCAACCCCGTCATTTTCATATGGGAGTTCCCTCGCCAAGCAAGGAACAGGACTGAGATGACGAGCACAACTGTTTAATGGGTTCTTACAATAAGATACCTAATAATATTTAATTTCATTTCAGAGAAATCGAGAAAATACTGAATAGCACTGGTAATATATCAATTGTAGGGACTAAAATCGGTTCATTCTCTACAAATGACTATTAAGTTGTTAGTAGTTCGGATTGCTTCTTTTACTTTTTTAGTCTGTCCACACTATACTGGAAATAGATTTTCGTGTGGACATGAAAATGTATCCGGTAGTATGAACGACAACCGTATAGAATTTGAACAAGTCGTCCACACACATCGAATATCGTACCAGAGCGGCCGGTTGGCCGAGAGGCCAGTTTGGCGTACTAAATCACAGTGCTCTCTCCTAAAAATATACTTTCATATCAGGTGGGTCCCAGCCTATGCTCGCTCCTACTCATTTCACTTGAAAACGTGTTCACACTGCGACGACAAGTGGCAGAAACCTATCCGATATGTGATGATCCACTTTTCAAGATCGGCGGCGGCGCAGTTTTGCTCCTTAACAGAAATAGCCGGAAAATCACCGCTCTTCTATGTGAACTGACAAAAGCAAAATCCGTTATTATTTTCGTGTCAGTACGAGGACTTTCCGGTATAGTGTGACTGATCATAGCCTTCAGAGTTCCTCAGACGCCACATAACCTACCACATAATTCCGTGGCTACAATTCAATGTTACGAACGTTTTAATTGGCTAAGTTAGATTACAACATTGCCACTCGCTATAAACATGTCATGTCACGTTGGAGAAACGAACTATTGACTCAAAAAGGTGACATCAGGAGTAAGGTGATAAAAGGCACTTCGGTTCACCATAACAATATTGCAGTAGTAGAAGAAAAAAAGCTTAATTATTGTAGAGACCTTTGCTGGTGTTGAATAATAATTATAGTGATTATAGTTTAGATTTTTGTGTTCTTTCAAATAGTGTCATTAGCAGATCACTTGGGAAACCCACCTCTGGGTATGAAAAGTGAAGATTCGGATTATCAGGGCAGTTCGGAAAAAAATAACATTCCATTTCCGACCAATGCTGCCAATACAATAAGCAATACAGGAACCTTTGTTACAATTTCTGCAGCTAAGGTCTGATGTGGAAGTCAGTATACATAACACACTATTCGCTAAAGGCACACAATCAGGGTCAGAGACGGGAAAGAAGTTATCCACCTCGGCGTTCAGCCGATACCCCTCCTCGATCTGCATAATTTATATAATTCTTTTATTTAATGGCTCATACGCCAGGAACGAAGTCAGTACCAGCAAGAACGTTTCAATGGTTAATTTATACAACTATGCATTTATTCATTTAATACATATTGCGTATTAACATAATAATATTGCTTCATTTTATAATGATAATAATAAATTTTTGAATGGCAGGAGAAAGATAAAATATTGTAGGGGCTTCGGTATGAATGGGGTCACTTTGATATATCGTGCTATTATTCAAACTCATAGCCAGGCCAAGAAAACCAGAAGAAACGAAAGTCATCACTCTTCTTCCTCGTGTTCTCAGGACATGACGTCAATGGATATATTGACAGTGGCCTATTTCATAAACTAATGTCCAGCTTTTGTCAGTTTCTATATATTTGATGTCATTCTTTAAAATAAATTAAAGGCTTTTAAACTTTATCTGAGTTTGTGGTCATTTCTGAGTGATACGCCGAGAATCTCAAGAAAAGCAATCTCCCTGTTCCCCACAGGACGGGCTATTCAGCCTAATGATTCAAATTAGAGGAAAAGGGAGACCATTATGTGGTATCTTTGTGTGCTAAAAGGTTAATCCAAATTACACATGTGCTTGATCACATGTCTGACATGTCGCACAAGGCAAAACAGGTAGTGCAAGATCTTTTTCTCATACCAGCTAACTGATAAATAACCAATTGTCTAGTCTGTGTATACAGCAACCCCTTAGGATTTTTCCTAAGGAGGGCTATTTTGATTGGACCGGCACAAATTAAATATCATAATTGGACTGGAGAGCGAACTAGTGAGACAATTTAAGCGTGAGTCAAAAACGAGGGTTGTAAAAGAGCCGGCTACTTGGGCTCTCTAAGAAAGGGCATAACAGATTTCGGAAAATACATTGGAAGTTGGTGCGACAATAAAAATGCTTGTGGAAGTTGTGAAACGTCGCACGCTTGACAAAATTCTTGAAAGAAGACAACCTCTCTGACCATGACTGCTAAACCAAGCAAAACGACGCGTTCTATTTATTCTTCCTTTTTATATCTGCCTTAGGATAACAATATTCTTATTCTTAGTAATATTCTATTTCACCATAACCGTAAGTGGAACAACTTGACCACCATATTTTTGGCAAGACCGCAGCAGTCTTTATAGGGCAAATTACGTGTTTTAAGTAAACGACAGAACTATGCGCCTTAAAATACAAGCATTTACAGTAGTTCTGTAAAAGCAAACAAGGATTTGCCAAGAAGAATAAAGCTGCGACTGGATTTGGGATTTCTCGTCAAGTATTTCCACAAAATTTAACAAAGATATTTTTGTACTTGTATACCAATTACGAGCCTTTGGTTGTAAACCAAGAAAGGTTCAATAACTTTGACGGTTCTCCACAAAGTAGTTTTCTAACAGCATCCCCGAAAGCCAAACGAATTCATACTCCAGTCATCCTTAAAAACGGACTTTCAATAGCATGGAGTGAGGAATGCGTGAGGTTCTCGAGGGGCCTTAGTTAAGCCAACTGAGAATCTAACACGCCATATTTCCCATATTTCACGGGACCAGGCAAAATCTTCCTTACGGGGCCTTTCTTAGGGTAATAAAAATCTGGTGGGCACTTCAACATCACGCCAAACTCGGAAGAAGTTCAGGTGTACTAGACCCTTTACGCTTGCGATGACGTCTCTTCTTACTCTCACTGGTATTGAAGGTATTACCCTACAGGAAATAGAGTACTACAGTTAGTAATCATTTCTAGATTAATAGTGTTTCTCAATAGTGACCTTTAGATTCTAAGAGGAGGACGGCTACAAGGAAGAGATTTTCTCAATGGCAAGAAGTGCGTGGCGTGAGCCAACATCATTTTGGCGGGAAAACGTGACAGCCGCGGTCATTCTACTATACCTTTTAGCGAGAATGTCATGGAGGCGGAAATAAGTTATCAAATGTTAGGAGTTTTATCACTCTGCGATCGGGAGAAGGCTCAAACTCCTTCAATAAAAATACCGTTCTAACTTGCAATAAAACTTTCCGGGCTTACTATTTTCTGAGAAGAAGCAAAAAAACCTCTGAGTCGTCCATGCTCACAAATCTAAAGGTCTCTATTTTAGAATTGCTCCCTGCGAAAGAAATTCCAGCTTGATCAAAGTGGTGCAATATTTGCCGTGTGAGGAAGCAGCATGAAATCCTACTATCCATTAAATACAGCCCACTCACATCGCTCCACGCCGTCGGGTCGGGACATTTCCTAGCGACGGAAAGCGACGAGAGGTGGCTGTATTTGCAATGCAACAGTATACACCATAATTTTTCGCGGGTTGTCCAATACTGTCGACCAGAATCCAGTCGTATCCCCTTGCTTTCCATCGGAAAACCGGAAGTCTATTGGTGTAAAGTCCTACCAAGTGTATTCTTAGAAAAATTCCGCTCATGTTGGATGAGGGGGTGGAAAGTCGTTCCGATGGAGTCCATCGGATCCATTGGACACGAATAGATTCCGATGGAAAAGTTCATTTTCTATTCGTGAGAGACTTAGAAAAATTCCGCTCATGTTGGATGAGGGGGTCAAAAGTCGTTCCGATGGAGTCCATCGGATCCATTGGACACGAATAGATTCCGATGGAAAAGTTCATTTTCTATTCGTGAGAGACTTATAAATATTCCGCTCATGTTGGATGAGGGGGTGGAAAGTCGTTCCGATGGAGTCCATCGGATCCATTGGACACGAATAGATTCCGATGGAAAAGTTCATTTTCTATTCGTGAGAGACTTAGAAAAATTCCGCTCATGTTGGATGAGGGGGTGGAAAGTCGTTCCGATGGAGTCCATCGGATCCATTGGACACGAATAGATTCCGATGGAAAAGTACATTTTCTATTCGTGAGAGACTTAGAATGATTCCACTCATGATAGATGGATTCCGCTCATGTTACATGAGGGGGTGGAAAGTCGTTCCGATGGAGTCCATCGGATCCATTGGAAACGAATAGATTCCGATGGAAAAGTACATTTTTCTATTTGTGAGAGACTTAGAAAATTCCACTCCTGTTGTACAAGGGGTGAAAAGGCGTTCCAGTGGAATCCATTGTATCCATTAGATTCGAATAGATTCGAAAGCCTGGAGAAGAACATTTTCTATTCGTAACGCCAGGTCAAAAATTGTCATCATGTTGAACGAGGTGGAAAAGTGTGAAACAGAGTCTACTGTATCAGTCTTTCGCAGTGGAGAGGTGTATAAGAGGTCGGGAAAATGTGGTATGTAATCTTAATTATTTGGTTAGCGAGAAAAGGCTGGTGAAGTCCGATCATCGATCAAAAACTGCATCGCTTCATGAGGTAATTTCTTTTTAAAAGCGAACTCGTATTTGAGATAATTTAGTATAACAATTTCTGTGTAGCGAATGGCGGTAGCGATATGCATTCTCTATTCGTCCAGCTCCCGAATTTCGATATGTTAGTTCGTTGTTATACTCCAGGAGAAGTGAAACAAGTCAATTTATAGATTTGACAAAGTGAGCGTGCTACAGGTCGGATCATGTAACGCGAACTGTCGGGGAACACGAAGGATGCGATCGAGGGGGACTAGAAACAAGAGTTGCCTGATCGACAAAATGGCCAAGATGGCGAATCTTTCGATCAATGACTTTCTAAAAGAATTTACGAGTAAAGAATTTGAACGGCAAGGAAAAGGCATATGGAATTGTCTTAAATTCCACTGTTCCTTGAAAATGTGGAATCTTTCGATATTAAATCAGAGCAATAAGAAAGCAAAACGTAACCTGAAGTGCGAATTTGGAATTCCTCCGAGGGAAGAATCGGCGGAGTTATCTATTTTCAAACTCGTAAATGGAATCTCTCAGTAGGATTTTGGCATCCCTCCGAAAGAGACGTTTCAGAAGGGGTTTGGTATCCTTAGAAGGAGGTGTGTTGCAAATGGAATCCCTCAGAAGGACTATGGCATCCCTCAGAAAGAGATGTCTTTTGCCTGAGATTTTGATCCAAAAGTAAGTAGCCAGGAAAATACCACTATTTATTATCTGCATGTACTTACAGTTACTATACGCACCACTGCATGCAAGTACATGCAAGTAGACCAGTTGGCAATTCATTATAATGTGTTAGAGCTGGTATTGAAGTGTAGTTTTTAACATTTACTTATCCGAGAGATGATAATTATGCAAGTCTAGGTTCTTTTATGAAATGGTTTGGAACTCCTAGGTTCCTTAAAAATGACGAATCTTTTCATAATAAAAGCATATTAATGAAGCATAAACCTTATGTGCTGATCAATTGAAAATTTCAACATCGCCCCTGCCCCCCACCCCGGGTATTTGACACACTATTTTGTGGTAAATTGTGAATTTGACCTTTGCTTGGGTATGTCAAATGTCAATTTTACATTAATTTTTTTCATGTTATCATCGTCTGGCTGACAACGTAGATGGAGGAGTTTAAAGGTAAAGGCACATCTTTTGTAAAGGAACGGCTTACATAACAAGGACTTTACAAGCTAAAAGTACGATTTTTTGCTGCCATGACTCTAATTCAGTAATACAAAAAGTATTGGACTCTGGAGATGACTGTCGGACTGGTTGTCGAAACAATCAGCAGGAGTGTAGCCAGCATTTTTGCATAGAGGGGTTCCTAATGTGGTATTTTTGCCTAGATTGACAATAAATCTTCCGAGGGTTTCCTGGAAAGTTTTAATACTTTAGGTCGTCTGAAATTTCGTTTTGTGATTCTAAGCACAAATTTCTAATAACAGTGCCATATGAAGCTAGCTTTTTTTCGCTTCCAGTGAAGAGATAGTGTTTATGTTGTAGATTGTTAATTTTTTATCTCAGGTAATTTTTGTTTTTCTTTTGTTTTTGGGTATAGAAATGTAACTACAACATATATGTTCATTATCGTTGAATACATTAAAACACACACTGTAGTCCTGTGATTTGCTGTTTACTCAGTTAGGGTACTAGCAAGAAGGAAAGATCATGGACGCTTCAGTGCAAAGGTGTCGATTGCAGGCCCTAAACCAGGATTTTATGTGGGGGGGGTGCTAACGAGGCGAAAGTGGACCAAACTACCGAAATGTATTTTTTAATGTCTCATCCGTTTATTTAGGAAGGTAACAATACATGAGAAATTGTAACGGCAAAGTACACGGTAGGAACCAAGAGAGGATAAAGGGAACAGAGAAGGCATCCCCCATACACACCCTATTCCATAGGTAATTCGTCTCGAGTTATTTTTAGAATAGGGATAAAGTTACTTTGGGCGCTGCGTGGATGTTTCGTGGAGGTTTCGCTTGACTAAACGCCGTGCAAAACATTTCGTGCGAAAGGCAATGAAAGCGTAAAGAGATAGAGAGCATTTCTGAATATTGAAGCGAAATGAGTCGGCGCTCACCTGGGAAAAGGGAATCGCTCGACTCTTTGACAACCCGTGAAATCAGTTTAACTCGAAGTTATCGTAACCTCAGTGCTTAATATAATGAGAGATTTCGCCGGTCTATTGAAACGGGTCGCTTGTACAATAAAGCAAGTAGCAAGTAATATTCATGTACATGTAATTAGTTTTACAAATTTGAATTATAAATGATCTTGAGAGAATATTCACTGTGTTAAGGATTTCCCTGCTGTACTGTTAGCTCTATACAAGAGAGGAAGGGCGATTCTTTTTTAATTTCCTTTTCGCTGACACAGCTTTAGCAGAGATCTCTCTTTAATCGTTTTCGTCGACAAAACGAATAGCAATATTGCTCTCCGCGTCTTCCGCCATTTTTTCTGCCTCAATTCGTGAAGGACGCGTGGCTCTGAGCGCGGGTCATCCACAGAACACATTCGCGCTATGTGATTGGCTGTTGTCTAATCCCCCTTGGGATCTGTGGTCTTAAAAATAACTCGAGACGAATTACCTATGGAATTGGGTGTGTATGGAGGATGCCTTCTCTGTCCCCTTTATCCTCTCTTGGTAGGAACTGAATATTACATTTGTCGAATACAAATGTTTGAATTAAGTTATGAAGGAGTAATTTCACGATGTAAAATGATACATCAAAATACTGCGGAACTAATCCCTCAGGATAGTCCCGAGCTCCAGCCTCCGTGGGTGTTTGGTGGCAAACAGATTTACCACCTCATCCAAAACAATTTTAACTTGAGAAACATAAAATGTATTTTCCCTCCTTGTGTCTCGAAAACTTCTATTTTGATGGTTTGGGATGCCTGTGGATTGCTGCTTTAGATGTAACCCTCCCAGGCCCTCTCCGAATTGTTACTCTGTGTTCCCTCACTGGCTTTTTATTAAGCGAGTTTGTTTCGAGAGTATTGGACATGTGTGAATTTTTCTCCTTCTGGAAATAAATAGAACTGGCGAATGATAATTCGAGCTTACTGTAGAAACCTTCTAGTGGACTAACATTTTAACATTCAAATTCAAACATCAAGGATTAGCTTTCACCATTCAATTATAAATACACGACAGCATTGTGTGAAAACCTACCCTTACTAATTTGTTGTCATGGTGATCTGTATCAGTGCCGCCTCCGATACTCTCCGGTTCCGCCATCTTGACAAAAGTGAAAAGACGCTGTTCTTTTCCACTTAACCTGGGAACTAAAATAAAAACAAATAAATAACGAAAAAAATAAATAAGTTTGTACACTGTACACATTGGACCGACAATAGATGTTTCAATAACTTGTAATGTGGTAGTAAAAATGAATAATGAATGAACAAAATATATTGCTCCGATATCACAAGTAAAGGGTTCTGAAAACCTCTTGTTGCATAAATGCGTTCTGAAGTATAATTGATATGATAATAATATTCATTGTCATGCAGATTAAACTCATTTTCACGAGAAAACAATGTCACTTAGCCTCGTTTTGAAAATGAGAGTTTTTGGAACTCAGAAACAGCAAACTAAAAAGTAATCCAAGTTGATATTTTTAACTACTAAGCAGAACGTAAGGAGGTATGTGGGGAGACATTTCATGTTGATATCAATTTGATAAAATGCCAGATGAATATTCCCAGTGCACGAACGTAGTACTCACCGTCCGACAAGACAGCGGCTTTGCTGCGCTTGCTATCTTCAATTGCAAGTCGAGGGGGGCCATGACCGTTCATAAGGTGCACTGACCTCCCGGGTGAGTTAGAAGTGACCTGATTATTGTTTCTCTTTGCAAACAGTATAAACAGAAGAAGAATTAAGACTATTTCAATGCAAAGACCGATAACATGGCGCTCCATCACTTCCTTATTGTGTGGATCCATACGGGCTTTCATATCACCAACTGCGTTGGTCAGGTTATCCAGCTTTGATTGCAGTTTAGTGATCTGTTCCTTTTGGTTGTTGATCCGTAGAAGGAAATGTGTAAAGTGTACATTTAAAAAGAAGTAACATTGGCTCGATTAATATGTGCATGTAAACAAGACACTTGCACAGGAAATCGTCTACACTGTAGAACGTATACCAAACGCGGCGCTTGATGGAACGTGGCGAACGCCATCGAACGTAATGGTTGTGTAAAGGTTCTACCATCGTTACACCAGTGTTGACGTTATCTTCAAGTGACGGGCAAATAGAGAGCATCTGGGTGGGAGTAAGTTTGAAACTGTCTTTCACAGCAGTTAATTCGTCCAACTCGAGCTTGTTCCATAGCTTTAATTCGTTGAGCACTAGAGATCGTTGACAAGGAGCACGCTCGGTCGAAATCCGTGTGTTGCAAAGTAGGGCAATCACGCCATATTATTATTGTACTAATCTCGCCCAATCTCAAACGGATAATTTTGAAGAGGATGATAAACAAAATGCCTGTGAACGTTCATTTTTGCGAATTGAGGGGTAGAAAATACACGGAAGAGTAAACACCAGCTAATAAGAACCTACATTATTTGACGCCTGGCAAACAAGGCTCTTTTATTTGGGGGTAGTTATTGGTAATTCAGGCTAAGAACGTTCTTTACTAGGTCCTTCATTTCTATGAAGGAGATATAGCTGTTGACTACCAGAAAAATAAAGAAACTTGAGAGTTTGGTCCTTAAATATACAGTGTTTATTTGGGGGTAGTTATTGGTAATTCAGGCTAAGAACGTTCTTTACTAGGTTCTTCATTTCTATGAAGGAGATATAGCTGTTGACTACCAGAAAAATAAAGAAACTTGAGAGTTTGGCCCTTAAATATACAGTGTTTATTCACAACTATACATTGCAAACCTTCATGCAAAGTTCATCATAAAGCATCATAAAGCATCAACTTTGTTTCTCTTGATAAGATCAAAACCAGACAAACACAACGTGCATTCTAACAAGAAAAGACACAAGGCACAAGCTGCAGGTCTGAAGATTTAGGGGGGGGAGGAGAATCTTCACAATGACCTTAAACATAAGCCTGATTTCAGACAACTATTTTGAGTCGTTTTTAGTCCCTCAGTAACGTCTGAATTTCAGGCTACATAAACATAACTTCTTTGAAGAAGGAACTAACAGATACGAAGTTATAGGATTGTCCCTAGTATTTTCTCTGAGCACTCTAAACTACTTTTATTTCACTCTGGTCATGTACTACAATACAATGGTTTTAGAGCCCAGCTACAACTGTGATCCAAACCGGTTGATACAAATTGAAAAAGACCTATTTTTTCTTGTCATTCGGACTAAAATGAAACCCCTCGCTTAAATGAATTGCCTTACTCCCCCTTCCTCTCTTCCAATGATTTTTCGAGTAATACCAGGGTCCGGTTCCTCGAAAGATAGTTACGTTTAACCCTGGATTAAGCTTAGTTTTAAGGAAGGTTTTCTTCTCTAAGGACATGCAACTCAAGCTAAAAAAATACTGTTGAGCCTTTACCCCGAGATACAGCAATGATAACACAAAAGATTACTCTAAGCAATACGTAGGAAGGTAAATTACAAAAACGGAACAAAATTTTAATCCTGGATTAGCGCTAATCGACCTTTCAGGAACCGGGCCCAGGGACGGATTGTTCAAAACTGGGTTAAGATAACCTAGGGTTAGTGCGAAATAAGAATTCAGATATGAAAGCTTAAAAAGTAAATTCAGTTAAATTCTTTTTGTCAACAAGTTGATGATTGGATGGTCTTAAAAACAACAGAGCAAATTATCCGAGAAAATGCTTTTGAAAAAAGAAAAAGAAACCTGGGTTAAATTTAACCCTGGGTTAAGCGCTAATCAGCCTGCGAACAACTGGGCCCAGAATTATATACACTGGTTTAAAGGCCAAACCACTATTGAATAGGGGGAGAGGTTGGGGTAATTTTATTCGATGTTTAGAGGAGATGGTAATATGGCGCGTAATTCTAAAAATTAATAGATGGAACCATCTGAAGAGTTTTGTCTATCAGGTTGTACATGTAGCTTTAGCCTGGGAACAGGCTCTGTAGTGGAGGAAAAGGTGAAAAAGGGGGTGAAACAGCAAAAAAAAAAAAAAGACAAGAAAAGAAAAAACAAACAAAGACAACAACAACTACAACTACAACAAAAACCATGGACTGGGGTTTGGGAAAGGGCAACAGAAAAAAAGAATTCCCGTCCCCAGCTTCCCACTTTTTTGTCATTTCCGCCCCTTCATTTGCTGTTTTTTTTTTTTCGCCTTTTCTCTTTTGCAGCCGGAGCCTGGGCCCACACAAGTAAAGTTTTAAACAGAACATGGTGCTGTAACCACAAGGAATTGAAGAGATTTTGTAAAAGTTACCTCTGATGCAGCTGTTCCATATACAGGGTGCTCATGTTCAAATTCTGTTCCAGAACCTTGATCTTGTTACTAAGACGAACAAATATGGATTCCATCTGCCCTCCTGACCCGACCCATGACGATACTCCAGCTGAAGAAGAAACAGCAGCTTGTTGAGTTTTGCTGAGGATTGAAGTATCAAGAGTAGCTTCTGCTGACGATGCTGCAGTTGAAAACTCATGGCTAGGCAACCTTGTGTCTCCAATAACAGGAGGAGCTGGCAATGGAACAACAGGGTCTGAAGTGTCAGTAATGTCAATACTAGGAGGAATGGTAGGCTGAATAACTGGACCCACATTTTCAGATTCCAACATTTTGGATTCCAATTTTGTGCTCTCAATACCCAGCTCCTGGTTGTCCAAATCTGGTTTCAATCCTTCACCTTCTGTTCTAACTGGCTCTAAATTTATGCTTGAAAAATCAGTTGCTTTGGTTGATTCTGACGCTTAAATGGCACTATGTATAGGCTCTTTTTCTAACTGTACCTCTTCAGGTAATTGAGCAGTACCCTCTCGTCCATCTTTGTCAGTGAGTTTTGTCTCCAAGACGTCAATATCTGGAGAAGATTGAGACATAATGTGAATTAAATTTGGCCCTTTGCATTCCGATGATGTAGCTTCGGTTTTATCTTTACCCTTGCTACCATTTAATTCATCAATAACCGTTACATTGTCTTCTATTTTCTCTTCATCTTTGGAACTTATATCCTTCGCATTCATAGGTAATGGCTGCTGAGAAGTGCCTTTTGTCACAGAGTGTGCCTGTTCACTTTCTAACACAGTTGACGGTCTGTCAGGAATGCTTTGTACAGGTTGTTTATTTAACTCCTGCTGATCGTGTAACTTGGATTCACCTTGTGGAACATCAACAAAAGAATCCTTAATTACTGGCACTTGGGAACTTTTAAGTACCACAGATGAAGAAGCCGGCAGAGTGGCATTTAAAGGTAAGGACGTAACAACTGACACTTCTGCTAATGAGGGGGTTTTGTCATCAGTTTCCCTCTTCTTCTCATCCTCTGACAAGAAAATGTTTAGTGACTCGCTAGGCTGCAAAACTCCTGGCGAAGGGTCAGCATATTCTGAAACTCCCGATGCGCCTGGGCTGGTAACTTCATTTGATATTTTCAGAACGCTGGAAGACATTTCAGGAATGATAACAGAGAATTCTTGGTCTACGATATCTAATTCAGCACTGTTCTCTTCTGAGTTGTCAACAGTAGATGGTTCTCCAGCCTGTTCTGCAGGAACTTTCTCTTGGTCTTGACTTTCTTTCTTTTCATAAGATTCACCTTTACCTTTCTCACGAGTTAAAATAGAATTTCGTTTGTAATCACCACTCGTGGCTAAATTTATTGATACTGTAAAGTTTTCATTCTTTGAAAAGAGTATTCGTCCCACAAAACACCCCAGACTGTAGTGCCCCAATACCTGCGCAAACAACTGGCATGCTGATGGAGCAGGGCTGCATGTACCAGTCTCTCTCTCGTTAACTGCTTTGCTGCAAGGTGGACTATCTTCATGGCTTATATTACCAGACACACATTTTCCTTATGAAGCGTTTCTATCACGACTGTGACCTTGCTTTAATATACAGGCATTGTCACTAGTCATTTGTGAATTTTCGTTGAGCTCTTCATGACCAACAAGAGTGACAATTTTGCCCTTGCTTTCACCTTGGGATTCCTTCTCAGAAGCAGTCATTTTATTGTCTTGGGTGCCGAGTTTACTATCATCACCTTCCTTATCTTGTTTGTTATCATGCCCATTTCCAGTGAATTTCTTGACCAGATTAAAAACCGTATCAGCTGCTCTTTTCAGCAGATTTTGGGTCTGATCTTCAACCTTGGCACTAGGATCAGAAGGTAACACTGGCACATCACTGTCACTGTCACTGTTATCGTTCTCTTCCTGTCCATCTGTTTCATGGTCTTCCAGCTCTTCCATCATGCTGCTGCCGTGCACACGCAGAAGGCTCAGTGGGCAGTAATGCTCTGAGCCAAAGTGACTCAACATCTCAACCTAATTGAATGAAGGACAACACATAAGGTACTTACAGGGTTTATGTCACACTAAGGTGTACTTACTACAATGTATCTGTTTAAAAAAGCTAAAAATTGTCTTCGCATCGACTGAATTCCAAAAAAAGAAAGAAATTTCTACCAACAAGGTACTTAAAATAAGTGATTCGTTAATAAGACAACCATATAAGCGTCATATGTGCAATGTCTTGTTTTTTAAAGCCTTAGACAAAACGAGCATGATAAATGTGTTGTTCACTAAATATGTCACTCATTAAGCCAAAAGAAGGCGAAAAAGGCACAATATATGAGTAATATATCTCGTTCTTTAAGCCTCAATGAGACAAAACAAGTGCGACTAATGTGTAATAGGATGTTAGAAAGTTGCTAAGCATAACAAACCTTCTGGCCACAGCTGTTCAAAACTTGGATAGCACTATCCACCATGGATAAGTATTAGGGAAACCAGTCGTGTTATCCAGTAGATAGTGACGTATCGGGTGGATAATGTTATCCATTTTTTAAACAACTGGGGCCTGACGACTAACTTTGGCTTTGGGCGACTTGACAGCAAACTGTTCACAGATTCATACCTTAAAGTACTTGGCATAGATTGGTTCATCTAGTGGAAAAGTTTGTATCGTCCTTTCCTCGCGAGCTTGAAATGTCCCTAACACAGTCCACTCTCTCGTGGGATATCTTTTACTGACATACACCCGAAAGCTTTCAGGAGTAGAAGAGAATAGTTCAAAGTTTGCAATTTGTATGCTTTTGACTTGAGCCAGATCACGTAGCTCCACAATAAACCACACTTGTGCACTACACGGATTTAACATATACAAGTCTCTATTTTCGACCAAATTACTGTCAACATTAGATGCGTCACCATTGTGATCTAAGATCTTTGCACCACAGTCTACTGAAGCATAATTGCTTTGTTTTCGTTCCTTTAATTTCTTGAGTTTGGGTGCAGCTCCACTTGAGTTCTCAGCACTCTGCTGTTTACTTTTCTCTTCTTCCTCCTGTAAAACTCTTCTTTAAAATTCATCAAATGAAGGCATTTCTTCTTCCTTCAGTTTGGTTTCCTCTTCTGCTGCTTGGTGCAAAAGCTGCCGTTATGCTGTCTTCTTCCTCCTTTTGACTTGTTGCTGAAGGTGCAGTAGGCGTGGGCTCACTGCTAATTGGATTTGGAGGGCTGCAATAGTAAACAGATAAAAATTAAAAATTATCCGTAAATAATATAATTTAAGGTAAATAGAGGAAACTAATGATGTATTATTTTCATTCTTTAAATTTACCCCTTCATCTGTTTTTCACCTTGTGGTAGTTTTTAATTCATTGCACTGTAAAGTTTACTTACATGGAGTCTACAACTGAAGAGAACACCTCTGGCTCTTTTGTTGCTACCACTCCCTCAGAGAAAGTGCCAGCTCTAACATTTTGACTTCCCTGGGATGACTGAATCTGGCTTGGATTACTGGGAGGTATAAGGATTACTGATGAAACCATGTATTCTCTTGGTTGTGAGTATGAGTCACTGCTACTTGCATGGTTTACGACAGTAATGGACAAATCAGCATTATAGCTTGGGGTGGCTGGAGCCACTGTTGGTGTAACAAGTTCTTCCAGTTCTGATGTGGACAGGAAGATACTTGAGGAGGCTTCTTGTGATGGTCAATGAGTCATCTGATAAGGGCAATTCTTGAGATTCTTTCTGTAACAAACGAAAGAGTGAAATCAATTTTAAAGAGTTCTTAATTATGCCACTTATGCAAAGTCACTCTGCCAAGGCCCCCTTCCTCCCTGTGGAGGAGGAGAGAAACTCTAACCAATAAATTTCTATAAGACAAGAGAGTTGTGAATCACAACACTTATCTATCTGAAGTTCATTTCCCTACGACAGGGCTTAAGCATGGAATGAAATACTCAGCTGCATGTACTTTAATAGACAATGTCAATGTCTATCTCCTACTACAACCACTATTACATCTTTTTATTTATATTTATATATATATGTATACATGTTCATTTATAGTACATATTTTGCCCCCCTTAGTCAATTTATACATTATTCGTTACGTGTTTATAGCCTATTCTACTTTAAATATTGTCTCTTTTGTGTATATATATATATTTATAAATTTATTTGATTTTAGTCTTCTAAATTTATTTATCTATTTATCTATTTTTTTGAGGGCCGTAGGTTAGAAAACTGTAAAAGGTTATTGCGCTTCCCTCTTTAAATAAAGTTATTGTATTGTATTGTATTGTACTTTTGAATTTTAAGGTGGCTACATTTCTGTAGCCAGTAGATGGTAACGTAGCAGCCAGTTGAATATGTCAGGGCAATTTATCATGTTAATGAGTTAATTTACTAAAACGTGTTAATTGATAAGTCAAGCTTTTATTAATCAATTGGTTGTACAAGCCTTCATTGACAACAGCATTGGTTGTCTTCAATCTTCCAGGCTGTGCAGTTTTAAAGAGTCTGTGGCTGTGCTTTGGAGAGGAGGGTATTCAAAACTACTGTATTTACAGTACACAATTTACATGTACTTTATCAACAAAGCATATACATTACAAAGCCAGACCCAGCAACTTATTGCAAGGTGTTTCAAGGGCTGAAAGGTCAAGTAAAACAGGCAACATTTTTGTTCAAGTTGTCACAACCCATTAGAAGTTAAAAAGTATTGTTGCCCATATTACAAGCTGAACAAGCAACATGTTGCACAAAAAATTTCAGTGCAACACCCAAGAGTGAAGATACTGTATTTGTTCACAAGTCACTTCTTGTAACCAAAATTATCTCTTATTTCAAGTCCCAGTGTGCAAAGAAATTCGTGTCCAATAGCCTGCGGCTAGGGGATTGTGCTATTGGGCTAGTGAATTCTGTTCTTAACTAATTGCCTGCTGGGCAGGTTAAGTTTTTTGGGGAATTCAAATTACAGATATACAATCGTGCTCATCAAATATTTTTTTTCAGGGCAGTTAAAGAGACTCTTAGGCTAGTACATGCTAGATACAGCTTGCCCAAATGGCAAACCGTCAAATGACTTTCTTTACTCCCTGAGTCCCTTTACAAATTGGTGGCAAATCCCTCAACACCCAAAAATAAATCAAATCCCCCATAAAAAAACTTTGCAGGGTTATTGTTTCCCATCCTCTAGTATTAAAATTAATACAAGGGTGGCAATACACTGCAAGACTCACTTTTTGAAAGGCCAACATGTGTGAAAAAGACTTGACTTATCACAACGTACATATGTACAATGTAGGATTTTCTCAATGAGCCGCAACTTACATGTACAACACTAAGAGTTTTAACATACATGCAAGCGCAAATAATTTTTTTTCTGTGATCTGAATTTTCTTTACGGTTATTAAATTTTGTGTGCTTTAAATCATGAGAAATTTTATTTGCATCTTTAATTTCAGGATTTTTTTTAGAATTGCAAAAAACAAAATTGGCAAAATCTAAGATCAGTGAAATTTAGAACCAATAAGGTATATACATGTATTTAATACTTCTGCCCCAGTATCTGGGTACAAGAGGAACAAGATGTTTTCTTTTGGGCAAGCAGCTCTCAATGATTTAGTTGAAATTTGGTTTGACTTGCCTGGATCTATGCCCGTCAGGCAAGTTTGCTTTAGAAGTTACTTGCCAAGCAACAAAATCTAGTCATCCTGGAATACCAGACAGGACTTTTTTCGAGCCCTGAAACAGTGACCTTTTTCTTTGTTTGTCTACAAATCTACATGACCAAAAATAGATGATGTCTTGCAGTTTGTCTTAAGCATGGCTTCCAGTGATTGTGACCACTGCTATAAAAAGTTCAGCAAGCTGAACAATCATAGGAAATAATATTGTAGTCATTTTAATCAGGGCTTCTGACAGGTTGCAGAGAAAAAAGTCAAATTTCGCGGGATTTTCAGGGACAAATTCGTGGAAAATCAGCTGATTTCACGGGATTTTCGTGAGAATTTTCGGGGTAAACTTCGCTGAGCAACAATCAATAAAATACGGCTTATTTGAGGGAATTTTCAGGGCAAATTTCACTAAAATTTGATCGGTTTTGGGATAATCTGACCAGAATTTTTACATTTTTTTAAAAAGAGATAATCATTTGCTCTTTCAACAACTATACCATCGAGAAATGAGCCAATGGCAAAGCTTTTTATATTATGGCTAGTGCCCAGTTTTTTGCAACATAATTTACGCCTGGTGGTTTTGGGATGTTGCTCGTTTCAAGATAAATTTGCAAGTTTGCGGCAATTGAACCGCAACAATAGCTGAGATAAGTTCCAAATATTTCGCAGTATCTGATGCGTTTTTGTGAATTTCGCAGGATTTTGTGGATTTACCTGAATTTCGTGGTTCAGCGACCACGTGAAATAATCACGAGCCCTGTATAATACTTATTATCGAAACCCCCTTTACATAGGAATGTCATCAGTGATTGTTGTTGCAATAACCACTGTGATAGCTATAAGATGCAGTCTATAAGATGCAGTGGATAGGATATTTTTGTACCCTTTAATTTCAGCGATCTTTATTAGTGATTGTAGTTGATTGCAGTAATTAGGCTTTTTTCAGTCTTTTTATCTACAAATGTAGACCGCATGTATCAGAGTTTTTCCAAATAATTATTTTACAGTTCATGTTCCTTATTCACCAGTAAAATTCACTAGCAAAGGACACAGGTACATGTCAAAATCACTCAAAAGATATCATAAAATGCCTTGAATAATGAATAAATTGGTTAATTATTTTAATAAAAATATTGTCTTATTCAAGAAATACAGGTTTTGAGCCAATATCCATGGACTATTAAGCAGGACTCACTAATAACTCTAAATTAAAATGCAAATCCAACACAGAATAGACAAGATTAACAAAGCAAACTTCACAGGCAAAAATAATTTGTTGAGTTTTACTTTATAAATTATTGTCTACCATATAATTAAATAATTTCAATAATTTTCAAGTGGCACCCATGAGGGTTACCCCTAGCAGTGAGTCATAGGCCACACATATTTATATGCATATATCTGAGAGAGACATAGAAGATAAAAGGTTCTTGTCTATGAAAACAAGAAGATGGCAGAGCTTGAACCCAGATCAACATATCTGAAGTTCCAAGTGTCAACCACTTGGCTAGCAAAACTCCACTGCAGTACAGTACTCGAGAGCAGAAAATTGTAAATTAACAGAGAGTTTTTGAGAATGAACTACAGTAATCATGGAAACTACTGAAGGTGGTAATATTTGAACAGAAATTTGAGGTTAATTAACAATTGTATAACAAAATTCATTACAAGTCTCAAAAACAACAAAAACAACTATAAAAGATAGACAGAGCTCTGAAGAGTACTCGAATTAAGTTAAGATGAACTGAAGTAAACACAGCAGGAAGCTGCTACTAACTATTACATGAACATGTAAACAAGTTAGCTAGTGCTAGGCACATTTTAAAACATAATTTATGAATTACAAATGCCAGAAAAAGAAACAGAGATTTTTACCACGAAAAATATAACCAACTGATAAACATCATTTCAACAAACATCATTTCAACAAGGTACATGTCCAATGAATACTTGTACCTCGCTGAGCCTGCTGAGTCTGGGTGTCATGGTGACCGGACGCGACTTCTGAGCTCCGCAACAAAAATGGCTTCCTCCTCAGAAATGCTCACTGTCGAAAACATTCGAAAGATCTGGAAGACAGAATTCCTTCCCAACATCAAGAAAGAAATCAGAAACGTACTGAAGACTGAAAATGAAAAGGTAAACTGCCTGATAACTAATCTGTCAAAGCGTCTCGACTTGATTGAATCGTCACAGCAATTGATCAGCGATAAATACGATTCCGTTTTAAAGTCAATGCAGTGGACCAAGAAACAGATAAACAATCTTAACAACTGATGCAAAGCCCAAGACAACAAAATCAACCATCTTAATGGCTCACTCTACGATGCTGAAGCAGCCATAGACTCCATCCAAGCAGGAAATTTCGATAGCCCACCGATTGCCCTATACTAAGGGTAAGAAGGACAGATTTATTGTCAAATTTGTCCTTAGAGAAAAGCGTGACGAATTCTACAAGTCACGCAAGCACCTCGGCGAGAAAAAAGCAAGCGTGCTTCCATCCGTGGCTTGTGAGATGGGGAAATGCATCCACCAAGACTCTGCTATGTACATTAATGAATCCCTAACCCAGTATCGCAGTGAACTCTTTGGAAGGGTAAACAAATTCAAGAAGGAAAACAAGTACAAATTCCTATGGACAAATAATGGTAAGATCTATCTACGTAAACATGAAACCTCACAGACATTTACATTTACAACATTTGAAGAATTCAAAGACTTCATTGCTCCATCACAATGAAACTTTAATATCTGGTTAATACTCCTTGTAGTAACTTAATGGTTATTTGATAATGGCTTCTTCAAATGTTTGGATACCCCCATTTAATGATTTAGATGAAAGAGAATTTAGATTTGTACTCGGTTCTGGTAATGTCAGTGACTTCATCAACTCTGGTGTTGATTTGTACACAATCCTTCCAAATCCTGACAAGTTCGATGAATCTGACCCAGATTTAATGTTGTCAACCGCTAGCTCTGGGTACTATTCCATAACCTTTTAGCTGATGTAGATAACGATTCCATTTTTCTCTTTCATTGTAATATTAGAAGTCTAGCAAAAAACTTCGAGCTCTTACATGACCTTTTATGTTGCTTTGATAATGTACCTGATGTAATTGCTTTAACTGAAACTAGAATTAATTGTAACTCATTGATCAGCAAACATAGATCTTCCTAACTACAAATTTTACAGTACTGATTCTAAAACAATGGGTGGTGGTGTTGGTATTTACATCTTATCCTCCCTAAATGCAATTCATAGGTCAGATTTAAGCTTTAAATCTGTTGAGGCAGAATCCTGCAGGATTGAAATCTTACAGGAACACAAACCTAGCATAATTGCGGGATGTATATACAGGCACCCCTCGTCTAATCTTGATAATTTTATATCTCAACTAGAAAACCTCGTCAGTCCCTTAAACCAATCCAAGCATCAGGTTTTTATCCTAGGGGACATGAATATTGACTGTCTAAGAGTAGGTACACATTCCAAAACTGAAGACTACCTTGATATGCTAGTACAGTAGTAACCTCCTCCCAGTCATAACAAAACCTACTAGGATCACAAGCCATATCGCAACTCTTATCGATCATATTTACACAAATGCCTCTACTGACCAAATCATACCTGGTATTGTCACCACAGACATATCAGACCACCTGCCCACTTTCTGTTTCATTAGAAGACAGATAACAAGGCTAAAACCAAAGAGATTCTTCAGGGACTATTCAAATTTTGACTCCAAGACCTATCTGAATGACATTAAGTTAGTTGACTGGAGTAGCATCCTATATGACCCAACCGACATCCACACTAAAGCCAGCAGCTTTGTCAAAAAACTTAAAGGCACAGCCAATAAACATGAGCCAATTAAACGCATACCCGCAGCCGTCTAAAACAAAAGATTCACAAACAATGGGTAACAGATACCTTATTAAATTCTATAAGAAACAAGCAGAAAATGTATCGCATGCACTTTCTTTCTAAAGATCTACACAAGGTAGGTTACTATAAAAAAATACTCAAATACTCTGAATAAGGCAGGGGTCGCACTAACGCTTTTGGTGTTTACATTGGACCTGTCATAACTATGTCCGAAGGACCTAAAGATCAGAAAAGCCGATGTCCTGCCTCGAAGCAGGTCATATCTTGTCCAATGGTCGTAAAATAACAATTTTTTGTTTTTCTTCGGCCACAATGTCAGTCAAATCTGAAATACCGGCAAAAATCGCATTTTCGCAATTCTTCGAAGATAACACATGTGCAGAGCTAGCTACAGCTATCTGTTGAAAATTTCAGTCACCGGTTTTCTCTACAAACGTTTATCTGGTCCTTATGGCGAATTTCAACCCATACCAATTTACAAATTCGCACTAATCCACCTGATTATTCTCAGTATGGGGATGGTTTGTTTTCACCCTTTAGCTCGCAGATGTTTTCCCAAGACTCGCAGCCTTCGACCTTGCAGCCGTCTTTTGACAGGGCTTTTGAACATGGGCAGCCAATCCAGCCATCACCAGTCCCTTCAGCTGCCTCGGGAGGAACAAAAAAGTCCAACCAAAGGGAGAGATGGGGTTTCGACGATGAAAAAGTTGGCGCTCTTTTCGCGCGTGAAATATTAAGAGTTGACAGCCTGTAAGTCATCCTACTATAACTAAATAAGAACCTAAAAAATATATGGAAGTTAATTGGCACCATTATAAACAGGAAACCTAAAGGGCACACTGTACCGGCAAAGTTACACTACAATGGAAAAACCTACACTGACAAACATGACTGTCAATCAGTTCAATGAGTACTTTATAAATATTGGTCCAAATTTGGCATCTACAATTCACTCAAGTATAAAACCTGATGCTTTCCTCCCAGCAACTCATAGTTCTAGTTTTTTTCTTTCCACGGTGGATTCAGCACAAGTTGAGCTAGCACTATCTGGCCTTGATAGGCACAAAGCCACTATAGATATCCCTAACTATCTAATCAAGATTGCCAGCAATCTGCTTTCAACTCCTCTCACAAGCTTATTTAATGACTCCATTGAATCAGGTATTGTCCTGGATATTTTCAAGATCTCAAAGGTTACCCCAGTCTTTAAGACTGGTGCAGTGACAGACCCTGGCAATTACCGTCCCATTACTGTCCTCTCTCCGTTTGCTAAAATCCTTGAAAGACTAGCGTACAATCAGCTAAGTCATTTCATAGAAAAGGAAAACATTCTTTTTAAACACCAATTTGGCTTCAGGAAAAAAAATTAATTATTCTACTGAGCAAGGACCTTGAAAAAACTATAAATGAGGAATTCAACCATCTTCTTAGCTACTGCTCAGCTAATAAACTTTCTGTAAACTTTAAGAAAACCCACTATATGACAGTCTCCTCCCCCCAAAAAGGAAATAAACTTAAGCTTAATTTACACAATAAGTAAAGAAAAGAACTACATCAAATACCTACATATCTACATTGACAAAAATCTAAATTGGGCTCCCCACATTCAGCACATTAACAGCAAAATATCTAAAAACTTGGGAATCCTTTTCAGATTACGCCATTTCTTAACTTTAAACACCCTCAAGCAAATATAATTATTACTCATTTATCTACCCCTACCTTCATTATGGAATTATGAGTTGGGGAAACACATACCCAATTAACGAGTAGATTAACTTAAGTTCAAACAAAACAAAATAAATGTATACACTGCATATATTTTTTAGCCATAATAGAGAAAGTAGTGCACCCTACCTCAAACTTCTTAACATAGATAGCATTTTTAAAATCAAAATCTCCTTGCTAGCCCACAAAATCTCACAAAATGAAGCCAATATCCCTGAAAAGTTTCAAAACTACATCGTAAAGGTGTCTGATATTCACTCACACAATACCAGATATGCCTCAAATCTTAACTTTTGTGTACCACGTGTAAGGTCAAATTACAGTAAACACACATTTAAGTTTGCCATAACCAATTACTTAGGAAGAGATTCCTACTAAGATAAAAACACTTAGCTACCATAAGTTCAAAAAAGAATATAAGCGAATTCTAGTTAACTCTCAAAGGTAACAATTGTAATATGACTGTCTCACATAGCCTGACTGCTGGCATAATCGTCCATAGTTGCCATGGCACCAAACGCATGTTTATCATGTGTCTCCAATCATAATATGGCGGTAGTTAGCTCGAAAGCTAAGCTTCTCTTACCACCGTACACTTCTACCCAAAACATTAATTTTCTTTTTTTTCTTTTTTCTTCTACTTCATTAGTGTATTCCTAACTTATTATATAACGTAAATATTTTATAAAGTGTGAATAAAAAAACTGAAAAAAAAATTAATATGATCCTGAAGTTTAAGAAGGTTAAGCTTAGCAAACAGAGGACTTGTATGTGCATCGAAATTGGAGAAAGTAATTAAACAGACTGCTTTCCGTTGTATTATTTGAAGTGGTTTGATGTTACGGTCATAAGTGTTGCCCCAAACCATACAAAAACATATCCTTCAATAGCAATGTTGCTAGTTAGATCACAGTTACCTTTTTATCTTTGTTTCGGAAAGGCCAATAACATCGAGTGAATGTTGTAAATCGATCTGATAACAGCATTGTCAAACCGTCATGGTTAGCAGAATGACTTCTTATGTTGAAATGAATTGTAGAAAAGAAAGGCATAGATTTGCTCTGAGAAATATCCTCAAGGATAAATAGCTTTTATTGCAATTTCCCTTGTGTTTTCGTCTTCTGCCTTAAGAATACCAGAAATTTTTACACACTCGCAGCGAGAATATGTCATGAATGACGATGTCAGGGCACAAAAAGACGCTTTAGAACACCTGAACACACGAAAGAGCACATCAAGAAGGATTCTAACAGGTATTTTGTCGAAAAACTCTGAACTTAAGCCAAATTTAAGCTCTAAACGTTCAAGAGAGTGCAGGAAAAACATGTCAAAAATCCAAGATTGTTAACGTCATTCGTCACCCATGATATTAATAGGTAATCAAATGGTATACTTGTGGACAAAACGCGAGTGAAATTATTCCCTTATTTCACCCGTCACCATTTGATTACACATACTAATATCATAGGTGACGAATTACTCCTTAATTTTGGCGCGAAATTTCAGCGTTAATTTGTAATTTCATATGTGAAATTACTAAATTGCCATGGCAACCTGCCGTACGTCTCCGTTTCAAGATGGCGACGAAGTTTTAAAATGTCATGAATGGTCATGAATGAAGATGTCAGGGCATAAAAAGACGCTTTAGAAAATCTGAACACACGAAAGAGCTTATCAAGAAGGATTCTTAGAGGTATGTTCTGAAAACTAAGCCAAATTTAAGCTCTAAACGTTTGAGAGAGTGGAGTTCACGATCAATCGATACGATCCAGGATAACTGAGGATAAACAAGTCAAAAATCCTCGATTGCTAAGGTAATTCGTCACCCATGATATTGATAGGTAATCAAATGGTATACTTGTGAAATTGGGGAATAATTTCACTTTCGTTTTGTCCAAATCCTAATAATTTCCCTCGCCTAAAGGCTCGGGAAATTATAAGGATTTGGACAAAACGGGCGTGAAATTATTCCCTAATTTCACTCGTCACCATTTGATTACACATACAAATCAACAACAGTCCTCAGTCTGTATTTTACGGGTGTCTAGAAAACGACGACCTAGAAAACGAAGACTTACGACCTAGAAAACGACGACCTAGAAAACAACGACCTAGAAAACGACGACCTAGAAAACAACGACCTAGAAAACGACGACCTAGAAAACAACGACCTAGAAAACAACGACCTAGAAAACGACAACCTAGAAAACGACGACCTAGAAAACGACGACCTAGAAAACAACGACCTAGAAAACGACGACAGGGATGGGGTAGCTCGAAGGATTTAAGGGGTTAGAGGGGTACAGAAGGCGGGAAATAAGAGGACGATAGGAGGGAATTATGAAGGGGTGAGAGGTGGGCGAAGAAGGAAAATTACAGAAAAATAGTAAATATTATTTGTACCGGCTAAGGGTATGAAGCCAAGGAATAAAACGGTGGAAATGGAAATGCAAGGTACGCGAGGTCTCCCCTCTGTTTCGTTTACTAAAGAAGCGTTGCCTGTTTGTTATTGGATAGATTTATTTGATGACAAGAATTGAATTAGCTTATTGTGTTTCAAACCAGTTTTTCAGTAGAATCGAAGTGAGAAAGAAAATAATTTACAGTCTGTCTATAAATCCACTAACCTGAAGAATCTGTTAAAATAATTTGCTAACCTGTAAAGTGCGATTGTTGTAACGACCCGCCACAGAAGTAAGTTAACATTGAAGTTTTCTGAATTTAGCTACGAGATTAAGACGATTTGTGTTTGTTCTGATTGCGAATTATAAACGTATTTCTTTTAGATCGAATAATTATTAAAGCTTGGTGGTCATTGGAGCTAACCAGTTCCTAAGGAAAGACCCTCCCCATCTAGAACTGGCTGGGAAGGTGGACAATAAAGTGTTTATGATTAAAAGTATATCGGGTTAGTTTCATAAGCGATCCCGGAGTGTGTTAATAAAAGGAGGTTTGGGGAACGAAGTATTTCTAAAAGTCAAAATTTGGGAAATCTTCACGTTTAGGCGGCGATGCTCGATTGATTTATTGATTAACGTAAACCTTCGTTACATGTGCCGGGCGAGATACCTACACCTATTGTTCTTGCGTTGTTTTCATAACGCGGTTTATAAAACCGTCTCTCGCATTTTTAAACAGCAGTTACAGAGTGCCTAGTGTCTTCGTAGGAGCTATTATTTTGTCTTGGACATTGCATTGTGCATTGCGTGAAAGTGATGGAAGAATTAAAGATGAACCGAAGTGAAATTTTTAATTTTGCTCTGCGGCGTTTTCTCTATTTCACATGATGTAATAATTTATTTCTGAACAATTCAAAAGTTCTACCGGAGATCTCACTGCATATATACCACGCTATCAGACCTGTGAGGAAACAGAAACTCCTAGGATGATACGATCCAAATCTTACAGTTCAAATACAGTTCAAATCTGATGACATGTCAACCTTCCTTGTGTCCCACATAATATTTCACAATTCTCGTTACCGGTATGCTGCCGTTTCATGTATGGAAAGGTACGAGAAAATGTTGAAGCCCTTCTTTCTTTATTTTCAAAATATAAACTGTTTGTTTACGGTATTGAGCTGTGAACACAAAAACGGCACGCCTGATTTATTTCCTGTTTGATTTATGTGGGCTTGAACTTCCCGCTATAAACGACGCGCCAGTGAAGCAGTGTATATTATTTAGGTCATTTAGATTGGATGGAAATTTGTTTAAATTGATATCAGGATAATAAATAGGTCAAAGCAAAGCTTTTGCTTCCAGTAGTCAGTCAGGTTGAATCATTACTTCATTGACCATACTAAAGGAAAATTTGACTTGAGAAACTTTTTCAGTGGAGCTCTCACGCGCGCGCAAAGGGAGCACAATTGGTAAAAAATTTGGTTACCTTTGCATGGGCGCCATTCCATTCAGTCAAAACGTCTGGTTTAAATTTTCGGCAACTTCCATGTAGTACCGAATGGAACAGCATTTTCGCAATATACACCCAAATTTTCGAAAATTATCATCGGGAAGAGTTTCTTTCCGCATTCAAATTTACTCCCGAATGTCTAACTGGTTGAATGGTTCGCATTTCGGAAACGTTTCCGGAAGTCTGGGAACTTTTCCGGGAAAATGCTGTACCAATTGCCGCTGTTTCCAAAGTTTCTTAAGTTTTGGGTGAATGAAAAGCGCCCGAAATGCATCCAAGAAATTTTGGTTTTGAGAGAATCGTCTGCACGTACTACGATGTGCAAAAAAGTGTGCTGCACGTGCAAATTAGACCTATTGACCCTAGCATTACTTATAACCAGCCCCGGGTAACTGGCGGCTATGAGCGATTTGCGTGAGTGTTTGGCACGTTTGATAAGATTACACTGAGATTTGCTATGAATATGCTATTTTGGTTTTGTCCGGGGATGGGGCATTTCGCACATTTCTACTAAGCCCCCGCCACCCGCGGTTTTTTTTTAGGTCTTCGTTTTCTAGGTCGTTGTTTTCTAGGTCGTCGTTTTCTAGGTCGTCGTTTTCTAGGTCGTCGTTTTCTAGATCGTAGTTTTCTAGGTCGTCGTTTTCTAGGTCGTCGTTTTCTAGGTCGTCGTTTTCTAGGTCGTTGTTTTCTAGGTCGTCGTTTTCTAGGTCGTAGGTCTTCGTTTTCTAGGTCGTCGTTTTCTAGACACCCGTATTTTACACTGACCGTTAATTTACTGAATTAATTAAGAAACAAACATTCAAGGTTTGCAGAAACTAAACTTTCAGACAAGGAATACACTTCTTAAAAGAATATAACTAAAGATTTTCTTTATATATCAAGGGAAAATAGATAAAAGCTTACCTGTAAGCATAAAGCCGAATCCTTTAAATTTTAAAGCCACGATGTGGTTGTACACAGCGCAAAACGTGGTCAACATTCCAGTGATTTGCAGCTAAACCGGCGAATTAATTTGCCCACAAATGCCACAGAACGAGGAACGTAATATTTCCACTGATAGTAGTAATAGAATAGTCCATTTGCAGGAAGTTTTGCCAACAAACTTTACCATTTTCTCCTCATTTTCGATGATCATGGCTTCCATTGCAACACAATGGATTCTCGTTCCCAGAATCTTTGCGGCACTAGATTTCCCGCGAAAAAATGGGTTGACCCGGGCCTGGGGCCCGTTTCTGGAAAGTCCCGATAATTAACGGGCCCGGTAAGCTGTCTCCGTTTACATTAAAGATCGAGGTTCTAATAGTTTTGCATCTAACCCGATAAAACTGTCAGTTAATGAAACAAAATGGAGTAGTTTGCTAGCCAGGACCCTCGCTCTTATTCTTTATATTTCGATTTGAATATTTGATTTCGGGCCCGTAAAGTTACCGGGACTTTTGAGAAACAGGCCCCTGGACCCGGGTAGAAAACCCCAAATGACCACACCCAAACTCGAAAGTTGGTTCTCTTTTGGACTTTTTCAGCCCCCTGAAACATACCTATTGTAGACATCATTTCAGATCTACACTCGAACCTCCCGTAAGCGACCAACCGAAATGCAAAGACTGAGTGATCGCTTATTGGATTTGGTCGTTTACAAGAATCGAACCACAGGGGCCAGGGGGGTTTCTTCCGAGAAAAGGTCTAGGCACATAGGACATCATATTGCATGTTGTCACTAAAGTTCTTGGTATGTTCTAAGTAAGACACAGGGTCTCTGATCGCGTTATAGTTTCTTTACAAATTCTATAGACCGCAAACCAAGAGAATGACGGCTCGCAAGATCGGCTTACAGTATAAAATCCTTTCTTTTATTCGGCACTTCGTGCCTCGGTCGCCCTTCGGGCAACGGCCTTCGGTCACCCTTCTGGCGACGTGCCGTGCGCCAGCGAGGATATGGCTTGCGGTTATTGATTTTCAAAAGTCGATCTGGGTCAGATAAGAAGCGAAGAAATCGTTTACAGTAGAGTTATGAAGATCCCATTGGGCTAATTAATCGTGCTAAGCGAAAGGTATAGACATTTTTCAAGGTGAGACTTTAAATAAGTATTTCATTTATTCACACGAAACTCCTCTGGACCCTGTGAGTAAGATAGGGCATACAGCGAAAAATAGAGATCAGAGAATGCGTCAAGTAGTCGCTTTATACAAGGGATTAAAAACAATGGAAAATCTTTAACCGTCAGGCTCAGAAAGTGGTCACGTCGCTTATATACCGAGGAGGTGGTAGTTTACAATAGATTCCAACTGTAAGGCTTTGACTGGGAAAATTTTGATGTTTTGGATTGGCGGTCGCTTATGGGAGACGGTCGCTTACGAGAGCTAATCGCACATGGAGGTTCGATTTATACCCGCCCAGTCTGCTGCAGCTCTTGATTCCACCCATAATGCAATTTTTTCTCAGCCCTTCAATTAATTGAAGGCTTCTGACAACACTTCTTTTAGATGAGAAAATGCTTTATGAAACTTTTTTGACCCTTGGTCTTTTCAGACTGTTTTTTTGCCGAACCTGCGATCAGGCAGTCCTTTTTCTTTTTCGTTTGGGAGTCTACAGAACGGTGACACTGACGGCCGCAAGAGTTAGAGGGTCGTTGGAGACTTCACCGGAAGTGATGAACAGCGATTTGGTTTTCACGCCCACATTTTAATCAACGGGAGCTGTGTGCGTGTCACGGATTTCCAGTTCATTTTCTTAATATTTCATTTCATTTTCTTAATATATCAGGAATCAACACCAAAAAATGGGGTGGGATCAGGGATCACTGCACAGCACCGGGATCTTGGATCACAAGCCGTTGAGATCGGGATCAGCATTACTGTAAGGAGACCAGAGATCCGGTTGTCCAACAGAAAAACAAAGACCACAAAATTCTGAAATGGCCTTAATTGGACGAACCTGTCAACATTTTTCAATTCAGTTGTATTTTTGCTGTAACATTTCGATCCAGTACTAAATTGTACTAATGCAATCAGATCTGCTGGACTAGCTTGTCTGGAAAACTTGTGGATACTTTGCTTGAATTTAAAGATATTTATCTCATGTTGTCTTTTTTAGCACATTACCTACTCTCTGCTTGTTGGCCTATTGACTCAGTTTGTTGGAGCTAAGATGACTGAGCTAAAGAATTGGTCAAAGTCTTTGCTTGTCGAATACGGATTCTGGAAAAAAACAATGTACGTAATGGACATTGCCCTTTACCAGAGTTGCTAATTTCTCTCTTTCTTAACCTGTCGTGTGATGATGAAGAAAGGCATCCTAAGCAAATATTTAACAAAGATGTCTTGTTAAGAGACGCAGTTCTTTTAATTGACAAAATCCTCTTATCATAGTACTTTCTTTTTGCACTTGGTAGTTGACACTTTGCACCTTGTACTGATGAGCCTCAAGACACCATATATGGTAGGCTTTATACTAAAATTCCTTTAACAGATCCCAAAAATATCATTCAAAAATTCACTTTCAAGCCACTAAATGCAAATTACTTTCAAACGTAAAGTAGCTAGCGTCATGAAAGATATAGCAACTTGATGAAGCTCGTGGCTCTGATTAAATATTCTGCCAGGAAGAAGCTCTGATCCGTGATAAAAAGCTGGCAAATCGAATCGTCCAAAATCAAGGAAACACAATCCCTGTAGTCTGGAAATAAATCACTGCAAATTGTGCAGCCATGATAGACTCTTCAAATTTTCTGTCGCTACACCTTTTGCAAGTTATATTAGCATTTTATAAGCTGTTGTTGTTGATACGCTAGCGACAGGGATTCTCTATTCATCCTGGTCTTGTGGAATTCTGTAGTAAGAGATCTCAGGAGCGTATCATCCATAAATGAACATACGCGCGTGTGTACATGTATAGTTAAAACAAAGAAAATATTTTTTTATTTCCTGAAAATGCATTTTTTTATCATTAAATAGGTACATTTTTTGCATTGTTGGTGTGTTTGTGTTAGTGTTTGCTTGATCCTTTCATTGCCGTCATGATGATTCTGACGGCTTCACCGGCCTCTTTTTTCCCATAAACACTGAATCTTACCAACAACACCAGAGATGGGTAAAATAAACAACTAGCTACTGCATTTTCCTGCGTATTAATTTATGAAAATGTCCTGCAAAAAAACGCTGGAAATGGCCTTGCTAAGACCCTAAATTTAAAACTTTTCTGGGGGAGTATGCCCCCAGACCCCCTAGGCTGGGCCGCCTTCATCGCTACAACTTTTCTCCCGCGTGCGTGCACCTTCAGGCTACCTACACCAATATGCGCGATATGAAACGTGAGGATAGTCAGATGGTGATGTATGACTTGTGGCACACCTCACCTTAGTTGGTAAACCGGTGCTACCAAGGCGACGACTGAGACAAACTACGTGTACAATTAGGACAAGCCCCTTTCACCTTAGACTAACTTGATGTTTTCTTTTGCTTGTGTTGCTGGCGAATTGCGGAATTGATCGCATTTTAAAGGAAAGGCGTAAACGGCACGAACAGAGCACTAAACTAAAAGTTCATTACCGTAGAGATATATTAATTGTAATGAGAGCTCTTAAGTGAAACGTATTATGATAGAAACTATGATTGCTCTAAAGAACAAACTGGAACCAACCTTAATTCTCCAGTCAGTAAATGATGTGACTAATTGTAAAAGAAATCAAAAAGGGAAACAATTTTTTTTTGCAGTTTTTATAAAGTATACGCAGCTAATCCAACCCGGTTTGAATCTAGGGATCAAACAAATTCACGGGATCAGGGATCAAGTTTTGCAACAATTTTGGGATCAGGGATCAAAATTTACGGCCTAAATGTGGGATCATTTGGCAAAAAAGTAGACCTTATTACGACCCTGATATTTGCTAATTACAAGGTCTTTTCTACAAAGGAACTTATCCTATAGCAAAGAAATTACTTAGCTGTTTTGCAAATGACTAAATCCCTGCTTCATGTCAAAAGTTAGAGACAAAAAGACTAATCGGAACTTGAAAAACTGTTAGGCTATTAAAACAAGTTTTAAAACAGCAGGAACCAATTACATTAATGTTCTTATGTTCTAGAGTCAGAAATTAAGAGGTGTTTTACTACCAAAAGAATGCCAAATTCACGAATTTCATCACTTTAGTGATATTTTCAAACGGAAAAAATTTTAAGTGAACCTGTACACTCTCAAAATGACCTCTGGTCACTCATACGTACTTGCGAGATGAAACCGTGGAAACTCGAAAGCATGTATCAGCGAGCGGGTTTGACTTGCTACAAGTCGACCTCTCATAAGTTACGAATACTTTATTTTGAAGTCATTTTTTATCCTAAATAAATTTCAATTGTTTCGAGAATTTTTAAAAAGCCCTTTGAGGGAACAGATGTCATGACGTCAAAGCAAAAACTGAGTCAGACGTTACACACTTGATAAGAGAGGATGGCGTTCTCTGCTTTCAAAGTATTGATTTTGACTCTTACATGGCGCGCGCGAAATATCTTTTAATGTTGCGTATCAACGGCGCTTTTCAAACTGGCCTAAAAAAGTCTTTTCGATCGGGCAAATTATCGATTAGTTTCGGTTCTGATCGCCAGCTGTTTCAGAAGCAAGGACTTCTTATGGTCAAAACCAATGAGATTTGCTAGATAGCGTCAAGGCTGTTAATCCACATGCATATGCATATTCCATGATATTCGGTTTACAAGATCTTGTTTTACTCCAAAACCTGGTGAAGCGATAGTGTCCCGGGGGGGTACTTGATATATCCTGAGTAGGGAGGTGCGGCGCGGCCCCTCATACCCTGACCCTGTTTAAGACAAATATTGCTGATTTTCCTAGCCTGTTTAAGACAGAATTCCGATTTTTGATACCCTGTTTAAGACATTTATCCTGTTTAAGACAAAAATTGATAAATCGATAACCTGATAAGACAAAAAATGATAAATTCGATACCCTGTTTAAGATAAAAATCCCGCAAAACATACCCTGGCTGGCTGCACGTCCCCATTAAGCCCTTATAAGGAAGTACCCCCCCTCCGGGATAGTGTATTTTTATCGCTGAGTACACTCTATTAATTATTTCCTTGAACTCAGTTTCCCGTGAAGCATGAAATGGAATGTTAATTTTCCAAGACTTGATCATTAATTTCAGCCAAAAAATCTCTTGAAGTGCCCATTAACTGAAAACGCGGTCAGCAAACTGCGCACGCATTGGTCTTGGGTTATCATCACGCCAAATAAAATGACTCGACCAAGGGTCATCGCTCGGCAGGAAATTGTATGCTGTGATGTGCTTTGATCTCTCCAACAACGCGCTCTTAGGTTAATCAGTAAAATCAAGACCATGGAAAGCGACTGTTCACGAAATTCGGAGGAAAATCTAGCTATGATCGATGGATCTGATATAGAAAGAAGGTTCCTTGAGGAGAAGGCGGAAATTGTTCGAGGATTTCTGCAGGAGAGAGAGATTGTTGATCGCGCCCACGAAGACGAGAAAAATGATATGCGTTTAGCTTTTGAAGTGGAAAAGGAAAACATGAGAAAAGCCTTTGAATGCGAGAAAGAAGAAATGCGACAGAATTTCTTAAAAGAGAAAGACAACATCCGCTTGGAATTTCAGGAATCGAGACATGTTTTGAAGTTGTCTTTCGAAGACGAGGAATCTGCATTGATAAAATCATGGGATCGTGAAAAACAGACTCTTCTTGACAATTACATCAAAGAGAAGAAGGAATTAAGAGCGCAATTAGAGCGACTTTTCAGGGAGAAAGAGGAAGGGTTTAAAGCCGAAAAGGCTGAAATGGAAGCGAAGATTCGCAAAGAGCTGGAGGGAATCGAGGAAGTAAAAAATGAGCTGAGGCGGACATTGTCGCAGGGCTTGGGCGATCTGGAGAATGTTTACTTCGAGGAGAACGCGTACCTCGAGACCCTCTATAATCACGAGCAACCAGAGGTTGATATGCACTTTAAAAGTATATCAGATGCCGAAATGAGCCTGGATAAAGAGGAGCTGTTGAAATCGCTCAAACAAGAGAAGACCAAAATGCATTCTCACTACGCCAATAAGCACAAGCTAGTTGAGCACCAGTTCGCGTTGGAAATCGTTGACATGGGACAGAGGTTCAAACAGCAAAAGAACGATTTAATGAACATTTTTAGAAGAGAAAAGTCGGACATGGAAAAGGGCTTTATTAAAGAAAAGGAAGACATCAGACGTAAATTCGAGGTGGAATTTCGCAGAATGCTTCAACAACAGAGGTTGAAATTCGAGTCGGAAATACAAGGTTACGAGCACGACATCTCTGTTTTGAAATATCAAAAAGAACAGCTGGAAAAGGGGTGTTACGAAAACTAAGACCCTCGAAAACGAAGACCTAAGACCTAAGACCCGTCTTAGTTTTCGAGATTACGAAAACTAAGACCCCCTAAAATCGAATCCGTCGAAATATAAAGTCAAATTGTAACCGAAATAGGTCTGATCTGTCAAATTATATCATGTTCGATCCTTTCCACCGAGTTTTAGGTCAAATTTAACGGTAAATTTAGGGGTCTTAGTTTTCGTAATTACGAAAACCAAGACCCCCACCAAAACAATCTCTAAAGTTTCTACACAGTCGAATTACGACCGTTTGAAGACTATAATCCGTAAGACAAACAAAAATTACTATCACACGCGTGCTAGACGATCCGCTTCTGCTCACAATTTGCAGACATACATTATCAATATTGTAGCCTCCCACGCAGGCGTTTTTAGGGGAGCTCGTATTTCTATATTGTGGCTTTAAGAAGAGGATGAAAGCTATAGACTACCTACGTATAATTGTACACTGAAAATATACCTTACCTCCATAATTTTGGTTGTTTATCCTTAAAGTCATAAGATTGGTTTTCCTGGAGATGGATTTTTGACTTTGTTGCGGGCTGACATGTCGCTGCGACCTGAATGCCTGATCGCTGAGTGGTCATCGGCGTTATCGGTTAAATATCGCACAAAAATACGGTTTTTTTTTCTTTTCTGGCCAGGTCATAGATAGAAAAGTGCTTTAATAAAAAGGGCGAAAAAAGGAGAATATGCTACATTGCGTTTTTCTAGCGCTTGTTTTTATCGTTGCCACCCCGGAGATCACCGGGTTACAATGCAAAGGTAGGGGGGGGTAAGGAGAAATAGTCTGTGAGGGATAATCGCTAAAATCACTCATGAAATAATAAAAGAAAAACGAATGAGTGAATGAATTTCCTGTACTAACAAAGTATCGTCTCGAGAATTGGAGTTCTAATTTCAGAACAATAAAATAAACAAACAATCAATACAAAGTGAAGATTGCGTGACAGTAGGTTGCCAGAGGTCAGGATTCCCGGGGTAATAATTTTCGGCGGGAAAATTGATCACATGAGTTCTTGCTCGTGGCGGCGTGTTCGATCGGGATCTCCTCGATCGAAAATGTCCCTTTTCCGAAAATTTCATCTTCCTAAGCTGACCCGAGTACCCCTTTGTACCCGCCCCCTACCCGCGGTATCCTTGGTTTTTAACGGGCAAATAAAAAATAACATCGACTCACGCGAGAGGTTTTGTGACCACACGAGACCACAGGCAGCCCAAGCGCACTATTTGTGGGTTCGGGCTTCAGAGGTCATTTGGACGGAATATACTAGCATTATTAGTTTATTATCTGATGCCAAATAAATGCAAAAAGT
This sequence comes from Porites lobata, assembly GCA_942486035.1. Lineage (NCBI taxonomy): Eukaryota > Metazoa > Cnidaria > Anthozoa > Scleractinia > Poritidae > Porites > Porites lobata. The sequence continues at coordinate 164,243 of CALNXK010000338.1, forward strand.
CTTAAAGATATGAAGTCTTCTTGTTTGTCTATCGGTACTAGTAGCCTTTAAGATAACGAAAATCGATATTTCTTGCATTATTACATGTGATTCGGGCCCTTATTGATCGAATTTTATCACATGTATTCGAATCTACAACGCTAAGGGAAAAAAAATCATGATCACGCGAAATATTGATTCAAAAAGCTCCCTTACCTTTCGTTCATAGCCACTCTGTGTCCTACGGCTGGTTTAAACGCCGTTTAGTCGACTTTCTTTCCATCGAGTACTGAACACTATTTCAGTACTCGATGGAAAGAAAGTCGACTAAACGGCGTTTAAACCAGCCGTAGGACACAGAGTGGCTATGAACGAAAGGTAAGGGAGCTTTTTGAATCAATATTTCGCGTGATCATGATTTTTTTTCCCTTAGCGTTGTAGATTCGAATACATGTGATAAAATTCGATCAATAAGGGCCCGAATCACATGTAATAATGCAAGAAATATCGATTTTCGTTCATCTTAAAGGCTACTAGTACCGATAGACAAACAAGAAGACTTCATATCTTTAAGACTTTTTGCATTTATTTGGCATCAGATAATACACTAATAATGCTAGTATATTCTGACCAAATGACCTCTGAAGCCCGAACCCACAAATAGTGCGCTTGGGCTGCCTGTGACGAGACTAGCAATTCCCTCCCCCGCTCCCCTCCCCGCGCTCCCCGCTTGTCCACGACAAGCGGTGGACACAAACCCCCTCAGGTGATAGTCACAGGTAATGCAATCTCGATCGCAGAGACACGAAGAAAAACATCCATCTCCAGTGGAAAGCCAATTTCATGATTTAAAGGATAAACAACAAAATTAAAGACCAACAGGGGTAAGGCATATTTTCAGTGTACAATAGATCTGTAGGAAGTCTATCGCTTTGGTCCTCTTTTTTAAGCGAGTCTTCAAATTGTTAGCGGATCGTAGATCAGCACGTGTGTGATAGTAATTTTTGTTTGTCTTACGGATTATAGTCTTCAAACGGTCGTAATTCGACTTTGTAGAAACTTTAGAGATTGTTTTGGTGGGGGTCTTAGTTTTCGTAATTACGAAAACCAAGAGGGGTCTTAGTTTTCGTAATTACGAAAACTAAGACCCCTAAATTTACCGTTAAATTTGACCTAAAACTCGGTGGAAAGGATCGAACATGATATAATTTGACAGATCAGACCTATTTCGGTTACAGTTTGACTTTATATTTCGACGGATTCGATTTTAGGGGGTCTTAGTTTTCGTAATCTCGAAAACTAAGACGGGTCTTAGGTCTTAGGTCTTCGTTTTCGAGGGTCTTAGTTTTCGTAACACCCGCTGGAAAAGTGCTTTTCCTTAGAAATGCGAACATTGAAATTAAAATTCGACCACGAGAAGCTTGAAATTGAGAACAGGTTTAAAAACGAGAAGAATGACCTTAAGAGGGTTTTGAAAGGGCAATACGAGAGAAAGCTGAGTGGGGATAAACTCCGGCTTGAATGGCTACTAGATCAGTTTCGCCTTGGAAGAACAGCAAGCACCGATCAAATGGACTCTAATGGTTCGGCGCTCAGCACAAGTTCTATTTATTCCGATTAATCTTTACAGAAAGATGGTGAAGTGCCGGGAAAACTGAACAGGTTAACTTCTCAAGTACCTCAAACAAATAGCAGTTGATACGGTAAACATGCCTCTGTCGATTTCTACTCAGGTGACTAAATATACTCGATCTTTCCCAAATAGTTGCTTAATTTAAGTAAAACGAGCTTCTCCCTGAAAAAGCCGATTGACTGTTAAGTGTAGTGAGAAGCTTTCTGGCTAATTATCAAGAACAGGCAACACAAATCTAAAATGTTGTGTCAGTCGAACAAATACAAATGTACAGGTTTTTTATTTTTATTTTTTTAAAATTTGCTATTCAGTTTCTCACTAATTGTTTTTTTTTTTCCTTTCGCAAATGACATTAAGCGCCTTACCTTGCCAAATGAGACTGAAACAAGAAAAAAATAAAATAAAATAAATTACAATGGAAACTAGAAAAAGCCACCGTAAAACTAGATAATAATTTATATTATATAATCATTATTCTAATGCATTAGTAAAATTTTGCTTTTTCGTTTGCTGTATGATCCTAGAAACACTGGCATACGGCAGCGTGAAGAGAATATCTCGCGCTGTATTAAAACAAAGGAAGAATTATTCCTGTTATATTATCAGCATGAGTGACATTAATAATTGATGATATTCGAATGGAATATAACTCAGACTCTCATACTAGCCGCAAAATAACAGGAGATTGGCTGAATAGAAGTGAAGACTGATTTCAGATGATAAAAATAAAACGCGGTTTCCAGGGATGTAACTTTATACCTTTTTGCAGAAGATCTTAAATAAACTGTATACTGCGAATATATATTCAGTGAATTTAATTTTAGTGCAGATGTTATATTAGTAAATAATACTAATTTAGAATATACGTGCACTGGATTGAATTTTGGTCAAGGTGATTTATGATACCCACCTCGTTTAATGCAAGCCGGTCACACTCTTCAGGTAGAAACTTCATCTTTTTATGAGATGGACAAGTTCATTTGTTTTCTTACTCACGAATCGAATCAGAATCGACCACGACGTTAGTAACCAAAGCTACAAATACAAGGCTAAAGCAACAAACTTTTCAACCAACTGAAACAAAGAAATTTTTAAATCTCTACTTTATAACTTTAGGAGCCTTCCATTCACCCTCTGGTCAAGGGGTTGCATGATTTAAAGAGGGAAAAAAATCCCTTGTAAAAACAAATTCACCATTGTGTCGACCATTGTTTCCAATTTCACCGGGGGGAGGGGGGAGGGTGGTGGGGGAAGGAGCTAAACAAGATGGTAGGGGCATATGAGCAATGTGAGAATGGTGAATCAAACAAAAACAATCTCCAAATCTCCACTGAGCTAAAGAATCTTATATCTGCAACGCAAACTTTGTTCACATTGGAGTTTTTGTATGCATGAATTGTATGCTGGTTGGGGGACGCACGCTTGGAATCCAAGTAAACCATTGCGGAAAATACCATAATATTCCTTAAAATGAAGTTTGGGTAATGCTTCATGTAAACCTTACTTTTGCATTATCTTTTGTAAGACAAACTTAAAGCAAGGGGCACACATGCACCAACCCACGGCCTAACCAGTAACTCACGCATGCGCGCAGCCATATTACCCGGGCAGTGGCAGCCACGGACAGCTGTTTCGCCCTTATTGGGGCTCATCAGCATGGCATAGCCGTCAGGCGAATGAAGGGGAAAAATGTCCGCGTATCAAAGACTCTTTACTGCTGAGGCGATCGAGGGTAAAGGGTCTTTAATACACGGGGATTTTGTCGCCTATGCATGGCATATGAACTTTCTCCGTCGAGAAAAAAAAGAAGGAAAAAAGGACGGATGGATAACCCGGAAGGTATTGCGTGTCCTACCGCCAATAGGACCTCTCATTTGACTTTTGACAGGAGGAGATGGGTCATTTCTTGCGGATCTAAAAGCTTGTTTGATATGCTATTCTGGATGTATTACTCTGAAAGGACTGATACGCAATGTAATTTCACGTTACCGCTTTTAATTGAAATCAAATATACAGAAACTGACAAAATTGGCTACTCTCGATTTATAACCAGATTAGGTGAAAGCAAGATAATGTCCAGAGAACATAAGGACTGAGAGGGGTGAATTGAAAAAAAATACAGTCACTTGTATTGATGTATTATTTCAGTGTCAATGTATTTAGCACGAAAGTATCCTTGGTAGGGGACACTATTTTTGCGTCTCCTACTTACTGGAAACGGGACTGCATTTTATACGAGTTCATCCGAGGGCAAGCGAAGGTCTAGCCGTTTGCAGCTAGGACAAAGGCACTGACCTTTTTTAAGACCCTTAGTATTGGTCCGGCCACAGGAATCGAACCCAAACGGCCTCCCGCTCTGCTGTCAAACTTTTTTCTACCGACTGAGCTAATCCTGACGCAGTTTATTCTCGTCCTCTGCACTCAGTGTCCTCCAGTCTTACAATAGCGCTTTTTGCTGCTGACACCAACAAAACCGTTACACTTGATATTTAACTGAAATACCTCTTCAAGTCTTGGATTTGTTGTTGTTGTTGTTGTTCTTATTTTTCTTTATGCCTGAATTAACATTGAATGAAATTGTTGAATATGGTATCAGTAAATCAAGAAAGTTCAGGAACTCTCCCGGCAGCAGCAACAAATAAACATGCATGTCACTCTCTACAAATAGGCAATTTGGTAATTGTGGTTTGAATCTTTTGTTTTGTTTGAAAAAGTATTACTGGAATAGCTTTTTCGAGGATGGCGGACGTTTTAGATACTTTCAAGTTGAGACAAAGAACTTCAGTGTAATTAGTTAGGGCCATGAAGATGGTAACTAGTGCTTTAAGTTCATGCATTTGCATAGTAATAGTATTTAAACTAAGTAGACTTTTAAAATGGTAACTCAGTGTAAAATATTAAATTTGACTTCTAAAAAATAAGAACTGTGGAGGCCTTAATTAGGTACAATTTCAACGGTGATGGTCCAGCTTGTATGTTGGTTTATAGCGGAGCTCCCGCGCGCGCGAAGCGCGCGCGCAGCGGAGCACCATGGGTAAGAAAATTTGGTAAACTATCCATCCCAGAAAATTTGGTTATGACGTAGCGTACGCCCGTCCGTACACACACTTCATGTAAGCCGATGTCAAATGTCACAATAGATCTTGCACAACTTGTTTAGCTTCTTAGTTATGTAAGCCATCCGTATGAGTTAGAGTACGATTAGATTGACAGCTGTCAAAATCAGACATCCGCTGACAATTATCACATGACCGTCTCGCGGGCTCAGATAAAAGACCAGTCGTCTTGCCCCTATATAAGCTGATATAATATGTCACACTTACCAATTCAACGTAAAAACGAAACTACGCCGGGCAAGGCTGTCAGTTGGCTGACAATCGTTTAAAGTTACATTGGCAGGCCAAATTAAGGTCAATTGACAGCTGTCAAAATGGGACATGTGCAGACCGCTGTCAAAAAACTAATAACGAGGGCTCAGGTTCGCTCAGGTACACGATCTGGCATTTTCCACTACAAGCCGGACGGAAATGTCCTACTCACACTCGTAGTCTGTTAATTCGAATATTCGCCATTCTAATGAAGGTTAATTGACAGCTGTCAAACTAGAATATACGCTGACCATCATCACCTAGTGGATCGCGAGCTCATTTTTCTATCTATTGAGGTCACGTAATGTTTAAAGTTTTGTGCTGATATTTTATTTGATCACGGGCTCAATTCGAAGCCCCATAGCTTTATAGAAAATCTATCCATCCTAGAAAATTCGGCAATCACGTGACCGTACACCGACCACCCGACCTTCCGTCCGTCCGCACCACAGGCATACCAATGTTTAATCCCACACTTTCTAGCTAGTTTGGGAGCCTGCAACCTGATATTGTTCATCCATGTTTTGATTTATTGACAGCTGTCAAAACAGTGTTTCTGCTGACCAGTATCGCCTGACCGTATCGCGGGCTCAGGTATCGACCCTCTGAGTTCGAGTAATATTTTGAAGGTATTCGCGGACAAGTTGCTACTTTTCAAATGATCGCAGGCTCAAGTTCAATTTTTTTAAAATGGATATGAAAAAAGTCGTGTTTCATGAGCCGCACTTTTAAAATGTTGATTTCGAACTGATCTCGGACACGAAAATTCTACCGGCTTTTACATTTACATGCAGGGAAGGCAATCGCTTTTGACTTTTCTCACTGTCACGCGTTGATCACGCTCTACGTCCAATTTTTATGTTCTGATTGGTCAAAATTTGACAGGTGAGTTTATGCGGAAAATTTTTGCAGTGTCTGGAAACTTGCTTACTGATAGCTGGAGTTGAGAGAGTTTTGTGTCATCTTGTGATGTACTTGGTGTACAAAATGAAATACAGCTGCTATCAAGATTGTTCTGTAATTCGTGGCTGGTTTGTTTATTGCGCTTTTTGTTAACAAATGCACCGCTTGTCAAAGTCATTGGAAATCCGATTTCGGATGGCATCGTTTTTAAAAATGAGCTTACTCACTTGCCCTTGCTTGAGGCGTAAAAAGGTTGAAAAGTCTCAAGCGATTCTGGAACACTTGATGACCTTCAGAAGCAGCATCTCGACTGGTAAGCCTGAGCCATTATTGTTTTTGATGTTTTTTTTTTTTCGGTTTCCTGAAGTCGAGCGTATGGTTTATGCGGCTTAAATTAAAACAGGAGCAATGATCTAACCTACAATAGTATCAGGTTTAAAAAGCCTTTAGACATTTTTTGACCCGCAAATTCAAAGAAAAGGTTCCGAAGATTATTTAGTTATGATTTTGGCTGTAAACAGAAAGCTCTGAGCGATTTTCATGCCTCGAGTTCATCTTGAAAAAGAGCGAACACCGGGAAGCCGGCTTAAAACATAAATAAGCTTATGCTTCCCTGACTCATGATTTTCTGAGACACTTTACTCTCAATACTTCTCTTCGTGAATGAAAATTATTGTCTTCTGTACATGTTTCACCGAATTAAACTTATTTTATTGATTGTTAGTAGTCCCTCTCGCAATTTTCATCACTGCACCGGTTGTTTCCAGTCGAACATAAACATCGCATGTAGGAATACTCAAAACGCCGCGCGTAAATATCACTCGCTTTTAAAGATTTAGCCTGAATTTCATCCGATTACTTCAAGTCGTTATTATTCCCTCAGGAGAAAACGACTCGAAGCAATCGGATGAATTTCAGGCTATTAAAGATTACACATAACAAAATCATACACAGTTTAATGAATAAAGGGAAATAAAACCTAAAGATAACAATTTCTCTATCATGTTGAAGGGTAAATCGTAACTCTATTAATCGCACTGCAAATTTGGTGCCTGTCAAAAGTGAGAACCCGTCCGGCTGGCCGAAAAGTGATTTTGGGAATTTTTTTATCGTTTTCATTAAAAGCCCATAATTATTACCCCGCATATCACATAGGACCAGATTTTTCTAACAGAAAACGTTTTATAATTCAATGCTATAGTTTGTTGTGCAAAGGAAGCGCGTGCTTTGATCGGCGTGGATATTGAATGAGTGAAAATTCTCTTGCAAAATTGTGAAAAACTGCAGAATTATAGGTTTAAATAGGACAAAAAAGAACAAATTCTGTCCGAGGTCTGTGTACTGTTTACCTGAGACGTGATGAGAAAAAGTATGTTTAAAAGGCTGGTTTACACGCCACCAGATTCGTCGCCAAGATTTACTGATTTTTATTTTGGCCTCTCTTTTAGACAGAGGAATGCAACGTGTAAATTGGCTGCCACCAAGGACTATCGTGGCGCATGTGTTTCTTAAAATTATATTTCGGGGTTGTCCAATTATCCATAGTCTCTCTAACGGAGCAATGTTGGAGAGACTGGTGAATGCCACATTATGATGCTACAGCTAATGCAAATACAATACACGAATAGGTCTATTTGTTTTCCAGGCCTAATCTACTGTGATCGAACATGAGTGCTATTTTTCGGTGTACAAATAACTTGATGTAAAATTTGTTTCACTCTTGGACGGTCAAATTCTGATTTTTCTGTAAAATCACTCATTCTTTGCCTCAAAAGTCAAATGAATGTGCCCTGATCTGTGGATTACAAGTTTATTGTTTGATTTAAATTATAAATTTATCAACGGGAGCTTCGCTTTTAGCCCTGGCTAAATCTATATATTACAATATACCATTAGAACTTCTGCTAACGGCCACCTCTTTACAACGGCCACTAAAACGCGTCCCCAACTACCAAAATAACCTCTCGACAACGGTTAGCGACTGACAAAAATGGAATGGCCTCGAAATTTGATCCGTACGACGCGTCGATGATTAATCGCGGCAAGTCTTTCCTATTCTCCGTTTGCACCGTCACGCAATGAAAAATAAAAATGCAAACCATTCAATACAGAAGGTCTAGAATCTAGGAAATGAAAGAAGATAAATATACAAGAAGCCTTGCCAAGAGTCAGGTCTGCGCAATATTTCAAATGCGAGATGTTCGGAAAAACGGTTTACCTAAATTTATAAAGCTTTGTGTGAAGACGCCATGTTGGTGTCCCTTTCAAGGACACCAATATGGCTGCAGGATACAAACAGAAACATCTGTTTTCGAGTTTTCTTCTAATGCGTGAGTTCTTCGCTTGAGGAACTCACAAAGATTAAAGTAATATTTATTCTGAGACAAGGAATGTTTAGATAGCAAAATCTCCCAAAATCGGTAATGTTTTTAACCCACAAAAGAGCTTCCCGACCGCCCGCTAAATGCCGCGTCATGCAATAGCCTGGAAATTCAAGCGTCCTCTCTCGCAAAACGAAGAACCCTTTCGAACCAAAAATTTGTTAATGTAAAGGTGTTTAGGTACTGTAATACCTCGTGAAAGTAGAAACTCAGAAGAATCGATAGTTACGAAGTTTGATTTTTGGTGACGTCACGTGCAAACCAAGAATTATTTTTGGTAAGGATTTAACGCGCGAGAAAGTCACCTTCCGCGCGGAAACGCGCCTCGAGGGAAATGAAAATGGACAAACATTACGTTTGCCGTATCCATTTAAAGATATACTAATCTTCATTGTGTTCAATTTGTATTTAGCAGTAACCATAAATTGTCTACGTTGCGAACCTTGGGTCGTTTTGTCTTGTCAACAATTTGTTTCAAGACATTATTTAATTCAAATTAGATTGTTTATGATCGGATTACCATTAGACAACAGTAAACATGAACTTAGGACAAAAAAACATATGTCATATTCTACCTTCCCATAACGACCACGTCTCCACAACGTGCACTTTCAGGTTCAACTGGAGGGCGATTAAGTTTGAATCTTTATTCATTACTTCAAAGCAAATTAGAGGCGCTTAAGGGGCGTATGTCTGAGTCATAGAACTAAACCAGGTTAAATATATACCAACCACCACGATGCATGTAGCCTCGTTTTGAAACTGACAGTTTTTGGAACTTGGAAATGCCAACGTCTGTCGTACAGCTATGTCAAACCCTTTAGTCTAACGCCCAACGGTAGTAGTTATGAAATGATGAATATATGAATTTCATATATTGTAACTGCGGATTGAAGCAATAAATCCCAGCAAGCCTGAAAAAGTTCAGGCTTGCTGCAATGCGAACCATGACCTCTACCATACTGGTGCAGCGCTTTTCGCGGGCATACGTTGCGTCTTTAACAGGAACGATCTGGCATTTATTTCCGCATTCTGGGGGTCCAATATAGGAAAATTCATGTATTTGTCATTTCATCTTCATCTTTCCCGGGTATAATACGAACAAATTTAATGATCAGCTCCCAGTTACGTGGCTTGCCGTCGCAAAATGGTTAGACCCCTGCATCGGTATCGCAGTCAGGGTTAATCCCGGCAAGCCCCCGATTTTTTTCAGGCTTTTTTAAGCAACTGCATAAGTTGAGACTGTAACTATGCATTTGTTATATCTATGCAACTGGCCTTAGATCAGCACCTAGTAGTACCGGAAGAGGCGTCATTTTTTATGAACATGGGTCCAGTGTAAAAATTTGATAAATTACTCTCACCCCGCCCGCCGCCCCTGAATAAGCTTGAATACATCCTGGTCGTCATCAATTCTTGCGTCTCACCAGGAGCCCATCAATGCGTTAGAATTAAGTAAATATTGGGAGTTGAACCACAAATTGACGATAAAGTTTTTAAATTAATCTGAATCGAAGCTGGTGGCGTTATAAAAATAAATTTATAGTGAATTATGCATCTTTCATTAGTTGAGGCATATTGTCGGTCTCTGCGATGTCAGAGGAAACCGCTTTTATTAGTTTTTTCCTTCAAGAAGCACAATATCATTGCAAAAATATGTACATAAATTTTATTTTTTTTAAATGCATGCATAAATTATGCAAAATTTATCTGCATGAAATCTTTTGCCGGGTAAAACTTCATGCTTTTCTACAAAGAGGGTCTCAATGGGGTTAACCGATAGGCGTAAAACGGCCAAAAATTTAGCCGATAGCCGTAAAAATTGAAAAATTTTAACCGTTAGCCGTAATTAGGGTAAAAAAGAGTTAACCGTAAAAGAAAGTGTTCCCTAGATTTGCTACTTTTAAGGAAGGTACTAAACTCACTTATGGTTGCGTTTTTTATTTCCCAGCTAGTGTGACTCCATACGCACGTTAGGCGAAGCGCCTTTTAGGAGTTAACCTAGACCTAGGCTCCATTTCCGGCGCTCTCTCTGGGAACTAACTAGCGAAAGTGTGGCTTCTTGTTGGGGATTAATATTTGCAATTTTCCGGAGGTCGTGCCCTCGAAACACTAGTGAAACAACACGCAGAGATGTCACTGTTTGTAAAACTCGTTGCCGATAAGCAACATTTCCCTGTTTTTCTCTGACGCTACGGTAGACATTGCCATGCCTAGTCCCTGTACGGCGTCTACCCACGCAGTTTCGGTCAAGGCATTTCGGTGGTGAACTCGCTCGGACCACGTGACCCGAAACGCATTAGCCGTGCGGAATAATGCAGCCTACGGACAAGGCAACGGCAGACAATCGTTCCGTAGTCCTTCGCTATCATTAAAAACACTGGACACGGGAATTTTGTTATTGGCCTTTTTGACACTATAGCTAGAAATGGATCATCCGTCTGAGACTAGCCTGTGTCTAGTCGCGTCCTCTCCACAGACACCCCTTCTCCGATTTTTTCTGAGGGGAGGGGGCGGCTGTACACAGGCTATCTGGAACGGATAATCCCGTCTTCAAAAGTCAGGCAGATTGTTCATTCCAAATTAAAACTATTCCATTTTCAAATTAAGACATATTACCTATCTGACGCGAATCATCAAACGGATAACCCGTCTCACACGAATAATCCTTCTCTAGTGTGAAAACGGCCATTTCTGTTTTAATGAATGTCGCGCCCCGGCTTTGATTTGGCGTTCGTGTGTCAATTGGCTATTGACATTACTATGTGTAAAATAATATTAGAAGTGAAATACTTTATAAAAGAATAGCTTATTTCATCCCGAGATGATCCGAAGACCCTTATTCAAAAAAATACAGGTTGATTAATATTTAACTCTTTGAAACAAAAGAAGTTAATTTTTAACTTTTTCGTTAACCGTAACTGAAAAAAATTAACCGATAGCCGTAAAAGAGCCAAAATTTTAGCCGATAACCGTAAAAGCCACCACCCCATTGAGACCCTCTTCTATATGATTTGCCTACCAGGGCGAGGGGTATTTAAAACTGCAGCGGCAAATCCTGGCAATGTATTTAACAATTAATGAATGAGGTTGAGTATCCTATGAAGGATTATGGAGATCGAGGAGTGTGTTATCCGTCGAGGCCGTAACACCCTCCTCGATCTCCATAATCCTTCATAAGATACTGAGCCTCATTCATTAATTGTTAATTATTATTCATTCAAAATAATTCCTAGTTTAAAAACATAGCTAAAACATGCTTACCGTCATCGATGTTAAGTTCATCTTCGATAGTGCACGTTTAGGGTTGTTCAGCTCCGCAAATATTCTCTAAATAGCAGATGTCGCCCTTCAAATTGTCTTCTTGCTGTTCTTGCCATGTTTTTAGCTATTATTTCGCCTGGTTCTTACTCTTGAAGCGAGTGAAATGTCCGTCATTTTTGCCTTTCACAACCAAAACAACTCAACTTCGTCCCCAGGTCTTCTCGGTTTTGACGTCATTGGTTGATTAATCGCAAAATTCTTCCAAATTTTGTCATCAGTGGCTGCTTATGGTAAATTATGCGAATGCTTTTAGCCAATCACAATCGGGGAAATATTTTGAATGAATAATAATATGTGTTATCCATAGTAAATGTATTATATTTCAATGGCCAATAAATAACTACTTTGTATCCTAAAATACAGAATGGTGTAATGGTTAGATCTTTTTATATCTGGAGAGCGAGTTTATTGAAAACATCACGAGCATTTGTTTACCTTGTGTTTGATTAGCCAACTTGTTGCGGACTTTCTCGTACTCTTGTTCGTTGATGGTTACGACCGCTTCCACATGTTCCCCGCTAGCAAGTTCTATGATCATTTCTTCTGTGACCAACAAGGCTTGCAAAGTTGCTTTCAGTGTCCCATCGTTGTATAAACGCCACAGAGTTTCAAGAGCTGCAAGACTCTCTACTTGGACTTTTAGACACACACAGCCCTCTGTTATTTGAATCAGATTGGCGCCAGCAGGCAGCACACAGGTAACGGCAGTGATGAGCTGATCGTACGAGGAGTTACGAATCAACAAGTCAAGAGGGTCTCGATGGGGTTAACCGATAGGCGTAAAACGGCCAAAAATTTAGCCGATAACCGTAAAAATTAAAAAAAATTAACCGTTAGCCGTAAATGGCGTAAAAAAGAGTTAACCGTAAAAGAAAGTGTTCCCTAGATTTGCTACTTTTAAGGAAGGTACTAAACTCACTTATGATTGCGTTTTTTATTTCCCGGCTAGTGTGACTCAGTACGCACGTTAGGCGAAGCGCCTTTTAGGTGCTAACCAAGACCTAGGCTCCATTTCCGGCGCTTTCTTGGGGAACTAATTTTTTCCATAGCGAAAGTGTGGCTTCTTGCTGGGGATTAATATTTGCAATTTTCAGGAGGCCGTGCCCTCAAAACACTAGTGAAACAACACGCAGAGATGTCACTGCTTGTAAAACATGTTGCCGATAAACAACATTTCCCTGTTTTTCTCGGACGCTACGGTAGACATCGCCATGCCTAGTCCCTGTTCGGCGTCTTACCACGCAATCTCGGTCAAGGCATTTCAGTGGCGAACTCGCTCGGACCATATGACCCGAAAGGCATCAGCCGCGCGGAAAAATGCGGCCTACGGACAAGGCAATGGCAAGACAGTCGTTCCGTACAGTCCTTCGCTATCATTAAAAACATTGAACACGGGAATTTTGCTATTGGCCGTTTTCACACTAGACCTAGAATTGGATCATCCGTCTGAGACTAGCCTGTGTACAGTCGCTTCCTCCCCACAGACACCCCTTCTCCGATTTTTTTCTGAGGGGAGGGGGCGTCTGTACACAGGCTATCTGGAACGGATAATCCTGTCCTCAAAAGTCAGGCGGATTGTTTATTCAAAATTAAAACTATTCCATTGCCAAATTAAGACGCATCACCTATCTGACGCGAATCATCAAACGGATAACCCGTCTCACACGAGTAATCCTTCTCTAGGGTGAAAACGGCCATTTCTGTTATAATGAATGTCGCGCCCCGGCCTTGAGTTGGGCGTTCGCGTGTCTGCTTTTGCTTTTTCACAAAGATTATTTTTAAATTGACTATTGACATTTCTATGTGTAAAATAATATCAGAAGTCCAATACTTTATAAAAAGTATGATGTATCAAATGTTAAAATGTTTCAAAAGAATAGCTTATTTCATCCCGAGATGATCCGAAGACCTTTATTTTGATTTAAAGATACAAAAAAGTACAGGTTAATTAATATTTAACTTTTTGAAACAAAAGAAGTTAATTTTTAACTTTTTCGTTATCCGTAACTGAAAAAAATTAACCGATAGCCGTAAAAGAGCCAAAATTTTAGCCGATAACCGTAAAAGCCACCACCCCATTGAGACCCTCTTCTATATGATTTGCCTACCAGGGCGAGGGGTATTTAAAACTGCAGCGGCAAATCCTGGCAATGTATTTAACAATTAATGAATGAGGTTGAGTATCCTATGAAGGATTATGGAGATCGAGGAGTGTGTTATCCGTCGAGGCCGTAACACCCTCCTCGATCTCCATAATCCTTCATAAGATACTGAGCCTCATTCATTAATTGTTAATTATTATTCATTCAAAATAATTCCTAGTTTAAAAACATAGCTAAAACATGCTTACCGTCATCGATGTTAAGTTCATCTTCGATAGTGCACGTTTAGGGTTGTTCAGCTCCGCAAATATTCTCTAAATAGCAGATGTCGCCCTTCAAATTGTCTTCTTGCTGTTCTTGCCATGTTTTTAGCTATTATTTCGCCTGGTTCTTACTCTTGAAGCGAGTGAAATGTCCGTCATTTTTGCCTTTCACAACCAAAACAACTCAACTTCGTCCCCAGGTCTTCTCGGTTTTGACGTCATTGGTTGATTAATCGCAAAATTCTTCCAAATTTTGTCATCAGTGGCTGCTTATGGTAAATTATGCGAATGCTTTTAGCCAATCACAATCGGGGAAATATTTTGAATGAATAATAATATGTGTTATCCATAGTAAATGTATTATATTTCAATGGCCAATAAATAACTACTTTGTATCCTAAAATACAGAATGGTGTAATGGTTAGATCTTTTTATATCTGGAGAGCGAGTTTATTGAAAACATCACGAGCATTTGTTTACCTTGTGTTTGATTAGCCAACTTGTTGCGGACTTTCTCGTACTCTTGTTCGTTGATGGTTACGACCGCTTCCACATGTTCCCCGCTAGCAAGTTCTATGATCATTTCTTCTGTGACCAACAAGGCTTGCAAAGTTGCTTTCAGTGTCCCATCGTTGTATAAACGCCACAGAGTTTCAAGAGCTGCAAGACTCTCTACTTGGACTTTTAGACACACACAGCCCTCTGTTATTTGAATCAGATTGGCGCCAGCAGGCAGCACACAGGTAACGGCAGTGATGAGCTGATCGTACGAGGAGTTACGAATCAACAAGTCAAGAGGGTCTCGATGGGGTTAACCGATAGGCGTAAAACGGCCAAAAATTTAGCCGATAACCGTAAAAATTAAAAAAAATTAACCGTTAGCCGTAAATGGCGTAAAAAAGAGTTAACCGTAAAAGAAAGTGTTCCCTAGATTTGCTACTTTTAAGGAAGGTACTAAACTCACTTATGATTGCGTTTTTTATTTCCCGGCTAGTGTGACTCAGTACGCACGTTAGGCGAAGCGCCTTTTAGGTGCTAACCAAGACCTAGGCTCCATTTCCGGCGCTTTCTTGGGGAACTAATTTTTTCCATAGCGAAAGTGTGGCTTCTTGCTGGGGATTAATATTTGCAATTTTCAGGAGGCCGTGCCCTCAAAACACTAGTGAAACAACACGCAGAGATGTCACTGCTTGTAAAACATGTTGCCGATAAACAACATTTCCCTGTTTTTCTCGGACGCTACGGTAGACATCGCCATGCCTAGTCCCTGTTCGGCGTCTTACCACGCAATCTCGGTCAAGGCATTTCAGTGGCGAACTCGCTCGGACCACATGACCCGAAAGGCATCAGCCGCGCGGAAAAATGCGGCCTACGGACAAGGCAATGGCAAGACAGTCATTCCGTACAGTCCTTCGCTATCATTAAAAACATTGAACACGGGAATTTTGTTATTGGCCGTTTTCACACTAGACCTAGAAATGGATCATCCGTCTGAGACTAGCCTGTGTACAGTCGCTTCCTCCCCACAGACACCCCTTCTCCGACTTTTTTCTGAGGGGAGGGGGCCTCTGTACACAGGCTATCTGGAACGGATAATCCTGTCCTCAAAAGTCAGGCGGATTGTTTATTCAAAATTAAAACTATTCCATTGCCAAATTAAGACGCATCACCTATCTGACGCGAATCATCAAACGGATAACCCGTCTCACACGAGTAATCCTTCTCTAGGGTGAAAACGGCCATTTCTGTTATAATGAATGTCGCGCCCCGGCCTTGAGTTGGGCGTTCGCGTGTCTGCTTTTGCTTTTTCACAAAGATTATTTTTAAATTGACTATTGACATTTCTATGTGTAAAATAATATCAGAAGTCCAATACTTTATAAAAAGTATGATGTATCAAATGTTAAAATTTTTCAAAAGAATAGCTTATTTCATCCCGAGATGATCCGAAGACCTTTATTTTGATTTAAAGATACAAAAAAGTACAGGTTAATTAATATTTAACTTTTTGAAACAAAAAAAGTTAATTTTTAACTTTTTCGTTATCCGTAACTGAAAAAAATTAACCGATAGCCGTAAAAGAGCCAAAATTTTAGCCGATAACCGTAAAAGCCACCACCCCATTGAGACCCTCTACAAAGGGTAAAAGGGTATTTTCCTCTTTTTCTAAACGTTATTTTATATTTTTGCCCTTTCAAAAGGGATACAACAATAATTATTAGCTTCAGTCTATACCGCTGTAAAAACCTGCTGAGATATTATCGATCCCTTTCAATGTGGTGAATTTTCTACAATTTTCAAATTTACTTGACGCTTTACTTAATGCTTGTTTCAGTCAGACGGTTTTAGCTTTCAAAGTTGTTATAAACAACAGCTGGTAACGTTTTAAAGTTCCTGTTGATAAAACATAATTTTTGCTTCAGCTTCAAGCTTTCTCTACGGCTAAAACTCAGGATCAACATTCCTAATGCTGTATGATCTTTCAGGTATTTGAGACTTAAAAAACTATTTTCCATGAAACGAAAGGAATATCCTTAACTTACTTTACTTTTTCTTTGTTTTTTTTTCCTTTTTTTTATTTCATGAATGTCCGTCTGACATTAATTATAAGACTGGGAAGAAAGGAAGAATTGCTGCCGGTAAAAGTTGATCAGAGCTCATGATTGTAGTACAGTTGAAGGCAAATGGTTTATGCTAAACTTTAAAAGCAAAGTACAATAGGCATATAGCCTCTATATTAAAGAAAATGCAAAAAAAAAAAAAAAGGGGGGGGGAAAGGTATAAAGTTATATCGAGTTATGTTACTTATAAACAGTAGACCTCAACCTGATTGTAGTGTCAATGCCGTGTTCTTCAGTACTGAGCGCCAGCCCGGGTAAATTTCCTACACGGGCACATATAGAGAAGAGTCTCGAGCGCGAACTTCTACGGAAAGTGCAAATATGCACATGTAGTTGCTCAATTCTAGATCCTTGGTTTTAATTTAATTTTTTCTCTGTTTTTGAATGTTGTACTGAGTTAAGGGTTGAGACTGTCGCGTAATTTTTCCTTGCGAACGCGCGTATATGACAAAGAGGTAATGTATGAAAGGCCACGCGTAAAACGTGAAAGTTGAGCGAGGTTCAACTTTTAAGTTTACGCGTGACCTTTCATACATTGTCTCTATTTTATTTACGCCCTTAAAATTTAAGTGCGCACGCACGTAAAAATTATGCGACAGTGGAAATCCGCCTTTATCCGAGTCACTACATTACCGGCAAAAACACGGACAGGCTGGCTGTAAACAAAAAGAGAAGTTCAAATACCGAACTAGGCGCAGTATAACATAAGATTTCCGTCTTTGTACACTCATCTTGTGGGTTCATTCATTCGGCTTTATTTCCGCCGA
Source organism: Porites lobata (assembly GCA_942486035.1). Lineage (NCBI taxonomy): Eukaryota > Metazoa > Cnidaria > Anthozoa > Scleractinia > Poritidae > Porites > Porites lobata. Next base: position 181,584 of record CALNXK010000338.1, read on the forward strand.
TCTCTCGTGTCTGGTCTTTTTCCATCCCGAGAAGAGAGCAAGAACAAGAAGTCTCTAAACCTTTGAATACTCAAACTAAGCTGAGTGCTCTGCATTGCAAAAGCGACGATTTCTATTTGAACAACAATGGTCCCAGCTGCAAAAAGTTTAGAAATAAATTTTATTTTCAAATAGCAACATAAACAAAACTGAATATTAAGATTTCAAATGAAAGTTTGATCACATTGTAAATTAATGTAAAGTTAAAAAACGGTGAATGTTTTTTATAGAACATCGCTGAAGAGAAAAGATGTCATCAATGCGTGAAAAAAACTGAAAATGGTGCATTACACGCCATTAATACACTTCGGTTAGCCAGTCAGCGCTCAGAGTCTTGCTCAGAATTATAAGACAACGAATTGCAAATAAAAGGACAAAAAAAAAAAAACAAAAAAATGAAATCAAACTAGGGGTAAAATTTCACCACATCAAGCCCTGATTATCAAAAAGAAAAAGCTGAAGACCGAGATGTTCGAAAAGAACGGGTGAAAACGCAGCGAAAACCAGCACAGTTACAACGGAAGTGAACACGCAACAATACAAGTCATGTGACCCGAAACAGATGCTGATGTTTATTTCTAGCGGACTGACTGTTATTTCATAATTGGTCTTTTTGCCACCTTTTGTATGTCATTTTAAGAATACACGTTGCCAGGGATACCATTACTAAATTAAAAAAGTTGTAATTTTATTCATCGCCAATTTCTTGTTTTCTTTAAAAATAATAATCATTGACCGAAGCAATTCCTTTTCGTGTTACTTTTTCTATTCCAGTAGTTTCCTTTTAAACCAAATAATGTGACTTCGTGTATAGTGCAACTGATGGCATATGACGTGATCTTCGCGCCAATTAGAGGTGTCATTAAATGTAGCCTGGGGATCATTTGAAAAGAAAATTATCTAAATTCATAAATATTTGCTGTCCGCCTTTCAGACGTTAAATGACTTGAGGGAGTGAATAGTGATGTCTATAAAATGCGAAAATTTAAGAGCGACGGTCAGGAAATATCGACCATCGAGTGGCAAGAGTTGAAAAATCAATTGTCTTCGATCGTAAAGTAAGAAGACGAAATATCTTCCTGTTCCGTCATCCTTAGCGAATTACCATTGTTAAAGTCCATATATTTCGATAAAAAGTGAGTACCAGCAAAAGCGCGTTTGACTTTTTCTTCTTCAAAATTTTGTCGGGATCGAAAATATTACTCTTTCAAGAATTGCGTTGCGTTACTACCGTGATTCCGTGACTGTCATTTTAACGGCTTCGTCTCTTCAAATGTACGTTATGTCACGTGCAGTCACGGAACAGATTGTCACGCAGAGTCGCCGTCTGGTAGGGTTCAGCGTTTCAAAATGGCTAAAATTGACCCAGTTTTACCTTTTCACCCCACTCTTTGATTGCAAAAAGTATAACAAAACGAGGCTTTAACGTGGGTGAAAGATCATGGAGATACCTCCAGCCGATTGCTAAAAAGAAGGATTTGATTAGTATGTATCAAGGCGCTCTTTTTAGCAGCAATGTAAACATTTCGGTCTACTTTAACAAATTAGCGAATAATTTTTAAACCGCTCGATAAATTTTTTAGAAAATTTAAGACTCTTGAGATTAACCGTCCTTTTATATGACCTCTTAGTTTCAAGATTATTGATATATTGTAAGGCAGTAAAAAAAGGGCTTGAATTCGCTAATATCTTGTCAAGAGTTTTGTGTTTACAAGTGATAGCCTCTCATTATTCAGGGGTATTGTCTCCAAAATTCATATTTTCGTGCACAACAATAGCTAGCATTTTTGCATACAGCTATTTCGAGAAAGGCTGTCGGGAAAAGTGCACGCGACAATCCTGAAAGGCATTGTGGGTGGTTTTGAGTTCTCTTTTTTTTTCAAAGAAATTTGAAAGAATTGGTACGAAAGGCCATGCAAATGTGTTTGCGAGTGATAAAGGAAAGCAACAAAAGTAGGTTCGACAGCTACAGTCGCCAGGAACCTTGTACTGATCATATCCCATATTACCTTTCGGGATTGTCGCGTGCACATTTTTTCCCGACAACCTTTCTCGAAATAGCTGTATGTCAAATGCATTGTTAGATACTGCTGTTCACGTGAAAATGAAACCTTGAGACAATACCCCTGAATAATCAGAGACTCTCACTTGTGAAGGCAAAATTTCCGACAAAATATTAGTGAATTGTAGCCCTTATTTTACTACCTTACAATATATCAATAATCTTGAAACTAAGAGGTCATATAAAAGGACGGTTTATCTCAAGACTCTTAAATTTTTTAAACAATTTATCGAGTGGTTTAAAAATTATTCGCTAATTTGTTAAAGTAGACCGAAATGTTTACATTACCGCTAATAAGAGCGCCCCAATACATACTAGTCAAATCCTTCTTTCTAGCAATCGGCTGGAGGTATCTCCATGATCTTTCACACACGTTTTAAAAAGATTGAAACTGCTATAAGGTGAAATTGCATGTCAAAAGCGCTTCGTTTAGTACAGATAACAGTCGAACATCAAGATTGTCCATTTTTTACCGTATTTCTAACCATAAAATATTCTTCCCAAAATATCTGGATAACACTCTTACAGATTTCGTTTAAACTTCACGAACATCGAGGCGGCTATTGTAGGAAAAAGCTCCAGTAAACGATTTTGGAAGTACAGTCCCAGTGCCGAGAAATACTGCTACAAGTAAAATAGGAAATGGCGTCATTTCGTTGCCATGACAACTACGATGTCATTGCAACCCTGATCATAACAAATTTTCATCTTTATCTAATACAACTGTGGTGTTAATTTTTCCAAATCTTTGTTTATGGCGACGTAGTTTACGCTCAAACGTGGGAGGTATTCACTCTAAAAAATTTTATCCAGCCACCTTAACAATTATTTTATTCAATAATTGCAACAGGGAAATTCATTGATTCTGCTTACCCTCCTCCCCCGCGACCTTCTGAACAACACTTTAACATCACGTTTTACTTAAACAGGAGGATGAAGTTTGTATTTGTGCTATCTCTGATGCTGTGTTACAGTTCAGCTCAGAGTGCTGATTCAAGTGAGTATATTGTATAGTCCAACCTATGTGAGTGACTACCTTTCGTAACCGACCGTCTAACCAAAACACCAAAACGTTCCAAGTGAAAGCCTTACAGTTGGTACCTCTATGAAACGACCACCTCCTGTAAGCGACTGCGACCACACTATTTGGGTCTGACGGACGGTTTAATGATTTCCATTGGTTTTAACCTCTTGTAAGCGACCACTTCATGGTCTTTCAAGCATTGTCTGATCTCTATTTTGGCAGTGTGAACTATGCTAATAGGAATATACGGAGAACTTTAGCAAAACAAGCTGTGTTCGGACATCTTCTTAAAGCGGCCATTGAGTCTGCATTTTTGTGCTCTCTTATGGGGGTTCGCATACATTTTTATCGCGCAGACTATGTGACCCCTATTTTTCTCCTATCCGTCCACCCAATCAGCTGACATGGAGAGAACAGAAACTAGTATTTAACTACCAAACGTCTGGCAACTTTTCTTCTTTAAGTTTTTTATGGCAAGTTTCGTGATCCACCTATCGTGTTCAAAAACTCAATCACCCTAGCTCAGATTTGATTTCAGGTATACATATCCTGTACTTTTGCGACATTGCATTTTTAAACCAGTGGGAAAATAGTGGGATTTAGGAAATTCGTTCAGTTTGTTATGCCATCTAAAAAAAGCAAAGAACGTAGAAAAAAGAACATTGAGGGCGAGACCCTTAAGTTCTCTATTGATTAAGAGAACACAAGTTTACGTGTAAAATTACAATCTGATTTTATAGGATGTGGTTCTGTGGTAAACAACGCCTTGACAAGTCCTGGATTTCCAACACAATACCCAAATAACATGCACTGTGTGTACAACGTTTCCATTCCATCCGGAAAGGCGCTGAAGATCAATTTTTCAACTTTTATCCTGGAACAACATTCTCGATGCCGGTAAGTAATTTAACAATAGACAGCTTTAGAGTCACGTTTACGGCAAACGGCAAACGTCAGATTCAAGTTGAGAATATCTCAAAATTAAAAAAAATAGCGGGTAAAAACAGCTCGAAGCAATTCTTATGGATAAAACTGGCGTGAAACAATTCACTTTTTTGTAGAAGTAATGAACAATTAGAAGAATTAAAGAGTATCTGCCAGTAAATTAGCGGTCTGGTCGATATGGCGTGAAAAATAGATTTCGCTCATTTCTTGTGCGTTGAAAGACTTTCATATACTTGCACTTAACGGCCCCAATCCGCTGGACTGTGTTTTAAAAACTCTCGAATTTTTGAGACAATTTTGGTTCACCCCATCCAACGTTGGCGTTGCGCGGCTTAATTCAAGGCTGAAAATCAACAAAACTTTGAATGTTGATTTGGAAAGAAATAGTAATTATTAGATAAAAGAAATAACACAAAAAGCCATCAAAATTCCTTTGACATAACACAGCGTTTTCTGCCAACATTAAGCACAATTTAAAGCCATAGCAAGATTTTAACGATCCCCTTCCCGCACTGATAGATCAAGTGGAGCCAAACCATCCCCCAAAGAAAGATGAAAAAATGAAATGTGAAAGATTACTTCCGAAAAAAATATAATTTCTACAATTTCTTCGATTCTTTCTTCTCCTAAAATACTGCCTAAACAGTGCATTCATTAGTCATTGACCAGGTGACCAAGTTTTTACTTCATCAGTACGGTATTTCTGTTGTTTTTAGCGCAGACAGCTCTCTCTCGAAATGTTCCTAGCGGCAGACAGCGACAAGAAACGGCTGTTTCGCAGCCTAATGAACAAACTTCAAACTATTATTTACAAATCGAATGTTCGTTGCTGGTGCTCGTAGATAGCGGGGAAAAGGTGTAGATACTTCTCACTGGGTAAACCGAGATCTGACCAACGATATGGTTTTCGATCTGGAAAATGCCATAGCTCTTTTAAAATCCAAATTAAGATTTCAAGCCTCAAGGCTTTTCCGTGAGTTGAGAGAGTGAATTCCCTTTTACAGGCCTTTGTCATCCGTAATGAGGTCGAAAGCAAAAGAACATAAAAGCCTCTTGTTGAACGTTAATTGGCATTTGTAGACGGCGGTAATTCGACTGCTCGGGAGTGACTCAAGTGCAACATAAAATGAAAGAATTTGATCGGCGGCTTGATATTCCGCAGAACCGTTTGGAGCTTCCTTAACTCCACCATAAAGCATGACTCGCAATTAGTTGAGGCAGGAGAACATAAAAGGCTTTTATGTTCTCTTGGCGGTTAGGGTTATCATGTCTAAGAATTTAACCACCCTTGAAAAGTAAAAAACATATTTTTTCCCTTCTAGGTATGATTATTTGAGCGTTGTAGATGATGAAAACAGAGCACTTGGTACATATTGTGGGCGCGAACTTAGTGGAAAGGTAGTTTTGGTAAATGGAAACTACGCATTAATAACATTCCACTCTGATTTTTCTGTACAAAACCTGGGATTCCAGCTCACGATGCTATTTACTGAAGATCAAAATGGTATGTTCAAATAAGAAGGGATTCTTTCATAAAAAGTAAATAAAACGAAATAAAATAAAATAAAGAATGTAAGTAAGTTGCCATTCAGGTAAGACGTTAAAGTTGATGTTTAGAGGTCAAGGTGAGGTGCGCGGCATTTTCAAGAAAACTGATAAACAAACAATACAACTAATATTGATAAAATAGGCAAAATTAGAGGTAATTTCAGCCCTTTTTTTGCTGTTAAGCAAACTCTAAGTCTGACTAGTTACACTTTACAATGTTTCATTCGGGGTTATGCTGTAGTGTAGTTCATTTGACCGTATTATACGTCTTTCTCCGAGAGAAAGTGAGAAAAATGTTCTTTCCAGTAGACTGCAAAAGAATCGGTCTTTTTCTCAAAATCAGTAAAGAAATCGGTAAAGCGTGGCGTAAGAGTCTTAAGCGCTAAGCGCGCTTGCCTCACACGCCTTACGGGCGTGTGAGGCGAGAGAAAAAAAACCTAGCATTAGCATCGCGTCTCCGTGAAATGTAGTATATAAAGTAGAGGATCAAAAATGAGTGGAAGTGGCAGTAGTACGCCAACAAAGCCTGTGCCTGCTCCTCGAAGGGGGAGTAAGCCGAAAGAGCCGAGGGCTTCGGATAAATTGTAGAATTTCAAAACACAGTTCGGCAATTTTATGAGTGGATGGATAAGCTCGGAAAATGTGTTTGTTGCGCCTACCAGAAAAGGAGAAACGTTACCAAAGTTGGCCAACCTACTGAAAAACGAACTTTTCGTTGTCCTCGAGGAAGGAGAATCTTTCTCCACGAGTTTGCTCTCCGGCGGAACAAAGGTTAGAAACTGGGCTGCGATGCTTTTCCCAAATTAGAGAAAAACTGAACACGCCAACTGACAATAAACAATTATTTCGATTGAAAAGAATGGGTAAATCCCCTTATTCCAATCCACTTCTTCGTGATTTGGCTCTGTAAATCACTATCCGTGAGAATTCGGTAAACATCCTGCTAAAAACGCTAACGAGCTGGACCCAGCGTGACAAAACCTTGCAGGAAAAAGTCACATTCATGGACACAAAGAAAATGGCTCAGAATTATTCAAATCCACGAGGCACTTTGGAGAAATTAAACAACCTAAAACCCTTAATCAGCCGTAATGAAGAACTTTACATTTCAAAAGAGGACAAAAAAGAAAATGCTCTTGCATCAGGGGGGGAAATCATGCCGATCAGAGAAAATCAATATGCATGTCACGACCTCTCAGTATGAAATATATTTAATAAGCGGCCAAAATTCACATTTGTCCAGTCAAAACGTTTTCCTCCAAAGCGTAATCTACTCGACAAAGAAAACAGTTATTTTGGCATGAGGTAAAAGTCGTGTGTTTTCTACCGATCCCCCTTTTTTACACAGGCGAGATAACAATGACTGTCGGCCGTTGTACGGAACTTGAAGAACTCTTTCAGCTCTTTGCATGAACAAACATCTGATAAATAAGGCTGTTGGTAGGATACAGAAAACATCCTTTCCCCTGAGCAGCATCTCCAAAGCTTCTCTCTGCTCCGATTTTAAAACAGATCATAGTTCTTACCCGAGCAAATCCAGGCAATCAACATCAAGTCAAGTCAAGTCAATCTTTATTTAAACACGGTAAAATCCATCAGGAATTTAAAAAAAATTAAAAATAACCTAACTATCCTAAACAAAATTCAAAACCTGACTACAACTAATCTAACTAAAACCTGTTTTTCATGAATGCCGTGTATAACATTAAAAGTGAACATTAACTAATCTTTTAAATTGACTAAGAGATTCGGCTTCTCTCACATGACAGGGTAGGCTGTTCCAGAGAACTGCTCCGCTATAAGTAAAGCTGTTTTTCATGAAATTAGTTCGCGGAAATGGGACAAATAGTTTGTTAACAGAGTCCCTCAGGGAGTAACGCGTTTCATTTCGTTTAACAAACTTAGATGATAAATATTCAGGAACAAGGCCATTTAAAGACTTGTATACCATTATGGATTTCTGTATTTGAAATTGAGTGCTCAAGTCTTTCCAATCGAGTTGTCTAATCAAACGGTTAGCATCAGCATCATAGCTAGAGAAGGTTAAAACGCGAGCGGCACGGTTCTGAAGCTTCTGTAGCCTGTCAAATAATGTTTTACCACAATTACCCCAGACAAGATTGCAATAATCGAAATGAGATTGAATTAGTGAGTTGTATATATAGTGAAGGGTAGGTGGAGGGACAAAAGGTCTAATTCTTTTTATTGCTCCAATTCCGGAAGCGGAATTCCGGAATCCGTCTTTTCCATAGCCTGCGAAGCGCCAGACGCATTTCCGGTCGTCGCTTCTCTCCCTCCGAAAAATAGCCGCTATTTTTCGGAGGGAGAGAAGCGACGACCGGAAATGCGTCTGGCGCTTCGCAGGCTATGGTACGGAAGACAGACGCACAGACGTACGGACAAGTGACTACCCAAATTTACATTTCTCGGATGGATAAAGAACCAAATTTTGTTAGCTATGAGGCTAAGCTCGCGCCGCCTCGCGCACCCGTGGAGCTCCGCCAAGACATATTTAAAGTAGAAAAAGGTAACAACTTTAGTTTACAATATTGTTTCTTCGATAACTGAACAACTCTATTAAGAGGCTGTTCGCTTTAGAATCGACCACTTGATTGGGACTAAAATTTCGGCAATTCTTCTTAAAACGCTAACGAGGCTTTGCCGTCTGGCATGCCGAGCAAGATGGCTTCTTAGAGTTGTCGCAATTTGTAATAATCATCGCGCACTTCGTAACATATGTCGCAATTTGCAATAAACTGTGTCGCACTTTGTAACAAAAAAGCTGTCCATCGCACTTTATAATAAACTTAGCTGTCGCATTTTGTAATAATTCCATCGCTCTTTGTAATAAACTTTAGTTATTTATGAGATTCGCTTTAATTTATGACTTTGATCTTCTTGAAGACATGAAACTTACTGTGACATGTCGGCTTATTTGTATCCAGTTACTGTTTTCATTATTGGAATATAAGCCGTTGTAAATTATTGTTTCTGCGTTGTTTACGTTTATTGCAGCTTTTTTTCGAGAGAGCATGACAGGCTTTAATAGAAATCTATTAAAAAAGCCTTGTGGAGGTTTCAGCAACTTAGAAAACCCATCAGCTAGCGGCGTTCATTAAATCATTTCAAATTATAAGAAACCATTAGGAAGTGAAGATGGTTAATGATGAGTAGCAGTGGTAATGCATTACAATATGGATTTGTTAACATAACAGCGTCAAAGTGTTTTAAATAGTAAAGTAATTAACCCTCGCACGTACAAAGGGGGGAGAGGGTGGATGGCTATCCCCCTCTGAGGTCTTTCTGTGTTTTTCCCTCCACCCCCTATTAGGTTTTTCTGTGCTTTTTCCTAGACGATTAGGAAAAAGGGAAGGGAGTGTCTGCTAAGTCAGTATAATTTTCCTTAACCTGTTCCAGGCTCCAAGATAGTCGGGTCCGCGGGGATTGAGAAAGCACGAAAATAAAACGGGGGTGGGGGGACTGGCGAGAGGAAGGGGGGCAGGGCCTGTAATCAGTTTTTGAAACGGCTTGTTCCGGTATACCAGATCCTGGTATACCTTCTGTTTGGTCAGATTTGACAGTTTATATTAACACTTCTCAAGAGAGTTCTAAAGTCATGACGTCATAAAAATTAAATTTTTGAAATAGTGGAATTTGTTAGGATATTTTGAAAGAACATCTGAAAGGCCTACTTGCCAAAAACTTGCCTTGTTGGACAAATTGCCTCGGAGATACTAGTCCCGTTTTGCTCTGATAACTCCACACAAATCTTTATATAAAAATTTACTCGGTACTTTATGTTATGAACTGAGTCTGAAATTTAGAAGGAGGTTCGCTTTTAACGAGGGTGCCGATTTAATCGGTGGTGAATGGTTGGTAAACTAGCGGATAAGGCATCTTGTCTATGACTAGAGAAACGCCGCAGACTCGAGTTATTAGTCTCGCTTGCGTAAGCAGCGAGACTCATAATTTGCAAGCCGTTTTTCTTCGTATTTAGGACACAAAAGGGCGTTGGGGTCCCAGGCGTTCCTAGCGGAGACCGTGAAAACTAGGAATAAGAATCGTTGCGTGACCGAAGCCACGCATGTTTTGCGAAGAAAGCTTAGGAAAGATTAATAAATGTTAATTAGAACTTTTCCGGAACGGGTCGGTCCGCGGATTCGCTTGAAAGAGTTGATAACTTTGGAACAAGTAAACACTTCAGTGGTCGAAAAAAAAAAATCTTAATTAGCAAAGACTAACTGGTCGGGTGTTGTAAACTTTTATCGTATGCAAATGAACCTTTTGATGAGCTTGCGGTTTATTTTCGACGATGATATAAATGACGTGCCATGTTCTCACCACAATGTAATTTCTCTCCAATCGAGGCCCTTGAATTTTCGTGTAATATACACTCGTACAGCCTGCTACCGCAGACGTATCTCCGGTCCTCTCTAACACGCTACTTAGCGACGGACCATTTAGTTTTTGTGGGGGGGTTGGGCGCTTACCAAAAAAACGTCCTACATAAGAAATTTAATGCTCAACAAAGTACCTGAAAAAAAAAATTCAAGCATGCGTGCTCGTTGAATTTGTAAATGAACAGGTATTTAAAAATACAAGAAAAATAGATCTACTTCATCTGGAGAGTCAGGAGCAGATATTTATAATCACCTAATCACCCCCCCAAGATTGCTCAAATAAATCTACAATGAAGACATTTTCAGGACCATTTTAATCAGTTCATGTTGAAAACAATAACTGAATTTATCGTCTATATCATTGTAGCACTATACTAACATTTCTTTTATCAGTGCAATGCATTTGCCACACACAGACACAAGTTGTATAGTAATATAATTATTACAATTATTGTCAAGACTCTTTCGGAGGTGGTCTTGTGGCAGGAACAGGGTAAAGAACTAAAAGAAAGCTACGAGGATGCATCATCACCATGCAAAACACTTACAAAATGTTGCAAGTGCAATGAAAAGCCATCCTTTTAATGATGACCCTGAATAAAAGGTGCTTTGGCGGATATTAAACACGTAAAACAGAAAGATAACTTAATATAAAATATCCTAAGATCCTGTGTTTGACATATGCCCAGAAAGTGTCATTTTTACCCATAAAAAAATCAGAGAGTAGTATATGTTTTACATGTGCTATAGTTTCTTGCCATTCAAAATCCCCCTCTCTCAAAAGGTAATCCTACTGTTTACCAGCAGAATGGGTGCCAGACTGAAAGGTCCACTAAATTTCCAATAAAAAAGCAACACTAAATTTAAAATATTGAATAAAAAAAGAAACACAAGAAAAACGTTTTCAAAACTGCCCATCCACCCCACCCTTAACCCATGTTTCTCACTGACGTGTGACTTAAGAGCAGAAACATGGGTTAGGGGTGGGGTGGGTAGACAGTTTCCCAGAAACCTAAACTGATCCAATATCACTTCTGGCCATAAACACTACACAGCCATAAACACTACTTCTGGAATCATAAACTTCTCACTTAATAAATACCAAAATGAAATGCACAGTGTCAAAATTCTGTGTTTCCATTTCGTGTGTTCAGATGAATATATTATATTAAGTTTTATTTTCATAATAGACTCGATCATCTCAAAGTAAATCAATTTACCGTAGTTGTCATTTTTATTAATAGTCTCTTTGATAAACACTATTGTGGCTGCCCTCATTCACATCCTTAAGAAAAAACTGACGTGCTGTTGTTGTTTCGCAAGAAACACTTTATTCTTGAGGTAACAACTTAGTACGGGTTACACTGCAAGGTGGCTTGAGAATAACAAGGATTTACAACGATGATCGTGTTACTCATGTAACTTAGTCTATAGCAAGACAAAATGGAGGATCCAAGGCAAATCAAAGGGTGCCTATGGTTAACTAGTGGATTAATTTTTTTAGAAATGAAAGCTGACAATGAACTTGCAATTAGTCTACCGGTATAATTTAAGTCTGTCAAAAAATGAAAATATGTTTGAAAATAATAAATGAACAAATAAAAAACTAGGAAAACAAAAACAAAACGAGCAAAAAGAAAAAAGAAAATAATTGCTTATCGCGGAAGTCGAACCCCTAGGCCTAAACGTGTAAGTTCAACGCGTTACTGTGTTGCGCCACGACAACTAATGTTACAGAAGGCTCAACATTGCGCATCTAAGAAGGAACGCATATGTCCACTCCAGTTATTAGAGGGGGTGTACGGAAACTCTGTGCGCGCAGAGAAGAGTCTTCGAACTCTCCCAGAAAAGAAAGTGCTAAAATTTTCACGAAATGCTCTCCAGAAGAGCACACCTCTAGTTTCAAGCAGAAGAGGATCGAAATTCACACTCCGTATTTGGTTAGGTTCAGTAGCCAGTAGGAAAACAAGAATTTCGATCCACACGCGGGTATTAATGTCAGGAACAAAGCTTAGTAGAAAAAACGGCTGTACCGTTCTCGCCACGAGAAGAGAACAACTGAAGTTGCTCTTGTAAAAGCAACTGAGTACAAAGCCAACCCGGCAACTGATGAGGTTCGTGTGCAGAACCGAAACCATGGTCTTGCCTGATTACAAAGTGGCAATAACAAAACAGGGAGGAACTACGCGCTACAGTCAAAAGACTCACACTACCCTTTAGAAGAACACTAAGCTGGAGTTTACTGAGTCACAATGCAATTCTCCATAGTTGATGTAGCTTCAGTTTAAGCTGCACTTCATTCTTATAATTTTGGATCTGTAAATTACCATCCGTGATATTAATTTAACATTCTGCAAAGAAAACTAATGAGCTGCGCCCAGCGGGATACAACATTGCAGAAACACATCACATTCACGGTCTAAAGAAAATCGCTTAGTTATTCAGATCCAGAAGGCACTTTGGAGAAAATTAAAACCCTTTGAAGGTGGTAGAGCTTTACTTATGAAGAATTAAGAGATATATTCGAGAACAATAAGAAGGGTTTTGACGGTAAAAGCCGCACTTTAACTCATTTCTTCGCAATTGAAGAACACATGTCCGACAATGAGCGATTTTAAATGTCTCGCAAAACCGCCTCGAACTCTCTTGCTGACGGCATTGTACAGCTTGCAATTCTCTTCATTTACATGAGGAAAATTATCAGTTACGATTGAGCAGCAGTAAACATTTCCGTTTTGATTCAACAAAGAAACATTTCATTTCAGAATGATATTTTCCTAAAGACCAGGAGATTGGGAGTCTTGTTGTGAGAAAAGTTAAAAAATTGTGAGAGTCACGACAGTATCGAGAGCTCACCTGGACGATTGAAAAAAGGTTCAAAAATTCATAAACTTCTGTCTCAAAGTTGGCCATAGTGCTAATCTGAAACATATCAAATTCCACATGAAGACAACTTATCGTCCTGTGAAAGGTACAAAATCATAACGTCAGAAGCTCTGGGCACAATGCACGCTCAGCACTTCTTGATCGCGGAACGGGAACGATCGATCTACGACAATTGTTGTTTTGACATCGGAAGTTTTCGTGAGATGAGACTAATTACGAAAGGTGTCTACATCTGAGTGACACACTTGCATATCGCCGTGTCCACAATAACTCGTTCCTTACGCTACGCGTAATCCACAAGTTAAAAAGGGGATCGGGCTTCTTCAAGGTTTTTATTCAAGGTATAATAAAATGACATAGAATGGTAAAAAAAAATCCCTGCAGGGACTTATTTTGGTGAAAAAAAAAAATTCCTGCAAATAGTAATGCTAAAAAAAAAAAAAACTCAGAAGAAATTGCAACCCCCTTCCCACCCCCACAAAAATTAAATAATCTGTCCCTAAATCAATTCAGAAACAAATCGTCGAATACGATATAAAAAGTAAATGTCCTCAAAAATACTCGACCGTCAATAAAGTAGGAAGTGAAAAACTTTTGGCAAGTAAATCCTGTTTTGTCTGGAATAAATCGCCTCCTCATTTCTGTTCTAATCTCTAAGCAAGCGAAACTTAACACCGATATTAAGAGCGTTGTTGTTTTTATTAATTCCGTCGGCTATAGAGGTCGTTGGATGTTTACAAAGGGCTGAAGCGAGGAGGCATTGGCATCTAGTCTGTAGCTAGAAAGAACACAACAGGCAATCGGTAATCGGTTGGTGAAAATTTATACAAGTGACTGTTGTTAGCATTTTAAGCCAGTGGCTGACAGTGGAGAGAGAACTAGCTCCTTTTCTCATGATCCTTTGGTATGTAACTGCATGTTGTTGGATTACTGTTTACTTGACGTTTTAAAGAGAGAAAGAAACACTCTCTGTTCAATTTACGGACTGCGTTCGGTGTGTAAACAGTTGAGGCAGTCGGTAAAGGTAAGCCTGAAGTTCATCCGACTGCTTCGAGTCGTTTTCTCCTCTCAGCAACTTCTGAATCAAACGGCCGTTAATGCTTTCCAGTGACGCCATCACTACCCGAAAACCGGGTAGTGATTTTGATTGGTTGATTGTCTAAACATTCGCATAGTTATGCATAATTACGAGAAATTTTAGCGGGATTGTCGCGTGATATTCAGCGGATCACATCCCTGGTATGCTTTGCGTGGACTTCAAACATTTCGAAAATCTTTATCGTAAACAGCAAATATGCCCTTGTATTCGAAACTGAAATGCTTAATTGAACTGTGAATGAAGAATCATTGCGGAAAGTCGGTAGGTTTTTCATTTACAGCCTCTTGGTTTCGGCAGTGATTTTGTTTATACGAAGTTTCTGAGACCAATATTGTAATACGACCTTCTAGCTATTTTCAAAGTCAAGTGTAATGATTCTGTTACCTTTTCTTTCTTGTTTCCTTGTTTTCTTATTTTCTTCTTTAAAGACCAAATAGCTTCTTTTGAATTAAAGCAAATCGTTGTGTTTTTGAACTAAGTGTTCCGTGTGTGTATTTATTTCATTGCGTGATTGCGACCGAGTTTGATTATGGAATAGGCCATTTCCGAGTTCCATCGGGTCTCTGTATCAAAACGAGGTTAAGTGCTCAGCCTTTGATATGGAAATGATTTTCATTCTCGTGAAAATAAAAGTCATTTTCACAAGAAAGGTTGTGTACTTGGCCTCATTTTGAAAGTGAGGGTTTTGGAACTCAGAAGTGGCCTATTACACTTTCGGTTAAGAGTACTGCATGCAGTTGATAGTTTGAAACTTAAACATGAATTACGATCGAAAAAAAGGTAAAGCCATCCTGTATCATGCAGACATTTCCAAACGATATTTCTTGGTTTGCCACTTGAAAATCGTGTTAAACTTTTTACATGAATTAAAACAAAGGAGTAGTGACGTCACTGGACGGCATTAACGGCTGGCCTGATTCAGACGTTATCACTTGAGGGAGTAATAACGACTCGAAGTAATTGGATGAAATTCAGGCTATCGGTAAAGGATGTTATTGACTTATCACCGCAGCACTTAGTCGAGCGCTTATATACAGCACGCCTATTATCAAAAAGCAAGAAGTATCGAGTCTGTATAACAAGTACTACTGATCAGGTTGTTTGTGCGCCTTTTGGGTGATGTTCTTGGACATAGCTGCAAAAGTATTCAAGGAGACTCACGTGGGAGAAAACAGCTGTGGCAAAAACGCACGTTCTTCAAGCCCTCTTTGTTTGAAGTGTGACTATTGTAATAGGATGGGCCATTTTGTATATACCTTGCTCCCTTAGGACCTGTTTACATGGCGTAGGGGGACCCCAGGTAGGTGAGGTAAGCCGCTTTTGTGGGTAACCCGCCTGTCCACATGATCTCTCATTTTAATTTGATTACATTTACATGATAGGTGGGGTAACCCGCCGCATGTTACCTCACCTATCTGGGGTCCCCCACCTCCATATAAACAGGCCGTTAGAAAGTCTGAGTAACACAAAACGTCCTCAAAACCTGACAAGTGAATACAGTGAAACCTTTATGAAGCAGACCCCTAATTAAGGGGACACCCTCTATTAAGCGGACACTAAGCCGGGTCCTGAAATGAACATCTTATATTTCCCTTTATAACGAACCCCTATTCAGCTGACACCGCTATTAAGCGGACGCGGACACTAAAATAAATTGTATTTCGCTAATTTCTATTGTTTAAAACCTCTATTAAGCGGACACCGGATTGAATTGACAGTTCCTTGAAATACGTACTGTAGTCGGTTAATAAAGATAAATCAATACATTTAGCTGTCAGAAGACCGATATCCGGCCTTATGATTGTCATTCGCGATCAGAGTTAACCTAAAAGTCTTGCACAAAGTACGGCACAGCTTCCTTAGTTTCCTTAACAACATGGAACTTTATAACGGTACAGAGTAACCGTTGAATGTTAATCGATAACAAACATTGCGCTATTTTTACTAACCTCTAGTAAGCGGACACCCTCTATTAAGCAGACATTTGGGAAGGTCCCGAAGGTGTCCGCTTTGTAGAGGTTTCCCTGGTGTTATTTAACAAGTGAAAATTAATGGGTGTCAGGTGTCACAAAAAAATGAGAGGAGACATGATATACAGAACACTTAAACGAACGAGCAGTCGTATTTATTCAGCTCCATATACATGTATTGTGTACTGCATTTTGTTCCCTTACTCAGCATAGTTATGGCAGCTTTGCATGAAAGAATATATCCTTAATTTAAGGGCCTTCCCGCCTCGCGGGTCTTAACTGTTATCTGCTTTCTTTACCGGGGTGAGCGTGATTCCAGATTCTTAGTTGATATATTTGCCCAGTGGTATCCTTGCCTTCGTCTGAAAAACAAAATAAATTAAACAACCAAACGTGGTGTAGGAAAGAAGGACCTTGATTTCCAGTTTCAAGAATAGCGAAGTTAAGGGGGCATTACATTTAGCTTTTTGGGGAAATGATGTTGATTTGGGAAGAAAATAAATTAGGGTTGAAAAGGTATACACATAAACTAGTGTAGTTAGTCCACTGATGGGATGAGAGGCACCTTGTTGTGGTGGTGGACTATCTGGTAATTGTCTACAAATTATTCACTTCATATTTAAATTTTTAACAACCCCCAAATCCAATTATTTATTTTCCCATTCTCCCAAAATTTTAAATATCTTCCTTCCTAGCCTGCGTAGCTGGCGGTATTGTGTAGTAGTCGAGTGTTCAGATCTGGCGGCGAAGCCCCCAAAAGCGGCGTAAGCCGCGAGAAATTCAAACGCCTCGTCCCCACTTTTTTTTGGATCACGGCTCCGCCGCCAGAACTTAAATGGTGCGCCAAGACAATACCGCCAGCTACGCAGGCTACTCCCTCCCTAAATTTTATACATTAAAAACATCCGAAAATCGTTGAAAAGTTGATAAATAATTATTGAATTAGGGACTGTAACTTAATTGAGTCATTTTTGGATTGAATGGAATCTTGGCTAGATATTGAAGAAAAAGGGTCGAAATCAACGAAAAATAACGCTTTTAACCGTACTGCCCCCTTAAAGCCGTTGAAAACATGATAAGCTTGTCGATACCAGAACCTCGTTAAGGTCGGAGGAGAGATGACAGCCCGTGTACCATGGCAGAATCATAGCTGATAAAGGAAGGAAAGCTGACTGGCGATATTACCAGGGTTGTTTCCGTGACTTAACATGTTTACAATCTGGGGAGTTTCATAATGTTTCTTAATGTTCGCAAGAATCCTTAAACGAACATCTGTCCGCTCGAGGTCATAAAGCATGTTGACACGGCAAGAGATTTAGGCATTGTTCTAAAGAAAGAGAATTCCTTTTCGTCCTGTAAACGCTAATAGGGTCTGCTATAAAGCGTGTTACTGAGTTTTAGTACCTGGGTGTCATCTTTGATGAACACCTCAGTTGGCACGAACATGTTAAAGCAATTGTGTTTAAAGCTGGCAGGCGGGTCGGTCTGTTAGGACGTGTTTGCCGTTATATCACCACACATAGTGCTAATGCCATTTTTTTATCTACGGTTAGACCGACTTTAGAGTACTGTGCTGGGGTCTGGGGGTGCTGTGGGGAAGTAAATAGTGGAATTCTACAAACTCTGCGGAAGTGCGTTGGAAGAATTGTAATTGAAACACCTAGTAGTGACACTGCTACGAAAGCTTTGAAATGGTCAAGTCTTAGGTCCAGACGCGATGAACACATCCTAAAACTTGTAAGGAAATGTATACATTGCCGGTTCCCTCAGTATTTTAAGAACTACTTTGTTTTAAACAAGGACATTTCTGCTCTTTCAACGCGCCAGAGCAATCTCTTGCATGTACCTGCCAGAAGAACAGAAGTGGCCAAGAGATCCTTTTATTATCATGGAATTATGGTTTTTAATAGTCATCATTGTAAATGTCCTTAATCATTAAAGATCTTGTTGTTGGTTCATTTGTTATATTACCTTGTACATATTTCATTATTATTATTATTATCATTATTTATAGTCTAGTTAGTGAAGTCAGGGTTCCTATTGATAGCAGGTATGCTTTGTAAGCTCCCTGAATGGACTACCCTGGGTAATTACTTTTCATTTTAAATAAAGGCGTCTAATACCGGTGTTCAACGGATGACTTCAGCTCGGGTAAGTGACAGGCGGTGATGATTGTGAGACGTTTACATGGCTTTTGTTCTGGTTGAACAATAACACTAGCCTTCACGGGAGTAGCAGGCCTATCTAAGTTATGGAGCATGTAAGTTGGACGACGAGTTATACCACCTTGTCATCTGTTGTATCAGTTGGTTAAGGTGTTAAACCCTGGCGGTGCCACACCTTCTGTGAGAATTAATAGTCGTGGTATCCTGACAGGATGTAGATCACTACGCCTTTCCAACCAGTGGGCAGGACTTCCATCAATGGCTGATATTCTCATTGGGAAAAATCTTAGATTGCTGGCTCACGTGCATAGGATGGATAATAACAGACTACCGAAGAAGCTGTTATACTTTCAACTATGTTTGGCAATGCGTAATCAGTAGAGGCAGTAGAGGCCTGTTTGGTAATGAGTAATCAATAGAGGCCTAGATTAAGGTTCAAATATGTTGCTAAGAGAAATATGAATTGGAGAGACATCGATTTCAACCGATGGCAGGAGAGGGCCAACGACAGACCTACCTGGAGGAGACTTATAAAACTCTAACGACTGACTGCTGACTGTGATGATTATGGATGGAATGTTTGTTAAATAAAAACTGTTGTGTGTTAAGGAAAGAGTTAATATTCGTTAATGCTAAAGCATTTATTAGCAGTTCTTACAGGACAGCAACTGAGGTAGTCAAGGAGATACAAGGTATTAAGGAATGTAGCGCGTGAGTGTACTTTTTGGGTGAGCGAAAACTGGTCTAAACATAGCTTAATAAGTTATGAGAGCGGGGTTTTTGTTTTGAGAATTGAAGTTTGGGAAAGGTTTATTGGAGTCATAATAGTAGTTTAGATTGCACTTATAGTAGACAAATAATGGAGCAGTAAAGGCTGTGGGGCGCTGATCAATCATTTTACCATACCTTAAGCATGAATATGAATGTTGATATACACCTAATTAACAGGTTTAACGTGGGTCGCCAATCGGTTTCACGTGCGATTGCGTTAACTTCTGATAATAAATATTAATTTGGCGTGGAAATCGTTGATTCTTACTCAGTTTTCAGTGGGGCCACGCAGAGGTGAACGGTCCCCCTCCCACCCAGAAAATCGCGTGGGTCGTATTACTAACTACCTCTAAACCAAGCTGTCAAACGTCTACCTGCGAACAGCCTGGCTTGCAATGCGACTCGTCGGACGCCTGACACAAAAATCTGTCGCGGTAGAAGGTCCAAAAGAGTTTCCAAACTGCTCCGCCTTAACGTTAAGAATACGTATTTTTCTGAGTCACTCATCTCTTTGTGGTAAAACTACTGTTTGACTACTCCAAATGAATTGACCAATTTCCATATTTTAGAATTCAACCTCAAACAATTCAAGGCTTTTGGGAATGAGCATCTGTAGAGAAATAAATTAAAGATTTTTCAAAAGCAATTGCTTTTGGAAAGCTCACACGTGAAAAATAAGCATGTTATTTACCTATCCCTCTGGGGTATGTGACATGTTCACCTGGTGTGGTACCAGGTGAATATATCACATACCCCATTGTTCCAGTTAAACAACCCTTACTTAATTGTTCTTCAACAGTTTTTTCATTGTTTTAGGGTTTGTCCTCATTTTTGTGAGACCCAATAGACGAGTTTTAATTTTAGTGCAGCGAGGTGTTTTTAAGAAGGAAAATTGGTCATAGAATCGAACCGCGGCAAACGAAAGTAAATATAGCAGCAAAAAAGAAGATGATTGCGAATAAATGCAAAGAGGATGAGGAATAAATCTTTGAAAGGAATATCGATGACATATTTAGCAATTGTTGGATGAGGCTTAGCATGATCTGTTGAATTATGCAGATCGAGGAGGATGTGTCGAGCGTA
Organism: Porites lobata; assembly: GCA_942486035.1. NCBI lineage: Eukaryota > Metazoa > Cnidaria > Anthozoa > Scleractinia > Poritidae > Porites > Porites lobata. Next base: position 201,576 of record CALNXK010000338.1, read on the forward strand.
TTTATTATTTACTTAAAGTAACTCTTATTTTAAAACTTGCTTACTTCTTCTGGTGTCTTGAGTTCATTACAATTTTTCTGTTCTTTTTAAATTTGGTGTACAAAGGAAGTTAAGTCTAGCATATATTCTTTAAGAGCTGGACTCAAACAGCTCAGTTAACGCAGCCTGACGTTCTCAAGGCTTCTCGGTTTCCGTTACTTTTTTTTTAGCGATTACCCGAATTATTGATTTCATTTTTACTGAATATTCGCAAACGCCTTCCAAATTTGGTCAACTCTAGATGGTTATGAAAAATTAGCCGAGGAATTTGAGGCAATCAGTAACGGACTCTAACATGTACCAGCAACCTTTCTTGGAATATGCACGCCTGTCTGAGATGGTAAAGAAAGCATTTAAACGCCTGTATTTTCTTATAGGCAATAAAAGCGCCCTTATGTCGAGAAGGCCGAACTGCTTAGGTTTTACACAAGCTTTATAAGGTCTGTTTGCAATTACGCGATTCCTGTGTTTCACGCTTCGTTAACTCAGTGCCTAATCGACGATTTGGCTCTCTCCATCATATGCCCCACCTAGCCTTACGACAACCCTCTACTTTCGCTAGACCTAGAATTATTACTAGCAGTTCACCATCAGCGCCTGTGTCAGTCCCTTTTCGATGAATATCTTAGAGGACTGAGATCACCGTCTCCATCACTTACTGCCTGACTAGCACAGTTACACCCTAAGGAATGCCAGGACTTTTGATGTCAAGTTTAAAACTTGCAGGCCCAGGAATTATCTTTTGTTAATGCTCAATGCCTCCAGGTAAACTCATTAGAATGGCCATCAGCGTTTTAAAATAAAACTTCGTTCGTAGTTTATGCATTTTATGTGTATGTAGATATTCTTTAGAGTTATAACTTCTCTAAAATCAATTGTAATTTTGGTGATTTTGTAGTTCTTATCTTTTATATGTTTATACGTAATTTAGTCTCTGGCTGCGATGACTATGCCGATAAAGTATCCATCTAATGTATCTCCATCTATCTAGTGGATAAACAGTCAAGCTTTATTCTTTTTAACCAATTTTAATAGCACAGTTTAAGCCGAAGAGACGTTCAGCCAACCTTCTTGTATAGTAGAAGGGGTTTTGAATTTCCCTGTACGTCGGAGCACAGACATACCAAACTTTATACGTAATTTTTTTGGCTTTAAAGGGAAATTCAATACAATATAGAAATAAAGTTTGATCATTCCAGGCAGTGGGTTTGCATGACTGTCCATTTCCCTTGCGAGTTTGGCTGGTTATGTATATACGTGTATCTAGAATTTAGTTAGAGGAACAAAGGGTCTTAAAATCCATCGCTTACATTTCAGTTTTATGTGGGTCAGTAGTGAACAATACATTGAAAAGTCCTGCATACTCAGATGGCTTCTATGCAGCCAGCTCAAGCTGCGTCTACAATACTTCGATTCCGTATGGTAAAGCGATGAGACTCAAGTTTCAAAGTTTTGACCTGGCGTCAGATTCAGAATGCAGGTAGGAATAAATACTTTTTGCATAAATGAGGGCAGCCAAATCCGGCTGTTTTATCCAGGACAAAAATATAGACATAAATAACAAAACAGCAAAGAGAAAAGCTACTTGAATTTTCCCGATATTTCAGACGGACAATCCGTCCTCCTTCAGGGGATTTAGAGAATAATCGGAAAGTTGACTTTTCCCTTTGGTGTTTTGTTATTTAGGAATACTGAATACGTTTAGCTTGTCTTTTCTGAACTTTAATTTTGTGATTGCGGGTCAAAAACTTGAAGGCATACAAAAAAGTTCACAAATTAGCTTCTTGTAACTTTAGTCCAATCGAATCTCATTTTCATCAAGTATGCGTTTAGGTGGGCCACCGTCCCTTTAGCCCTGATTGGTGATTTTTTTTAATTAATCTCGAGAACCAGTCTGATATGATAAACCCGTATTTCGGCATCCAGCGAGGAGAACGAGGGGGAGAGATATTTGTTACTGTACAGCAACTTATATTGATAGAGATTTTCTTGTAGGATCGATTATTTGAAAATAACGAATGGTATCACAGAATTTCGATACTGCGGTGACCAGCTCATTGGAAGAGACCTTCTTGTATCGGGAAACTACGTTGTATTAACGTTCCACACGGACTGGCTGCTCGAGAACAAGACAGGATTTGAAATATTCTTCGCTCAAGAAATTTCTAGTAAGTAGGAAAAGGTAACAACTTTACAGTTAAGGCTATTTATACGGGGAGAAATAAGACTCGTCTTTCATAAGACGCGCCCTAAATAAGACGCGAACTTTACTGTATAAACGACACATTTTGTCTGAGATAAGATAATACCCGACTTATCTAAGAATAGCCCTAAACACCTGTTTTTCTCTTGGCTGGGTCGCGTCCTATTTTAGACGAATTGTGCCGTTTATACCGTGAAGTTCGCGTCTTATTGTGGACGCATCTTTTTCTTCCTGGTATAAATGGCCATAATTACTCCACCTCTAAGATTGAACGAATCCGCTTCATCCTGGCCGAGCAATGGATAACGAGACACACCGGCCCAGAATGTTTCAATCCAGTTTGTACCGAGACACTGGAAGTAAAATCACGCACGCAATTTTGAAAGCGGTTTTCATCAATCACATCTCTAAGGGGTCGACTATTTGACTTTTGAATCTATTTTACAAATATTGCATTATAAAACTGTTGCTTAATTAGTTCCATAATACTTACTTAGCTATTTTTTTAATCTCATCCGATAATCCTCACAGTTGGGTTTTTAGCCCTGCTGCACCTCTCCCCTCCAATTTCCTATCCCCTTCCCGATTCTTCCTTTTTTGGCGTAATAAATTCATTAGTTACAATTAAGTCTAAACTGTAAGATTTCTAAGGTGACTCAAATGATGCCAGTTTACTTGTAAGTAACCACACTGAGTTGGCTAAAACAGCTGCCCTTGTAACAAGCTCAGTGTTCTAAATTATTTCCATAACTTCGATTGTAGAACGTCAAAATGCCCGGAAATAGACCAATTTCGATATTATATTGAATTTCATACTTGGCTCCGTCAGGCCTGTGAGAAAAATCAAAAGAAATGTGTTATTAATTCATGGCTTAGCCTCATGGTGATTTAATTTCTTTTGTTTTATTCCCCTAAGCCTAATGGAGCAAAGTATGAAACCAAACTTTATGCCTAAAAAAAATAAATAAATAAATAAATAAATAATGATTTAGAGGTAGCACATCCACGGTTCTTCGTCTATTTGATTCCTGGTCGAATGGGAATTTGGAAAAGTTGATTTTTGAGGAGAGGGGAAAACTGGAGTACCCAGAGAAAAACCTCTCAGAGCAAAGGAGAGAACCAACAACAAACTCAACCCACATATGGTGCCGACGCCGGGATTTGAAGCCGGGCCGCATTGGTGGGAGGCGAGCGCTCTCATCACTGCACCATCCCTTGCTCCCTTACATACTTTTTTTGGCTTTGAAGGGAAATTTAGTACAGTAAGCCCAAGAGACGTTCAGCCAACCTTCTTGTATAGTAGAAGGGGCTTTGAATTTCCCTGTACGTCGGAGAACAGGCAAACCAAACTTTATACATACTCTTTTTGGCTTCGAAGGGAAATTCAGAACAATATAAAAATAAACTTAGATCATTCCAAGTAGTGGGTTTGCATGACTTTCCATTTCCTGTGTGAGATGGGTTGCTTGTGTATATATGTGTACCTAGAATTTAGTTAGAAGAACAAAGGGTCTTGAAACCCATCGCTTACATTTCAGTTTCATGTGGGTCAGCAGTGAACAATACATTGAAGAGTCCTGCATACTCAAATGGCTTCTATGCAGCCAGCATGAGTTGCGTCTACAATACTTCTATTCCGTATGGTAAGGCGATGAGACTCAAGTTTCAAAGTTTTGACCTGGCGTCAGATTCAGAATGCAGGTAGGAATAAATAATTTTTATATAAATGACGACAGCCAAATCCTGCTGTTCTATCCAAGACAAAAATATAGACATAAATAAAAAAACAGCAAAGAGAAAAGCGACTTGAGTTTTCCCGATATTTCGAACGGACAAGCCGTCCTCCTTCAGGGGATTTAATGAAGAATCGGAAAGTCGACTTTCCGATTCTTCATTAAATCTCCTGAAGAAGGACGGCTTGTCCGTCCAAAATATCTGGAAAACTCAAGTCGCTTTTCTCTTTGCTGTTTTGTTATTTAGTAATAAATACGTTTAGCTTGTCTTTTCTGAACTTTAATTTTGAGATTGCTGGTCAAAAACTTGAAGGCATACAAAAACATTCTCAAGTAGCTTCTTGTAAGTTTAGTCCAATCGAATCTCACTTTCATCGAGTATACGTTTAGGTCAGCTACCGTCCCTTTAGCCCTAATTGGTGGATTTTTTATCAATCTCGAGAACCAGTCTGATAAACCGTTATTTTGGCATCTAGAATGAGGGGAGAGATATTTCTTACTGTACAGCAACTTGTATTGATAGAGATTTTCTTGAATGTAGGATCGATTATTTGAAAATAGAGAATGGCATCACCGAAGTTCAATACTGCGGTGACCAGCTCAGTGGAAGAGACCTTCTTGTATTAGGAAACTACGTTGTATTAACGTTCCACACGGACTGGGTGCTCGAGAACAAGACAGGATTTGAAATATTCTTCGCTCAAGAAATTCCTAGTAAGTAGGAAAAGGTAACAACTTTACAGTTAAAGCTATTTATAAGGGGAGAAATAAGACGCGGACTTTACCGTATAACCGACGCATTTTGTCTGAAATAAGATAGGACCCGACGTATATAAAATAGCCTTTAACATCCGTTTTTCTCTTCGCTAAGTCGCGTCTTATTTCAGACCAGGAGGGACTGTTTCAGACGAATTATGCCGTTTATACGGTGAAGTTGGCGTCTTATTGTGAATTCGTCTTCTTTTTCCTGGTATAAATGGCCCTAACTGTTCCACCTCTAAGATTGAACGAATCCGCCTCATCCCGGCCGAGCAATGGATAACGAGAGACACCCACCCAGAATGTTTCAATCCAGTTTGTACCGAGACACTGGAACTAAAATCACGTACGCAATTTTGAAAACGGTCTTCATCAATCACATCTCTCAGGGGTCGACCATTTGATTTTTGAATCTATTTTACAAATATTGCATTATAAAACTGTTGCTTAATTAGTTAAGGTGACTCGACCCAGTTTTTTTTTTTTAAGGGAGGGGGGGGGGTACCATCCTACTTTGAAGCTCTCTGGTTTACCCACCTTTACTTTTATCGTAAGTCTAACACATAGAATGGATAACACATAGATCAATCTACAATATAACATAAAGTTTTTGGCGATCGGAGTAAATGTCACGTGATTATAATGCCACGCCCCTTTGAAGTCTGAGTCGAAAATCTGCTGTTGCCGCCATTTTTTCGTGAAAATCTCTTGGCTACACATAGTGCGCATTAGTGCCTTGCGCTGAACAGAGTTTCACCAAAATCGCAAAGACCCAATTCGAGAAATTCAGCGGTTTCCAAATTTAGGTCATAATTTATGCGAAAATGATAAGCAAACTTTGCACGGATTATATCTAATAAACTATGAGATTCATCTCTTTATTTTGGGCATCGTTGTAACAGATGGGTCCTTGCAAGTCAGCAAGGCTTTAGGGCCTTGTAAATGCGCGCGATTTCGATAAAAGCAAACATATAGAAATTATAGTGTTCGCCATTTGTTGACGTTTGTCAGCGTTTAAGAGTCCTTCTCACGAAAAAAGCATTTTCTTAAAAGTTCGTAGTTTTTTTTCCTTCAAATTTTTTCAGGGCCACAATTGATTAACTAACTACCCGGACTCTTAATTTCATGGCCATTGAAAAACTGTGACATTATCTTCTTTAAGCTCAAACTTGAGTAAACATTGAAGATTTT
>CALNXK010000338.1:212500-330222 GCA_942486035.1 Porites lobata
CCTGAGATCATGCCCTCTCCCTATTAACCCTTTATGTCTCTCACGGGAAGAGGGCATGATACATTTCTTTGTCGGATCACATGTAAAAAAGCCACAATCTGGACTTTTTTCTGATTGGATAGGAAACAATACGAATGATTTGCGCAGTTCCGATTGGCCAAAATGCCGCCATTCGTTAGTTGTTGTTGATTTCAGTCTGCATTTTTGCTTGCGTAATGAGCAGTGAATACACACGCGAGTTCGTTATGAAATTTCTGCCGGCTCAGTTTTCTTGAATTTGAAGAATGCCTGAATAGAAATTTCATCCATTGAAATATTTTCCATCTCATCGTATGCTAAAAATTCGCCGATCGTTTGAATGCAATTTGATATCGGCTACAAGTTACAGAAGCGACAAACAGATTTACTTTTCAAATAATCAATTCATGAATGGAATCTTGACCTGGTTTGACTGTAATTCTTCCTTCAGAAACCTGCGAATTATTCTGAGCGATCTTCGCTTTTTGAAATATGGTGTTTCAGCCTAATTTTTTTTCGCTGCTTTCGGTATAGAACGAAGTCAACGAGCTATAACTAGTAAATTCTTTATTATTTGTAGCTGTTAAATAAAGGTACGGCAGCTCCAGCTAGCGGTATTTCATCACAAAAACAACACATTTAAATTTTTTTTTAGAAAGCGTCATCTGAACATGGAAGTACTTAAAAATTTTCTTTTCCCTAAAATTGATTTCAAAAGAGACATTATTCGCGCCAAAATTTGATTCCCTTATGGTAAACGCTTATTGGCTAATAACATGACAGGTCAAGCAGACGTTAGATTATGTAAATTAGGGGGCGGGTGACAGCTTGTTAAATAAATGTATCAGGCGTTATTTTTTTTCCCTCTCGAGCCAAAGAAGTAAATAAAGAAGGAAAAATAAATAAATAAATAAAAATAACGCCTGTTCTCAGGTTAATCCTGCGTAGGCTTTGGTGTCATATCCTTCACAATTCTTGCGAAGTGAGACTTGGTAGGGAGGTTCTGGTCCTGGGCTGCATTTATCAGACACTCTGTCTCAGTTTTCAGTCTTGTACTTCTGAGCACTGGTTGGTTTTGCAATCATCAATTACCGTACTTCCTCGAATAAGCGCCCGGGCGCTTATTTAAAAATTTCTGCTAAAAGGAGGACTGCCTATTAAGGAGGGCTGAAGGGTACCGCAAATGATCCCCAAAATGGACGGCAAATGATCCTCGACCGCAAGTGATCCCCAAAGCCGACCGCAAATGATCCCGAAAGAAAAATAGGAATGGCTTTCACACAAGTTAGCGGATAATTTTGTCAATTTTATTATTATTACAAAACGTCAGATTTAAAGCAAAATTTTACTTCCAAATAAACTGAAAAAAAACTAAATAAAAAAAATCATTCAAGTATAAATAGGCAACACACGACTTTTACCTCATGCCAAAATGTTGCTTGTTCCAATGAAGTTTTTCTCTAGAGGGTAGATTATGCTCTGGAGGAAAACGTTGAGCAAATGTGATGTTTGCTGCTTACTTTTCATACTGAGAGGTCATCGCACACATATTGAGTTACTGCGGTTATTGTTTTTGGTCGGCATGATTTGCCCTTTGATGCAAGAGCATTTCTTTGACCTCTTTTGAAATACAACGCTCTTCATTGCAGCTAAATAAGGGTTTTAGGTTGTTTAATTTTTTTCAAAGTGCCTCCTAGATCCGAATAATTATAAGCAATTTTCTTTTAGTCCGTGAATGTGACGGTTTCCTACCATGGTTTGTAACGCGATTATAATTACCGCTTACCTCGCTTTTGCGTTTCTCATTTCCAGGTTTAGATTCCTGGTAACTGTCTCCAGCAAAGGCACAACAAATGAATATACATATAAGCGTCAATATAAATATTTGCAACATCTTCATTAACTGTAATCAAGTCGCTATTTCGAATCATAAAATAACAAAGATAGTACGCGCGTTCTGTTTGGTTGGAAACCTACGGTTTATCGTGCCGGTAAACTTATAGTTTACTTAAAGTTACTTATGAAAGCAATAGACCACACTTTCTATGGGTTTACCGGCGTGATAACCCACGCGGGATGTTGGGAGAACACAAGAAAAGCTTGTAAATCACGAGCCGAAGGGCTATTGCTTAAAAACCGAAACCTTTGCACATTGATAAGTTCGGGGGCATTTTGAAGTTTGTTGATTTTAAATCATGTCTTGTTTCGTAACGGCCACCTAGGTTACAAACAAATGTCTTGCTGTTGATCACGTAAAATAATAGACTACGAGTAGTCCCATTTTTCCTCAGGGATAGTAGAGCGAGCTAAAGGAGAGCGCGCGTGACTATCCCTGAGGAAAAATGGGGACTACTCTTAGTCTAGTGAAATTAACACTTCAGAGAAAATTCTAAATTAAATATTCTGAAAATTAATTCGACACTTCCATAAAGATCAGTAAAGTCAATAAAGCTCTTGTTATGTAGAGGGTGCCCGGCTTTGTATTCCTCAGTAGACAAGTTGAGCTTCTAGGCGTTAAAATAATTATAGAGCCAGTGTTTTAGCATAACGCACAGGTAACCCAGGCTCTGTGATAGTATCACAGTACGGTTCCAGTAAAATTTCAGTGTTTGTATGGGGTAAAAATACCATCCTAAAATTTCTAGGAAATACTAAATAAAGATCGATGAAACTTACTCTGCAGTTAATTGTTGTTGCTCCAACGAAGTTTCGAGATAATTTGCAGTAATTTGTTCAAATTCACTCTATGTACAATAATAATATACAAGGTAGGAAACACGAGATGCCATTTTCGCCGACATGCTCTCATTCAACACAACTTTTTCCACGAAATTCGAACTCCAACGGAAAATAAATATGCCAGGATCGTAGAAATAGGATAGCAGCAGATATAGAAACCAATGAAGCTTTCCCAGATAGAGAAACAAATCCGACAGACTTTGACAAACTCAAAGGATATAATCCAAACAGACCGAGAATATGCTCGCCGAAGCAGCCGGGCCAGATCAACGCGCGGCCAGGAGAATGAGGCCTGGGCACTGTACAAAAAAAATCCATCCAGGGAGTCCTGAGGTGACCTTTCTGGGGACGGATACATCATTTGCCCAAAGGTGCCCTACCCTGCTTAAAAAATACTTGATAGAAGGCAATTGTTCTTCCTAGCCAATCACAATTCGGCAGAGCAAACCCCGCACACGCGCCTAAATTTAAATGCCTACAAATAAAATAAATAAAACCAGGATAGTCTGCCGAGTTACAAGGCGCCCCATTTCTTTTACTAAGGAAAGCAAAGAACAGTAATGAAACTATGAAATAATAACGCGAAATTCTCACAAAGCAGGCTAAAAACGACATTGAACAATAGGTAGATAGATAGATGATGACTGACATACTGTTGCTGTGAACTCTCGAGCGAAACGATCGTAAATAAACGGTGAAGCTTACAAAATAATGTCAAAAATTATACAGAAAATTCCAACAGAATATGAATTGCGATGACTGAGACGAATGTGAAAGGCATGTGCACCAGTAAAAAAGAACTAGCACGATTAACATATTTAGCGATTAATGTGGCCGTAACACGCCGACTTCTTGTCAATACAACCGGACGTTCCATCAGTTAAATATGTGAGCCATCGTGACACCTCTCTTTGAATTTGGTCCTGTTGTACAAATGCCGCGGTAAGAGCCAAAATTCACTTATATCTTTTGCTCGTTTTAAGTTTTGTACATCCTCCTTCGTTGTTCTTTCCTTTGCCCTTATAACCTTGCCCTATTGATGTTTGATAGACTTTCTGAGGACCAGCGCCAGGTGCTGAATATAGTTCGAGAGGGACAAAATCTCTTTATAACAGGACAGGGTGGTACGGCTAGGAAGAAAAAGTGCCTTCTATTAAGTATTTTTTCAGCAGGGTAGGGTGGCTTTGGGCAAATGATGTATCGGTACCCAGAAAGGTCACCTCAGGACTCCCGGGATGGATTTTTTTTGTACAGTGCCCAGGCCTCATTCTCCTGGCCGTGCGTTGATCTGGCCCGGCTGCTTCGGCGAGCATATTCTCGGTCTGTTTGGATTACATCCTTCGAGTTTGTCAAAGTCTGTGGGATTCGTTTCTCTATCTGGGAAAGCTTCATTGGTTTCTATATCTGCTGCTATCCTATTTCTACGATCCTAGCATGTTTATTTTCCGTTGGAGTTCGAATTTCGTGGAAAACGTTGTGTTGAATGAGAGCATGTCGGCGAAAATGGCATCTCGTGTTTCCTACTTTGTATATTATTATTGTATATAGAGTGAATTTGAACAAATTACTGCAAATTATCTCGAAACTTCGTTGGAGCAACAACAATTAACTGCCGAGTAAGTTTCATCGATCTTTATTTAGTATTTCCTAGAAATTTTAGGATGGTATTTTTACCCAATACAAACACTGTAATTTTACTGCAACCGTACTGTGGTACTATCACAGACCCTGGGTTACCTGTTCATAACGTCCTGCCTGTCTTAAATTTTTATAGCGAAGAAATATTCTTGAAAGAAATTTGAAGAAATTGACAAAGGAAGAAGTATACGGCTGATACCATATCTTTTTCAGATTTATTCCATTTTTTTTGCCTTGTATAAATTGGCCTGAGATCTAGCGTCCTCCTACCCCGCGAGCAGTGGTTTCTCCAGGCCGGACGCTACGCTTCGATGGGAAAGAAACCACTGCGAGCAACCGTTTGCTTTTCCATCGAGCATGCGCGTCCACGTGATGACTACGAATATCCAACGACAAGACGGCAACGAGAACTTCAACAAAACAATAGGTTTAATAAGCAAAACAACAACTTTGCACGTGCATCACGCTTTTATTTTTGCATTTCTTTGGCATTTTTGCACGACTACGACGTGAAGATGCCTAATTCTGCGTTTTATGGAGAACGTAAACAAGCAAAGACGAAATTTATTCTTCTTTTCGCTCTTGAACTTGGAATTTAACTCCATTTGGGTTCGCCTACGTTTGACAAAGTAGCTGAGTAGATAGGAATAAATAATCCAAAGAAATACTAAATATCCACAGCAGGCTGGCGTTAAGGCAACAATTGTAAGCGTAAGCAAATGGGCGAGAGCTTAAACTTGCTTTCAAACAGGATTTACATGTTTAAAAATTAACTTATTCGTCCATAGCGCTGGACGGCGGCTCGATCAAAGAAGCAGACGGATGCTCGCAGTGGTTTCTCTCCCTTCGTAGGGTAGCGTTCGGCCTGGAGAAACGACTGCTTACAGGGTAGCGTCCTCCTTCCCTTTGTCTTTAGGAGTCGAGAGAAACAGGTTCCTTTTTATAATTAGTCCTTTTTTGTAATCAGTCCCATGCAATCCATTCCATTGCTCAATCATTTGCGGTCGACTTTGCGGATCACTTACGGTCGAGGATCATTTGTGGTCCATTTTGGGGATCATTTGCGGTACTTTACAGGGCACCTCAGCGAGGGGGCGCTTATTTAGTTTTCCTCTCGAATAACTGTAATTTTATGTTTGCTTAATCTTTTTAATTAAAATAGAAAAACAAATTAAAGCAAACACTACACAAATAAACGTTTAGTCAATATAAGGGGTGAAATTTCTTTCGTTCATTAAAACAAAACACTCCAATACCGTATTTGCTTGTATTTCCAACTACTTGCAATTGCTTAGCTTGTGAACCGTTCTTTCTTTGGAAACGTCCCGGAAAGGCTGATTTCTAGAGTTAACAACCCACAGACATAACCGCAACCGATTCAAATAAACGGTCTCGCTCATTTCCACTTGTCATTGTTTTTAAAGCTGTCAGCATGAAAGGAAAACAAAATGCTTAGTTAATTTTGTTGAAGAAACCTAAAATTCAGAAAAATAACAGGTACCTAGACCATTTAGATCACTTCAAGGCTCTGCATCAGTAGTCTACTATGTTGGAAATTAAGCCCCGTTAATGGATAGGTAAGGATAGTTTAGGGTAGTCCATGACGTCACCGATTGTTATAACCTAGAGAGAAAGAGAGCGTTCCTCCATACTAATTACAGTCAAACCAGGTCAAGCGTTCCCGTCGCTAACAAACTAATGAATTCATTAATGGCAAAATGATTTCGTTTGTTGATTCAATAACCCATTCATAAAATGAATAATCCAACGGTCAAATTGTACCTCGATTCAATAATCAAATGTTGATTTGGTTTATGAACAAAATCTACCTGTTCTTTATTCTTGTCTGTTGTGTTCAATCGTGTTTGCTTCCCTTTTCCTGCCGTTTACGATTGCGTTTTTCATTGCCTTTAATCAAAATAACAGCTAGAATAGACAGACCGCAAACGCAAAGAAACTGACAAAGGCCGAGGATCGAAATCCACCAATCACCGCACATACACCGACCTCAGTTTGACCGTCGTGTTTTCTAAGAGGTCAGGCCTAGGTCTGTTGCACTGATTATTGGCAGCAAACTGGCGTACATGTAACAGTTTGTTTGGTTTGAACTTCAGAACTCGCCAGCACTCGACTCTCAGAACAAAAAGAGGAAAAAACAAAATTCTGAGGTCAACTTGTGGAAAGTGTAATTTTTCAAAAAACAGTAATCGAATCAACATTCGATTATTGAATCGAGGCTAAATATGACTATTGGATTGTTCATTTTATGAATGGATTATTGAATCAACAAACGAAATCATTTTTCCGTGAATGAATTCATTAGTTCGTTAGCGACGGGAACGCTTGACCTGGTTTGACTGTAAGTGCCTTCCTCCATATATAATTAAGTGGATAGGTTTACTAATGAACGAATACTACAATAGGCACAATAAGCTTGCCTCGGCTTGCCCGTTCACTAACTTGAGTCCGGTTTTCGGACCGTCTATGAAAAGAAAAATAGGAATAAGAGAAGCGATCACCTAGTAACGCGAGAAACGGCTTCCTATATCTTATTTAGCGCTAAAACTCAGATATATAAACAAAACACAAACAGAAAGTGGAGTTGAAAAGTCTTTATTTCAATTTAGTTTACGTCTTCTTATTTAGCGCTAAAACTCGGCTATATAAACAAAACACACGCACATATACACAAAGTGGAGCTGAAAACTCTCTATTTCAGTTTTGTCTGACTATTACAAAACCGTTTTCTCCTTTCCGTCTCGAGGAAATGAAAAACTATTAAAGTCTCCGCTTTTCACGCACCAGGTAATTATGCTAGTTCACAAGCCCACCGTTGCATACAAATTAGCTCTGCAGTAAAAACCCCAAGGGAGCATCTTGACGTATTATTATTAAAACACAAAAAAACAATAACTTAACAAGGATCAAATAGTCAAAGAAGGCAAGCCATTCTTTTTTTACACTGCGCACAATGTTTTACTTACCCCTCTCCCTTTTCATTTTATTTCCCTCCTCCTCCTCCTCCACAATTTTATTATTTCCCTCTTCAATTGTTTATTCCCTCCTCCAAAATTTTATTATTTTCCCTCCTCAATGTTTTTATTCCCTCCTTCACAATTTTTATTACTTTCCCTCCTCAATGTTTTTATTCCCTCCCCCACAATTTTATTATTTTCTCTCCTCAATGTTTTTATTCCCTCCTCCACAATTTTATTATTTTCCCTCCTCATTCTTGAATTCCCTCCCTCTCCACAATATTAATCTTTCCTCCTCCTTCACAATCTTGATTTCCCTCCTCCTCCACAATTTTTTTTTGTTCTTCCTCCTCCACCTCTACCTCTTCATTTATTCTATTTATTTTTCCATCCACAAATACATCGACCTCCTATCGACCCTACATCGACCCTACATTGACCCCACATCGACCCTACACTCAACTTTTTTAACACAGCTTCATGAATAGTGGAACTATATACCACCACCACCACCGCCGCCACCACATTTCTATTGTTTTCACTCCTATTGTTCTCCTGCTAGAATGGTTATTTGAGTTTGACCTTTCTGGCCTGAGTTTGGCCTCTTAGGCCAGATTTTGGCTATTTTGGCCTGAGGTTGGCCTGTTTGGCAGGAAAACAACAGGAGGAGTGAGAACAATAGAAATGTGGTGGCGGTGGTGGTGGTGGTGGTGGTGGAGGAAAACAGTAGAAAGGTGGTAGTGGTGGTGATGGTGGGGGAAAACAATAAAAATGTGGTGGTGGTGGAGGGAAAACAATAGAGATGTGGTGGTGTTGGCATATAATTCCACTATTGGTGAAGCTGTGTTAAAAAAGTTGAGTGTAGGTCGATATGGGGTCGATGTGGGGTCGATGTAGGGTCGAAAGGAGGTCGATGTATTTGGGGATGGAAAGATATATAGAATAAATGAGGAGGTGGAGGTGGTGGAGGGAAAATAATAAAATTGTAGGGGAGGAGGGAAATCAAGATTGTGAAGGAGGAGGAAAGATTTATATTGTGGAGAGGGAGGGAATTCAAGAATGAGGAGGGAAAATAATAAAATTGTGGAGGAGGAGGAGGGAAATAAAAATGAAAAGGGAGAGGGGTAAGTAAAACATTGTGCGCAGTGTAAAAAAGGGATGGCTTGCCTTCTTTGACTATTTGAATAGGATCTTTTATCTAATCTTTTTGCAGTTATTTTAATAAAGGGTCAAAAAGTTGATTTCTTGTGTCTTAAGAAAAGTGCCTGGTTTTCTTGCTAGCAATTATTAGTCGCGTGTTTCAATTGATCCTTGTGAAGTTATTAATTTTTTTTTGTGTGGGTGTTTTTATAATAATACGTCAAGATGCTCCCTTGCGGTTCTTACTGCAGAGCTAATTTGTATGCAACGGTGGGCTTGTGAACTAGCATAATTATCTGACTAACGGCGCGTAAAACGCTGAGACTAATAGTTTTTCATTTCCTCGAGATAGAAAGGAGAAAACAATCTTGTAATTGTCGTCAGACAAAATTGAAATAGAGAGTTTTCAGCTCCACTTTGTGTATATGTGCGTGTGTTTTGTTTATATATCCGAGTTTTAGCGCTAAATAAGAAGGCGTAGACTAAACTGAAAAAAAGACTTTTCAACTCCTCTTTCTGTTTGTGTTTTGTTTATATATCTGAGTTTTAGCGCTAAATGAGATTTAGGAAGCCGTTTCTCGCGTTACTAGGTGATCGCTTCTCTTATTCCTATTTTTCTTTTCATAGACGGTCCGAAAACCGGACTCAAGTTAGTGAACGGGCAAGCCGAGGCAAGCTTATTGTGCCTATTGTAGTATTCGTTCATTAGTAAACCTATCCACTTAATTAATATATGGAGGAAGGCACTTAATTAGTATGGAGGAACGCACTTTTTTTCGAGGTTATAACAATGGGTGACGTCATGGACTATCCCCAAACTATTCTTACCTATCCACCAACGGGGCTTAATTTCCAACATAGTAGACTACTCGCAACAGAACCAGATCCCATTATTTTATCAAGCAACTCTTATTCTATAACTTTAGGTATTATTCTTTTAAACTATAAAAAACTTACCATTTAGGGACCATTCATTATTTATGCCAGGGGGGTGGGCTGCTAAGATCCATCAGAAAGCACAACAAAACTTTTTGACCCCTTCCAAGGAAAACTAAAAAAGGCATGACCCCTCTAAATGCCCTTTTAAAAACTGGCTACCCCCTCCCCCCACCCCCTTAAGAAAAATAATATGTATGTAAGAACAAAAATACAAAACGCAAGTTAAGATTATCGAGTGTTTGAACTAGTCTGCATCACTATATGGAACTGATCCTTTTCATCCCAGTGATATACTCTGCTCTCTCTCCTGTGCTGGAACTATAATAAATAGACAAGGAATATATCACAAACGGTTTTTTGGATTCAGAAAACAACGTATTCAGTCCTTGAGTCTACAGGAATATGCAGAAATGGAAGAGGAGCGAATGCGAAAAATGCCTGAAAAGTGGCCAATGACGGTCGCCGCAAAGGATCGATGACACGCCGGTTCTTTTCAATTTTTTTTTTTTGGTATCAGAAAAACCAAGTGAGAGTTTGTTTTTCATCCCAGAGTAAAGAGTATTGGTCAAAGATAAAGCGTTGATAAAAAACGCACCAGGCTTATAGATTCTTTCAAACAGTTTAGAAATCGACGCAAACATCTCTAGGCAAGAGCAAGAAGTATTGTCTTCTAGTAATTCTGTCGAAATAAGTGACTGCGAGCTTGACCTTGTTGTTGATCATTGCAGTAGTGGGAACTCCTCAGGCACCAAAACTAACGAGGAAGACCTCTGGACGTAGTATTGGGACATATCATTTGGTAGAAATTGTGACTGTTTTCTTTACTAGCTTAAAACCGCCAGTTATGAACTGTTAGCGTTTAGGAGGCGTGCAAACCATGTACCGTTAGTCCCGAGAGCACTAAAAGTATTTGTTTGAAAATAAAACAAAAATAAAAAATCAGGTAGCCCCACCCCCTCTTTGTGTGCAGATTTGTTGATGACCCCCCTCTGACTGTCCTGAATTTGACGTGGCCAACTCCTCATTCTTGCCAGCCCATCCCCTGGCATAAATAATGAATGGTCGCTTAATCTGAGGGAACCCGGATTGAAGAGAGTCGTTCAGCCGGCTCACTTGCACTACGATCACAGGCATGCCAAGCTTCACGAATACGTTTTATTGGCTTTGAAGGGAACGTACAAAATGTAGAAATTAATGAACTCTGCTCACTTCGACATGGGTTTGAAAGATCTTTACTTTCCTGTGTAACCTGGACTGCAGTTCAAGGACTTGGCACGTTTATTAAGAAAAATAGACAAGCCAGTTGAGGGAAAATGTCATATCTTATTCATATGACAGACACAGGGGCGTAGCCAGCCCAAAGACCGGTAGGCCCGGGCCTACAAATCTTTGGTTTGATCCCTCTACCGCTTGGAATAAGTTAATATGTGTTGTTGACTAGGGTTGAGCTAAAAAGCTTAATCAAAGTGCTGGTGAGGTCAGTGCGAACTATATCCGCGCAATGGTTTCCGCCTTTGCGGATTAATAAAGCAAAAGCGTAAAAGTTAAAGTAGTCATGCCTGCAATTATATATCAGGATGTATAGAAATGAAAGTCAGCCCGGCCTACAACTAGTCGAAAAGCTCGCTACACCGCTGAGACGTTTTTATCGGCAAAAACTACATCGAGTAATGATCACCGTTTGGATAAAAACGTCCCATTTTGGTTACACACTCTTTTTTCATATAAGAATGTTGTTTTTTTCGGGCCAGGCTGAATATTCTTATTTTTCTGCCGATTTTAGCCGAAAATATTCCTGTATTATTCTTGAATTATAATTGAAAAAGAAAGAATTTATCATATCCTTTTTTTTGCGGTTTGTATTTCATGTACCGTTCATCGAACTGTCATTAACACTGAACATTTGGCTATATAACCAATGCAGCTTTCTTCGTTTTGTTGGGTAGCTTTGCCGTGGGAGGAAGCAATAACTTGATACGGTTAAGTTAAAAACATACTTTTTAGATTTTCATCACTCGAAATAATCATCCTTATCGAAATCCCAGCCTCGGGTTTATTCTTAAAATATTCTTAAAATTTTGCAAATTTCAGCCTCGCTATTCTTATAAAATATATTCTTATAGAAAAAAAAGGAGTGTATATCTGTAATTCAGTTAAAACACAAGGTTTTGATCATGAAAACTTACATTTACTTTCAGTTTCAAGTACTTTCAGTTTCAGTAGTTCGTCTGTCATATGAATATATTAATAACATGACACTGAAAAATCCTACGTACTGTGATGGAACTTGATACGTAGTGAAAATCTAACTCAAAATCCATATCGAATCCTAACTAGAAAATCCAACTCGAATCCTAACTAGAAAATCTAATTAAAAAAACCAACTCAAAATCTTAGCTCGGCAATAGGTTTCCTCCTCTGCATGCTAATATAATGACAGACCCATGACAGTTCTTGAATCCATTGTTATAGCTAATTTCTTCCCATTTACTTCAACTCTTACTTTCATTACAATACCACCGTACCAGCATCCAAATAACGACGGCTCTTGTTTCTTTTCAGTACTTTGTCCAAGAGGTTGGCTTTCAGGTTTTCATGGCGGATGTTTCAAAGTCCATTACAATCCGCTGAACTGGACTTCAGCAAAATCCGCTTGTGAAGCACTGGGATCAAGCCTCGCCGTACTGAGTTCGAAAGCTAAATTACGAGAATTTCCTCAGTTGTTGAAGAGTGCAGGTGAAAGCACACGTTTGTGGATTGGTTTATACAGGGATCCTAAAAACGAGCGACGATGGTTGTGGGTCGATGGGTCAACCGCTTATTTCACTTCCTGGAGTACTGGAGAACCAAACAATGCTGGTTCAAAC
Organism: Porites lobata; assembly: GCA_942486035.1. Classification (NCBI taxonomy): domain Eukaryota; kingdom Metazoa; phylum Cnidaria; class Anthozoa; order Scleractinia; family Poritidae; genus Porites; species Porites lobata. The sequence goes on from CALNXK010000338.1 coordinate 224,817, forward strand.
GAGGATTGTGTGGAAATGTGGCCAGGGAAATGGAAATGGTGGAATGATGTAGCATGTGGTTACCATTTTCCTTACATTTGTGAAATCAGTGGTAAGTACAACATCCTTCATGAACGTATATACAATTGATGGTTTGAAACTGGTTTTAAGCCCAGGGGGTACTCAACAAATGTTTATACGAGGAAGCTCCATCCCCGATTTTTCACGAAAAAGGTACCCCTTTCGTATACCTTCTATTGACAAATGGTACCTCTTTCACATCTGTTTAGAACTTTGCATCCCTTTTAACTGCTTTAAATGCACCGTCTTTTAAATACGAATCAATCACAAAAATTGTACGTTTTCTCGACTTGTCAAAGCCATAAAATTCATCTGTCCCCTTTGGGCCCTTTTACAGAACTGACCCAAATGACAGATTTCCTCACCCTTTCATATACTTCAACTGGTGAAATCCCTACCCTTTTGTATAGCTAAAGCCTGAAAAAGGTTCCCCTTTCGGGTGGAGCCTCCCCGTATAGGCCATTATAGGGAGTATGCTCTCCGAGGTTTTAAGACAAGACACAGGGCTTCAGGTCACCCATATTTATTCTGGCCTGGGATGTTATGATCTGGTTGTTGGGGTAAGTGATACTATCACCATGTAGGGTTGAGATACAGAGAGGAATACAAGATCACCGCGCTTTAATTGTAATACCTTTATAAAAGGAAGGAGGGTGTGCACTTTGGCAATTTGTAATAATCATCGCGCTTTGTATTATCTTTAACAAATAGATTCCGTGTTGCACAGGATCTGTTCAATAATAGATCACGGTGGTAAAAACAGCAAAGTGGCACATGCACGAGTCTCAGACGAATAAATCGCTGATGTTTTTACCACATTTTGACGCATTCTTTGATCTCAGTATTACTGAACAGACCCATTGCAACATGGAATCTGTTTGCTTTATACAAAGATCAGAAAAGAAAAAAACGACAAACTAATGCCTCGTACCGCTTGACTGTTCGAGGATTTGTGGACGTGTCAGCATTTTCGTAGTCACAAACTGTTCTTTTAGTCCAAGCTTCCTATTTTCCGATGTAATCTCACCACTATATAGTTTATCCCAAAAGTCTGTCAAGGCCTCCATTTGCACAAAGCAGAATAATCGTGGAGACATTTTGAAACTGTGAGTCTGTTGCAGCAATGCCATACGATGGCAACTCTTGTGAAGATTTCTTCCAGTTTAGGCATGTTCAAGTCGTCAAGACCTGTTTTTGTCTCGGTTTGTCCGTTTTTCCATCGGCCGTTTTTATACTAAGGACGCATTATCCGTCTGGACGAACTTGGGCAAACATTTTTGTAGTTTGTCTGTTTATGCGTCTTTAGCATAAAGACGGGCACAAGACGGATGCACTACGCGTCCAGACGAACTACCTTTCGTAGTGCGTCTTTCAAGACGTATTTCGAAGGAAAGTTCGTCCAGACGCATAATGTGTCTTGTGCCCGTCCGGACTTTAGACGCATAACCAGGCGAACTTCAAATGTTTGCCCAAGTTGGTAAAGACGGATAATGCGTCCTCTAGTATAAAAACGGCCAATCTTTAGTTATCACATTCTCTTGCCATTAGATTCACTTTTGAGGCTCTTTTATGACAGTTATCGTGACATATTGCCTCGTTGGTATCATCCGATTCCGTTTTTATTGTCGCACCATTCATAAAAATTATCGTGTCTCGTCTGCTTTGTTTGTTGCTATTTTCCAGGGGCTACCATAAATCTTTATAAGAAGCGCTATAAAGTGATATACATTCACTTAATGAGTTTACCACCACCATGGATGAACTAGGAATTACTGTTACTTACTGTTAATGTTAAAATGGAAAAAGAGTGGGTTCCACTAAAATATCAGCAACAGAAACTCAACGGATGAAGTTTTATTATACAGGTAATTTACTTTAGTGTTCAGAGAAACGACAGTTTTTTTTTTTTTTGCATCAACTCAGCTTCATGATGCAGCGAGACGACTTTACTTCGTTGCAGCGAATCGATTTCATTATGCAGCGAATTGTAGCGAAACGACTGTCCACCACTTAAAAACCCAACAGCTAGTGTCGATTTCTTATTATTATTATTATTATTATTATTATTTTCGCAACTGCAAAAGTTGCGTCTATAACTGCGATGATCTACTTTCATATAATTCTTCACCCCGCAGTTCACATATATGATTTTCATATATTCGTAACTTCATCATCATCCTTTCACGGGTTTATAACGAATCAATTCAATGACCTACTCCCAGTTGGCTTGTTAGCTCAATGAGTAAGAGCGCTGCACCGGTCTCGCAGTGGTCAAGGGTTCCAATCCCGTGCAAGTCTTTTTTTTTTTTTTTCAGGCTTTCTTTTCGCAACTGCAAAAGTTGCGTCTATAACTTCGATGATCTACTTTCATATAATTCCTTCACCCCGCAGTTCACATATTTTCGTACATTCATAACTTCAAAGGTGAGCTATCTTCGCTCTAATGTCTAATTAGGATCCCTACATGAAAATTTATTCTCGCAGTCTATTCGCCCCTGAATTTATCGCCGGACATAATTTTTTAAAAAAGTTATTAATAACGCTGCTCACACTACATTTCTTTACAACCATTGATGTTGTGTTTTGGCCTATAAAGTTACCACTTAGTTGAGCGGGAAAGAAATGAGTCCTCCCAACAGGAGTCGACCTTCTGGTGACTTTTCCAGATGCTCTACCACATGGGAAACTCTTAAGAGTCAAAAACATTAGACTGGGATCATTGAGGAGCCTGGTTTATTTGAAGAGGTTCTTTCAGGCCAGAGGTCCACCTCTTAATTTTACGTTTTGGAAGTATTGAGTGCGAGGAAAGGGGACAGGGGGTCCAAACCTCCCGTCTCCCGTACCTTGCATATCCGGCTTCCTCCCCTTCTTTTCTTAGCTTCTTCCCTTTAGCTATTTTCGATTGCGAAATATTAAGCATTGTTTAGTAATTTCCAACTATTTCTTTTGCCTCTGTTCCTTTTCTCTCCCGCCTCCCCCACCCCTTTCGCCCCTTTTCTCCCGTGTTCCAACCCCCCTATCCTTCACCACAAGTGTAGGCAGCCTAAAGATATTCGTAAAGGGAAACCGGGGAAGTGAACGGAAGCTGTAGACAGTCAGTGGATGGTGACATTTATTATATTCAGAAAGAATATAGCTGGAGCGGTCAGCCCTTAAATCTTTTTACGGTGAGAAATCAAGTTTACGAACTCCGTCGATAAAACTAACCCCCCCCCGCCCATACCTCTGCAGCGCCAAAGTTCCGGGTAACCATGCGATATTAAAAAAAGGCGTTTTTTTTTTCTCGAGGGAGCGCGAAAATCACCTAAAAGTCGCCTCCAAAGGAAAAAAAGGGGCAAGGACCGCCTTATCACAGGTTATATCCGAGTTAAAACTGCTCAACCAGGTCCTTAATTTCTAAGTTGTAAGTTAGAAACTGAGAAAAATCTTGTAGTGCTAATGTATCAAAAAGGTATAACGTAGGAAAGTACAGGCGCGCTTATTTTAAAACACTTCGAAATGACCGACGTGCATATTAAATCAGCAGTGCACGAAAAATTTCTAGATTAACACCAAATATTTGCTTGGGGCAAATATGATGCAAAGAAGTGCAAACTACAGTGTAGGAGGAAATCAGGGTGAGGGTAAATACCGCAATTGAATCCTAATTTACAAGATAGGGTTGCAAATTCAGGAGCAAATGCGGTATTTACCAACTTTGCGCCTAATTTCCTTCTAGTTTGTTCTTTTCAGTATTATGTTTGCCCGGAGCAAGTTTGGTGTAAATCTTATTTTATGCGCAGTGATGAAATATTTAGAAACTTGACCAGATTTTAAAATTCAAAGATGTATCTCAAATCTGAATTTAGTGCCTAATCTATAAGGATAATAGGGAATCAGCACAGTCATAAACTCAATTGAATAAATTACAATCCTGACCTCAATTTTTATATAATTATCTTTTATAGGTTGCCCTCATTATTGGACTCCACACCAATCTTCTTGCTATAAACTATCCTCTAATACCCTGGAATGGATCGCGGCAAAATTTGCGTGTGAAGCACTCGGATCTAATCTCACAATGTTGGATTCACCAGCTGAACAACGAGAAATTGTTTGGGGAAGCAGGACATGGATTGGTTTGCACCGTGACTCAAGCAATAAGTCACGCTGGCAATGGATTGATGGTTCGTTAGCGGTTTACCTAAACTTTGCTTCTGAGCAACCAGACAACTCGAAAGGCACTGAAGATTGCGTAGCAATGTATCCGTCAAAGAAATGGAATTACTTGAACTGTAATACTTCTCTTCATTATTCTTGTGAATTTTCCTCGGGTAGGTCACGTTATAAATAGTTTTAAATTCAAAGAAACGAATCTCAGATGTTTTCTGGCAATATTTTTTTTTAAAAAGAAAAGTCACGGTGGTGTAGAATGAAATAATAATAGGTCCTAAGGACTAGCCCAGTATTTTATATTAATATTTGATACTAACTAATGGCATGCACTTGTGTAGCGCATTTTACAGGGCTACTAGCAAGGGGGCTTACCTACCTATTTATATTTTCTACGCACACACACACACACAGACACAAGCAAACCCCTTTTTTGTCTCTAAGTCGCTGTTATTCGTCTGCGGTCATTGGCCTATAGCGCTTTTCTGGAGCATTGAATAATATTTTACCTGATTTGTAACACGATTGTATGACGGTTTTATGTTCGATCTGCAGTAAACACAACCTCATTTCCGAGGGTCCTCTCCTATCAACTTTAAAATTTATTACTGAAATCAAGGACACAAATAACTCCTCTGCGAAAAAGTATGTTGCTAAAATTTCCTTACGTCCGCTACAGTACTTACCCGCTTATAAGAACCTGTATTTAAGAACCTGTTAGCCTAAAATTCTCAATTTAGACCCCATTTACATAAGAACCTGTTTAGCCTAAAATTTGAAACAGGTTCTTATTTCATGGAAAATGTTTCAGTTATAACTTCTTCTGTCAAAAAAAAACATTTTATTCAGGCACATGGACAGAAGTATATATATACATATCTATTTCATTGGAATATATTAATACATGAACTTTTAGTTTTAGCTTGATACTGAATGTATCTACTAAAATTGGTCATGCCTGTGTCATTAAATTAATATATATTCCACCTTTCTACCATTTACAGATGTATAATATATTTCTCATTATATAAGAACCTATTTAAGACCCTCTGTAGCCTAAAATTCCACTAAACACCATTTACATAAGAACCCGTTTAGGCTAAATCTGAAAAAATAGGTTCTTATAAGCGGGTAAGTACTGTATTACAAGGCCGGTGACTGCATGGTCGAACAGACAGCGAAAAGAAAAGTGTAATTTTTTTTCTCTTTTTTGGTTGTAAGAATTTCATTCCATTGTCCTGAGTATTCTAATGAAATGAAATTTAAAAAAACAACAAACGAGAAGAAAAAAAAACAGCAATTCAAATTAATAAAGACCCTAAATTGAAGATCAAGTCCGAGATAACAGTTATCATTTTTGCTGTAGACAAAGGCAAAACGCGGTTATAAACTTTATGACACTTATTAAGGTCTCAGTAATCTATTACCAGTGTCGTGATTGTTTATCGTCGTTACTTTTTTTAAAACTTGCTTTATATCTCCTCTTTTAAAGGATTTACGTGCCGAAAACTCTCCTTCACAAATGATGTGCAAATTTTGCCCGAGAGTTGTGTTTTATACAATCAAAGATACGGCTCAATTTGCTCATTTTCCTGCGCTACTGGAAAACAAATTAGTGGCCCTTCATCTGCTCGGTGCGGAATAAGAGGATACTGGAGCGAGGAAGTGAACGAAGTCAGCTGTAATGGTTCGTATAACTCTAATTTTTGTTTCTTACTTCTTTTTACCCTTGTTTTTCTCTTGATGTTCCAAGCAGCGTCAAAAAATAATGGTGAGGATGTTGTAAAAGAATTAAAGCGCGAAGTCACTGAATAATATTGGTCCATAGAAGAACAAGCTAGGGGTAATGTTACCCAGTACTTTATTAATAAACAAGGATATAAAATTATTTTTCATCACTGGAAACAAAACGCTTCCGATCTGCATCCAAGTATATGTAACAATGCTCGGTGCAGTTGGGCCATAGGATCGACGTGGAACATGTTAACTGACATCATCAAATTTTTAGAAGTAGGATTTTGGCCTTCTCAGCAGGTGCTAAAATTGCCAGGGAAAGAAGGCATCCACCATTTCTTCCACACATTTTTAAGAGTTTTAGGGGCAGCCTCAAAAACTACGATTCTAAATTGGATTGTTGGACAATTGGACTTTTTTCACATGACGTCATGACCGCCATGTTGTTGTGCCAAACCCTTCCCATGGGATTTGAACTTTTTTCTTATGTAAAAATGTTCTTTTTTTTCCAATTTGCGTAGCTGCTGGCCACGTGGGTAAAACGCTTTACACTAAAACATTGTGAACAATGAAAACGTCGCCCTACTATTTTAAATTTTTGTCAGGCCCAGTTCAAACGTCGAACTTTTTATTACCAAACTCCTTCAATTAAGTACAAGCAAAGATTGACGTTTGAATCAATTAAGTGTGACATATCTAATATGGGTCGACCCATGCGCACATGGGAATTCCGACTTAGGAACGACGTCGACTGATTTTCACGGGACGAACCTAATGCATAAATTGCCATCATTTATTTTCACTGGTAACCGTTGTAGACTATACTAACATCTTGAAAATGAATTGAGTCCGACTAATTTTTAGTTTGACGTATGATTCAACCATTGGACTTTTATCAATTGTGTCGACCCAAATAGCTATTAAGTTCGGTACATGAAAGGTTGGATGTTTGAATTGGGTCTTAGTCCCCTTCTTTCCCATTCGCCCGTAGTGAATTATCGTTTTTAACATTTTAATGTATTGTTTCATAACTCTTAAAAAGAGCAAGGCAGGTTTTTATTGAATTTTCATTGACAGAAACACATCCATTGGATTTCCACGTAGCACTCAAACTTTGCGGCATTGCCTTTTAATTTGTTTTGTTATTCAGAATGTCAAGAGGCTCTCGGTATGGAGGAAGGAGCGATCACTGACGGGCAGATTAGTTCTTCGTCACAGCTTGATGCCAACCATGAAGCCAGCCAGGGTAGGCTGAACTTGAAAGGATCGTGGTCAGCTTACGCTAATGACGCAAAGCAATGGCTACAGATTGATCTAGGTAGCAATCCTGTCACTGTCACACGGGTGGCAACGCAAGGAAGTAATTTAAAGAGCCAGTGGGTAATAAATTACACGCTAAAATACAGCGACGACGGTTTGAATTTCCAGTTGTACAAACAACAAGGGCAAAGTGAACACAAGGTTAGACACCTCTGCAGACATTTACATTGTGGGGAGTTTGTTACTTTTTTAAAGATGTGATTGTTGCTTGTCAAAAACAGTAGATACAGCAAATAGTTGACTAAGGAAGCAGAATAAAGTTCAGTAATCTGTTTCACTGCATGTAACTCTTAAACCCCAAAAAGTTATTATCAGAGGCAATGTATTCATGTTGTAAGTTTTGAGATCTTGTGCATCCTTTACCCCTTCGTTAGTGAACTGTACTTTTGTTCTTCGTCATTTCCTTCACCGTGCTTAATCTCCTCATTCAACTCCCTCTGAGGAGTCATTCGGGGTAATTGAGGCTAATAAAAGTTTCCAGCACCAAGCAAACACGAAGGGGGTTCATTTGGGGTCGAGGATAATTTGTGGTCCGTTTAAGCCATCCTTTCCCTTTTGGGGTGTTGTGGTCGGGGCTCATTTGCGGTACCATACAGTTCCCCTGATCCCCAAAATAATTTTGAAGTTCACTGTTTTCTAAAAGTAATTTTAATTAACATGTCCCCCAAAATTCAATGCTGTCAACTTTCCGAAGTTTCAAACACATAGAGTTGCAATGGGGGCAGGCCTAACCTATTGCAGAACCTGAAAAGGCATCCGTGTAAAAAACGACTTCAGGCCCCAGTCTACTCGCAACCAAGTCACAACCGACTGCAATAGACCAGAGAAGCAGCAAAATTGTCAAACATTAGAAGTCTGACAGTACAGTGTAAAAGTTTTTTCGAAAATGATATTATTTTGAGCTAGAAAATCAATGTTCCCCTGTTACTGGAAAGACTCAGCCGTTAACCTTTTCCCTGGAGGTCATTTCAGGATACCTCTTGTTTCGTCCTAAAAGTAAATGGACAAGGTCCCTTTTGTTCCCCAAAACCCCTGCTCAAATTTCATATTTATAGTGTATGTTTCAAAGTCCATTTTAAAAAATTAAGGACGATAATCGAGTAAAAATTACCCTCCATACTATTACAACATCAGTAACATTCACCAGAAAACACTAGCTTTTCTCCAAATGATTCCACTTCTCAACCAAAAACAATCATATTTGCATGTCTACATGCTACTATGAACAGCTTTCATTCGTATCAGAGGTTACGTCTAGGTGTGCAGGGACCCGGGGGTGTTCTGAAATTCAGTGCCTTGTAACACAAAATGTCATCCTTCGATTTTGAATAGCAGGCAAATGGCGTCAAAACCGTGACTAATTGTCCATCTAAGGGGGCGGTCATTAACTATTGGGGGGAGGGCTGGTAAATTTTGGGGGAGGGATGCGAATTTTTGGGCGCTAATTTGGGGAGGACAAAAATTTTCTGAGCCCGCATGAGGGGAGGGTTACAATTTTCTGGGCGCCTTTGGGCGATGTGCGCGTACTTAATGGGTTTTGTGTTACTGAAATATTAAGCACTGCTTGAAATACGATGGCCGTGCAAGTAATATTAACAGAATTGCATACTCAAAGATGAACCGCACCGTTAAAAAGCACTCTGATTGGCTGGAGATGAGGAGTGACTTCACGTGAAATAGCTTGCAATTCGCTTGACTTTGAAATGGCTTTGAAAACAGCGCACGGGAATTATGAATAACGAGACTGAGAACTGAACGCTCAACAAAATAGACGTATGAATTAATTGCGTTCGATCCAGGGAATGCAGGATATCTCGTTTCCGAGAGTCCAATTTTCATTTTTTTTTCCAGGGGAACATGCCCCCGAACCCCCCTATATAATTCGTACATTTGGGGCTGACAGTACACTTGTTTCCCCAGTGACACTAGTGCTTAATGCGGTTCAGTTACAAAAAACTCCATACCTGGACCAAATGAATGATGATACCGAGAAACAGTGGTCCAAAATCTACATAATTCTGGATGAAAACAGAAGTCTGAACACCAAAGAAACTACAAAAAAAAAAACTAAAGCTGCAGTAAAACGGGCAACAAGAAACGTGCAACTTGTTTTGCAACATTGCTGCAAACCAAGTTGAGTAGCGATGTTGCGTGTTTTAACACCCATGTTCGACCCTGTTTTGCAAGAAATAAGGTTGTAAGGTTTGTTTTCGTAGGTGGTAAAACGAGCAACATCACTATTCAACTCATTTTGCAGCCATGTGGTAAAACAAATTGCGCGCTTTTTGTTGCCCGTTTTACCGTTCTTTAGGTAGCCAATGAGAACATCGTTAAATGAATAGGTGATCAAAAGTCTTCGTGAATCATGAATCTGGACGAAAATCATGAATCATTGAGGTAATAAACGACAGGAATCATGAATATCAAGATTCAAATGATTCCGCTTCTACCCCCGAAAATATTTTAAATAGTAACACTTTTTTATTCCAGTGAAATAATTTTCTCAAAGTTACGCTGATATGGATTCTCGCGATGCAACATTCGAATACTCAAAATGTTATTAGGGGAGGGTTACAATTTTTTGGGCACACATTTTTGGAGGGGGCAGGATTTTTGGGCTGTTAACCTGAAAGGGGCTAAAAGTTTTGGGCCCTCACTTTTGAAATAATACCGCCCCGCACCGCCGCCCCCCCCCCCCCAACCAATAGTTAATGACCGCTCCCTAACTTCTGTTTTTTATTTTCTTTTTTTTTTTGGCCTGATTTAGGTGTTTGTTGGCAACACAGACGAGAATACTATCGTTTATAACGAACTCAATGGGTCGATTGTGGCACGCTACACACGTTTTCAACCAACAGCTTGGCATAGCCACATATCAATGAGGGTGGAACTATATGGCTGCAAAGGTATCTTTTGGGTAACATCCTTCTTTTGTGGAATTTGGAAAAAATACAAACAAATCCTTGTTTGATTTATCACTTTTGGCGGCCTTTACTACTGTATTACTAAATAAATATTAATGTTTACATTTACCGTCATAGCGTTTCGTGACCGCTGAAGAAACCTATTCAATTTCCTATTGAATAGGTTTCTCCCATTGAAGAAACCTTTAATTCTGATACTTTGACCTCGGCGTGACTTCATAGAATCCCCAATATAGAGAAGAAGGAATTCATGACTCACGTTGTGGAAACCCTTTGGGAAAACAACAAACAATAACAAACAAACAAAAATAAAGTTCAGACGAACTGAGAAATATTTCATCTCAAAGCTTTTTTATTGAGCGTATTATGTTGTGGTTCAATTTTTTTCCATGGTTTAGATTTCATTTTCCTTTGTTTTAATGTCATTATCATAGCTTTATCATACATTACCATACCCTAAAACAAAGGATCGAAAATAAAATTTAAACCATGGAGAAAATTTAACCTCAAAATATACATTCCTTTTTCGGTCGCAGTTAAAGAGTCCTAGGTCTACATCAAATGCTGATAATTCTAAAGATTATAAAGGGCCGCGGAAGACCGAAGTATCATGAAATATAGAGTAGCTAATTACAGGTTTGTTTGATATCGCCATCTTTACTATTGGAATTAACTTTTCTTGTTTGTTTTGTTAGGAAACCCCGTATACAGCCGCTGGTTTCTAGACGGCAGTGATCCAGATTTGAGGTAAGTTGGGTCATATATATATATATATTGTTTGTTCAAGGTTGTGGGTGGAGCAGGGGCGGAGATGTGGCGTTTTATGCCTTACCCCTATTTTCGGATTTGTCTTCCCCTCTTAACTTTGTCTAACTCTTAAATATATTTAACAATTAGTTCATGCGTCAGCGTGCGTATGTCGAGATATTGAGCACGGGGGAAGTTTGGAGAGCACGAAAGAGGTGTAAGAGTTGCACGAGGCGCAGCCGAGTGCAACTCTAGCCTATTGAGTGCTCTCCAAACTTCCCAAGTGCTCAATATCTCGACATACGCACAGCTGCAGCATGAACTAATTGTTTTATAACATTATCAAAGCGATCAATGCAGCAGTTAACTTAAAATTTTATTATTGTAGGGCGCGCTCAAAGCAGTAGGCGTCAATGTTTACGTGACTATATTTTTTTTCCTCACAGTTAATCTTATGTTTTTATCCTGAAACTGAGAGAAAGTGTACTCTAAAATGTTTGTAAAATCCATATTTAGGTGCCGGAAAACTATCAATTTACCGAAAAATTGTTATTGAGAGAAAACAACTTTGCAAAGAATGATTACACGCCATAGCCCGCACAGCTCGCGGAGATGACAACAACAACAACAACAGCAACACTCACCTCTTTTCCTTACTATCGGTTAACAAATTCAAACGTTTCCTCTTAAATTTCCTTATAAAACACATGGTAAACCCTTCATTGTCTATTGCTGAGTTATGGATGCACTCAGGAGACTCAGGATTGCTAAGCTCCCAACAACTCGAGGAATTACGAATAGTTTATTGACGTCATCAGGGTGCTCAATAGGAATATGAAGCACGCTGGCGCTATTGAATTTGATTAGGCGAATTTTCTAGCTATGTTATAATTTCTGATTGACCATGCTCTCTTGACCACATCCAGGTTTCAGTATCGCCTCAAACTTATGTATTTGCCTTTCCGACTGCTGCAGGTGGCATTACACTCATGGCGTTAACTGGTTAAATTTTTGTCTTATAACGTAGGATTGTATTCGAGGGTAAAATAGTGGCTTGCATGTTCCTATGACAGGTAATTCTTTTATTCACAGCTAGATTATTTTCATTGGTTTTTGTGATCTTACAGGTATTTTGGTACCGTTAACCATACTGAAGGCTGGTGTCCTGGAAGCAAAGCGGCGACTTTCAGTCAAAATGGTTCTTATGCCACTGTGCCCAACATGAACATAACAACCTGTGACTTTACAATTGCATTTTGGGTAAAGTATACTGGTGTTGACGGACCTATACTGGCACTTTGGTCAAAGGATGGAAAACTATTTTACGTTACAGTCAAGAATTCTAGACTCATTTTATCGATACACAACACTTTCCACTTACAAATCAATTCCTGGAATCACGTAGCAGTAACCTGTCAGGAGCATAAGATCAAGGTGTTAGTTAATGGTACGAAGAAGGCATTGGTAGACCAATGGAATGAGTATTTCTTCTCATCGTTAGGCCGTTATCAGTCAGAGTACATCATAGGGAATGATCCGGGTTTAGTTCAGATGCCAATGGCAAATGGGGTGTTTGTTGGAGCAGTCATGGATCTTTATGTGACTGGAATAGCTTTATCTGCGAAGCAGATTGGTGACTTAATTAAAGGTGAGAGTAGTATCTATTCAAGGGTAAGTCGTATTCTTCGACTGCAGTCTCAAATCCTCAGTAGAGGTCTGTTGAATGTTAAAATACATGTATTGTTCTTTTACAGTCTTTGCTTGACATTTAAGGGCAGCTTGGAACTTTTAAAAAACGCAAACTTAATTATTAACGTTATGCGTGGAAATGAATAATTAATCGTGGTATTATTCTCACTATTTAAAGGCAAACCAATTACACCCGTGATAAACAAAGAAGAGTCGGAAATACATGGTTGCAAAGTCAATGTAACGTGGAGTAGAAAAGAATTATGCACTATAACAAAGATCACTGTACGCTTCAGGGAGATAAAACCTCAAGTCGATGAAGCTGAATGGACAGAATATAATGTTTCTTCAACCACCTCTTATCTCTTATATCTGGAATGCGACAAGAAATATGAAATTGCAGTATCTTCTTGGTTTGGAGAAGTTCAAAGCGACTGGTCAGTCTCTCGGAAATTTAAAACCCGCTCTGCAGGTGCGACATTATCTTATGTACACTGTATGTCCAATAGCTGATAAGAATTTGGTATCTGACATGAAACTATATCTAGTCCGGCAAACCTCTGCCAGGGCCCATAAGCGGAGCGGTCACCTCTTGTTAAGGAAGCGGACACCCCTTTCAGCTCCCTCAGAAGCCACGTGGAAAAAAAACAAATCAAGACGGAAATTTATCACGAGAAATCCTTTGATGTTTTAATAGGAACAATAAAAATGAACAGATTAGCCTCCGCATATGGGAATGTAATATGTAATTTTTATACTTTTAGCGATCGTTCTCCTCCAATTAGTCTGTCATGACGTTGGATATTTACATTTTCATGGCCATCTTGACTTTTGGGCCTGCAGTCGGCAAATTAGCGACGAAGCCCCAAAAATTTAACAATTTCTTTCATCTAAGCCACTTTCACTGAAAGAGGTGAAAAAAAAGCTTTTTAAGAAACGTTTTCTTTTTATCATTCATAATATAGACTATTAATCCTCTTAAAGTTCAGAAAAACTTCTGTGTTGGTAAATTTTTGTTTATACGTTTCAAAGTCAGCCGGCTTACTTTGACACCCAACCTCCCCTCTCCCCCCACCCTTCCCCGACCGGCAAAACTAAGCGAGGAGGACAAGACTGATGTGACACAATCGCTGTTTTATACTTTGACTCGTCTACCGTAAATACTTGATTGTCGCTCAGCTTAGGATAGCGCTTTCCTCCCTTAACCTTACTACTGATGGTGCGTTTGATAGAACTTATCCTAAAGGAAAACATTCTGGATGTAATATATCAAACATGAGATGCAGTGTTTCATCACCAGATGAAACACCGAGAAGAGAGTTGAAAATACGACGCGCAGCGGAGTATTTTTGACGAACTTCGAGGTGTTTCATCTGGTGATGAAACACTGTGTCGAATGTTTGATATTTCTTCTCAAACAAAATCATTTTTGAAGGAGAAATTAAGGATGCAAATACTAAGCAGTGTTTCATTCGATTTCCAAACGCTCGTTAAAAATTAATTTCCTTTGTATTTTCTTAATGAATTATTAATGAGTTTGAGAATACTCTTTACAAAATCTATCGTTCCGTTTTCAAAGATGATACAAAGATGGCGAAATGGAAAAAGCAATGATCAACATTGTTGACAGGAGATAAATTATTATTTTTGGGTTTTAATTTGGTACGTTTTGTTTCGTTTTATTTTGTTTATTTGTTTTTTTTTTCTTTTGTAGAAGACATTCTAAAGCAATATCTAAAGGACGAAAATTGTCATTATCATTTTCCTTTTTCCTTCATAAACAGCAATGTTGGCCAATATTCATGCGGTTTAAATTCTAAAGAATTGTATATGAGTTTCGAAATTAAAAAAAATCGTTGTTATGTGTTCAAGTCCTCCATAAAACGTAAAATTTGGCAGTTTTACGCCTTGGAAGCACTGTGACGGTAAAGCACTGGGATGTTACTAAAAAGGGAAACGGAGAGCAGGGAACGAGAAAAGGGGGATGAGAAAATGAAAAGTGCGAACAAAACAGAGATTTTGAAGGGTTGAAGTTAGGTTTTGTTCCCATAACACTTAACCCCCCCCCCCCCACAAAAAAAAATTCCAGAAAGCAATAATTAATATAACGCCCCAAAAATCCGTTCTTAAATTAAGCTAGCCAAAAAAATTCTTACCAAAATTCTCCTACCCCAATAAAATTCCGAATTCGAAAATTTCAAACCCCAAAAAATCCTTCCATCATTCCTGTCACTTGAAATTCGGAGAACCCCCCGGGTGCAGCACGTGCAAAGTTGTTATTCTGCCGATACCAACCTTTTGCTTTTTTGCCCCTCTCTTTGCCTTTTTGCTTATTGATAACCCACAACGTCTGCCATTATTCTTGTTGTTGTTGGAATTATTCCGTTTTATGCTCCCAGAAGCATTCAAAGTAACAGTGAAAACAATAAGAAAAAGATCAAGCTTACACACGATATACGTATTCGTATCCCAAAATGAGTTTAATGGAACGAATCCTAAGCAGGCTCCCGTGTTTCTTTTGTTAGGAAACCTCGTATACGGCCGCTGGTTTCTAGACGGTAGTGATTCAGATGTAAGGTTAGTAGCGGTTATACATATCTAGTTTGTTCAATTAATGTTGGGGGCGGGGGTGGGCGGGAGAGGAAGTGGCGTTGGATTCTTATACCTTACCCCTATATTGGGATGTCGGGCTTTTTTGCAACCGATTTTGCGCGAAAACCTCTTCTTTGATTCTTACTTTTTTCTAACTCTTAAATAAAATTTCAGATCGATCATTTCATAGGACATCCAGGTTTCAGCACTGCTTCAAACTTATGCATTTGCATTTCTGACTGCTGCAGGGGGCATTATACTCTGCGTTGACCGGTTAAATTTTTGTCTCATAACGTAGGATTATATTGGAGGGTAAAATAGTGGCTTGCATGTTACTATAATAGGTAATTCTTTTTTATTCACAGCTAGATTCTATTCATTGGTTTTTGTGATCTTACAGGTATTTTGGTACCGTTAACCATACTGAAGGCTGGTGTCCTGGAAGCAAAGCAGCGAGTTTCAGTCAGAATGGTTCCTATGCTACTGTGCCCAACATTAACATAAGAACCTGTGACTTTACAATTGCATTTTGGGTAAAGTACATTGGTGTTGACGGGCCTATACTGGCACTTTGGACACAGGGTGGAAAACTATTTTACGTTACAGTCAAGAAATCCCGTCTTCTTTTATCGATAGACAACACTTTCCACTTACAAATCAGTTACTGGAATCACGTAGCAGTAACTTGTCAGCTGCATAAGATCAAGGTGTTCGTTGATGGTACGGAGGAGCCACTGATAGACCAATGGAATGAGCATTTCTTCTCATCGTTAGGCCTTTATCAGCCAAAGTACATCATAGGGAATGATCCAGGTTTAGTCCAGATGCCAATGGCAAATGGGGTGTTTGTTGGAGCAGTCATGGATCTTTATGTGACTGGAATAGCTTTATCTACGAAGCAGATTGGTGACTTAGTTAAAGGTGAGAGTAGTATCCATTCAAAATAAAGTCGTATTCTTCGACTGCAGTCTCAAATCCTCAATAGAGGTCTGTTGAATGTTAAAATACGTATATTGTTCTTTTACAGTCTTTACTTGACAATATAAGGGCAGCTCGGAACTTTTAAAAAATGCAAGCTTAATTATTAACGTTATGCGTGGAAATAAATAATTAATCGTAGTATTGTTTTCATTATTTAAAGGCAAACCAATTACACCCGTGATAAACAACGAAGAGTCGAAAATACATGGTTGCAAAGTCAATGTAACGTGGAGTAGAAAAGAAATATGCACTATAACAAAGAGCAGTGTACGCTTTAGGGAGATAAAGCCACTAGGCATTGAAGCTGAATGGACAGAATATAGGGTTCCTTCAACCACCTTTCATCTTTTGTCTCTGGAATGCGACAAAGAGTATGAAATTGGCGTGTCTTCCTGGTTTGGAAAAGTTCAAAGCGACTGGTCAGTTTCTTGGAAATTTAAAACCCGCTCTACAGGTGCGACATTACCTTATGTATGTGTAATAATAGCTGATAGGTTTTGGTATTGGCACCAAACCATATCCAGTTCAACCTCTGCTTTGGGTCCACAATAGCCGGGTTCTGAAATCCCGCCTTCCCGCAAGTTTTTTCCTCTTAATTCCGCTATCCCGCCTGTTTTTACGTCCGAATCCCGATCCCGCCTAGTCTGCTACACAGGCACAAAGTTTGTGGGGAGGAGCGTTGTGTGACGACACTAAAAACTGCTGTGTAGCAGACTAGATCCCGTCCTAATTTCTTTACGAGTTTCCTGCTTTCATTATTGAAATATTAAAACGTTATACAATGTTTAAGACTTGCTTTCTTGCAATAGGCAGTTTTGATGTTTTTAAATCAAGAGCCTTCAAGGCTCTTGACATAACCATTAATAGCCTGGGATCAGGCTCCGTAGTGGTGAAAAAAGGCAAAAAACGGGATCAATTCTTTTCTCCCTTTTTCCCCAAGGCGGAGCCTGGTCCAAGGCTAAACCATTAACGACTGTAACTTCATTTTCTGTTTTGCTTATTGTTATTTTGGGGGAGCACATCAGAACAAAAAAGAAGGCTTACTTCGATATGAGTTGTGGCCATTTGGAAACATCCAGTTGAGTTGGATTGATGGATGTTTTGATTGATTTACTGCTAGGTTGCATTAGTTGATGAACCCAGTTGTCTTCGCTGACAACGGCTCATGGAAAGTGTGTATGAACACACTGGTTGGACAAATTGATAGAATGTTCGCTTTTGTGGAAACCCAAACCTAGACAACCCCATGCAGAAAGCTTACTTTTCCACCCTTCTTGCCCTTGGTCCTCGATTTCTTCCTCTTTTTTATATATTGCTACTTGTACTCATTCGTGTTTAAAATCCCTGTACTTTCTTCCATTCTTAAATCCGCTCAAAAATAGGTGCGTGTGACCTGCAATAGTTTGCAAAACAGTCCTCTTTTCTCACAATCGGTTTTAAAAGGTGCGAAGTACAGGCGATGACTGTGTAAAATTAACCGCGTATTTTTGGCGTCTCTCCCTAGTCTAATTCGTTTTTTGGCCTCACTCCAGACCTTTCCATTGATCGTTCGCGCACACCGTCAGTTACCAAGTAACGAAACAAGACGAAAACACTCAAAGGTGATAATGGATAAAACTGAGAGGCTTAATTTCCTTGGCGACTAGTAGTTCCTAGTACATGGGCGGTGTACACAAAGAAGTCAAAATGTGGTCACAACAAAATTTAATTCCCGTATCCCGCTACTTTTCCCTTACGATTCCCGCATCCCAACCCAATAAAAATAGGAAACCCCGCTCCCTCTCATTATCAAAATTCCCGCTTCCAGCTCCTTTTTTAGCTCGCATCTCGAGTATCACCACCAAAAACAGCCAAATCCCGCATTCCGCCAAACTTGTGGACCCTTTCTGCTAGGGGTAGACCTCTAGGAAAGTAGACACCCCCTTTCAGCTCCATCATAAGCAAAGTGAGCAGCAAAACAGATCAAGACGGAAATTTACCGCAACAAAGCCCTTTGATGTTCAACAACAATAAAAATGTACAGATTATAGCCTCCGCTTATTGGAAGTTTATCATTCTGTAACTTTCAAACATTAAGGGACTGTTCTTCTGTAATAAATAGCCTGTCACGACGCTGTATGTTCATGGCCATCTTAATTGGCCTGCATTTCTACATTTGGCAAATTGACGGTGAAGCTGGCAAAAAGAGACCAGTTTCAATATATCAAAAGTCAAACTTTGGGGGAATAAAATAAAATAAATGTATTATTCATTGTTGTGCCTCAAGTATGAATTTGAACATATCAAAATTGTTCTACAGTATTTAACATTTTCTTATTTCCAAACCACTTTCAGTGAAAGAGGTCAAAAAGCTTTTAAGAAAGGTTACTATAAGAAAATCACAATCAATTGCAAAAGCGGTCAGCTGGCAATGTTTGCTTGCCCTTTAAGGTTACGTTAACACGGTACCGGTCGAATTTTCAACCGGAACCGTTCTATATTTTTGCGCTGTTCACACGGAACTGTCGAGCTGTAATATTTCCAAGCAAAGTGAGTAATAACATGACTCGTAAATCCACGTTCGCTGGTTCCTGTTTTGGTATATACTTCATGGTGGAAATTAAGCCACAACTGCACCAGTAATATACACTCTGTGTAACATGTAGTATTGTGTCTTCTCACTGATAGTCAGTAGTAGTAACTAGTAGTTACCTGTAGTTACTAGTAGTTATTAATAGTTACTAATAGTTACTGGTAGTTGCTAGTAGTTATATTAGTTGTAGTTACTTGTAGTTACTGGTAGTTGCTAGTAGTTATTGGTAGTTGCTAGTAGTTACTAGTAGTTACTTGCAGTTACTAGTAGTTACTGGTAGTTACGAGTAGTTAAAGGTAGTTGCTAGTAGTTACTGGTAGTTGTACGTAGTTACTAGTAGTTACTGGTAGTTATTAGTAGTTAAAGGTAGTTACTAGAATTTACTTGTAGTTACTAGTAGTTACTGGTAGTTACTAGAACTTACTAGTAAATGCTATTAGTTACCTATTTTCCTCTCTTTTTCCAGCTGAGTAACCACGCATCCATGAAGCCACGCCTTTGCCATGCAAAAATTTTGCCGGTCACGGTAATATTTTGTATTCAAAACAGTAGCAAACAGGTAACCAATGTAGCTCGCGAAGCAGAGGCGTGATAGGGCACGACTTTCGGGCGCAGTAAATTAAGCGAGCACTACCATTTAGAGAACAAATCTTGTGTATAAATAGTAAACAAAAGCGGTCGGACACAAGAACCTTGAGGGACATCCCATTTTAAGTCAAACGGCTGCGAGAGCGTCTCCTTTATGCAGATTCTTTAAGATCTCCCTTCCAAGTACGATTTGAACCAGGAAAGAGCAGTACCACAGACACCTAGTATCATTTGAAGCGATTGTAGTAAAATCCCATGCTCAACGGTGTCGAAGGCGGCACTTAAATCCAGCAGTAGTAAGAGAGATATATTGTCCTTGTCCACATTCATTAGTAGATCATTCGTTACCTTGAACAATGCAGTCTCCGGACTGTGATGGGAGCGATAAGCAGATTGCAATTGAGGGAATAGCTTATTTGTAATCATGTCACAAACTGCAAGTTGCTTATTAGACGAAAATTCTTGAACAGTAGATCGAGGCAGGGTTTTTTTAATGATGGGTATACCACAGCAGTTTTCCAGGTTTCAGCAAAATACACAGTCTGCAAGGAGGATCTGAGATCTGAGAGGCCAACACACGCTCTGTCAATTTAGACACAAACTGCAAGTTGCTTATTAGACGGAAACTCTTGAACAGTAGATCGAGGCCGGGCTTTTTTAATGATGGGTTCCAGGTTTCATCAAAATGTCCAGTCTGCAAGGAGAGGTTGACCATATTAGTGATGGCGGGAAGGAGTGAGTCTTAAGGTGGCTCCGTAATTAATACAAGAGCATTTTGCTGTGACAAATTTTCGGTGATAACTTTTTGGTTTTTAACGTCATGGCTGCGAAACTTTGCAAAAAGCAACAGATATCATTCGGCAATAATACGAAATATTCCGATTTCATTGATGGTAAATATTTCGTGAGAAATTAGCGCTTAAAAGAACCCTACTGTTCAAAGAAAATCGCGTCTAGTAAAAAAATTTGCTGATATTTTTTACTGAAATTTCTGGTATCGGCTTTAATTGACATAATAAATATGCCAGAGGAATTTCAGAAAAATCGTTGGCGCAGAAGTCCGTAACTAAAAGTCGCTCAAAATTCAGCTCTGAAATTGTTTTGGAATTTCAAAAATAAATTACTATCAGGTAGAAGGAGCCACCAGTTTGAATTTTCGGGACAAGTAAATTCAACGTTTGCTAATTCTTAAACCAAAAGCCGATTGCCTATCGTGCTATTCTATAAAAGGTACTTTTTAGTTTTAGAAGCACTATAAATTGCTCCCCAACCTTGGTCTGAAGTAGAATGACTTGTTCTTCGACAGTTTTAAAATATCCTTGGCAGTTTTGTCTCAAACTCCCGCTGCATACATTTGATGTATTGCAATGCATTTTCAACGACTTTTACTGCTGTTACTTGCTTCCAACTCAGGAAAAAAGTATTGAGATTGACGCTACCTCGTATCAGAGCTCAGAAAGAACTGTCCAGCACCTTTGTTTATGACTACAAAATGAGCACGAGCGGCAGTTCTGCGAGGAATTCGCACCTCACCCAGGAGGGATGAACGACAATGATGACCATGCCTGTAAACCGAATAACATCACAGTGCAAAATAAAATTATCCCAAAAATACTGCCCGTGAATAAATTTACAACTCTGAAATTTTTGTCACTCCTTCCTTCAATGAATCCATGGGTATTTTTTTCTTGATTATTATGTTTGCTCTGCAATACATGTTTATACGGATCGGTTCACATACGTGGGCATCATTATCATTCGTCCCCCCTGGCTGAAGTGCGAATTCCTCGCAGAGCTGCCGCTCGTGCTCATTTTCTGGTCATAAACAAAGGTGCTGGACAGTTCTATCTGAGCTTCGATACAAGGTAGCTTACAATCCCAATACCTTTTTCCCGAATTGGAAACAACGTACAGCAGGAAAAGCCGTTGGGGATGCATTGCAATACATCAAAATGTATGTAGCGGGAGTTTGAACCAAAACTGCCAAGGGATATTTTAAAAATGTCGAGGAACAAGTCATTCGACGTCAGAGCAAAGTTTGGAGCAATTTATAGTGCTTCTAAAACTGAAAAGTACCTTTTAAAGAATAGCACGATAGGCAATCGGCTTCTGTTTTCAGAATTAGCAAACACTGAATTTACTTGTCCCGAAAATTGAAACTGGTGTCTCCTTCTTCCTGATAGTAATTTATTTTTGAAATTCCAAAACAATTTCAGAGCTGAATTTTGAGCGACTTTTAGTTACGGACTTCTGCTCCAACGATTTTTCTGAAATTCCTCTGGCATATTTATTATGTCAATTAAAGCCGATACCAGAAATTTCACTAAAAAATATCAGCAAAATTTTTTACTAGACGCGATTTTCTTTGAACAGTAGGGCCCTTTTAAGCGCTAATTTCTCAAGAAATATTTACCAGCAATGAAATCGGAATATTTCGTATTAATTCCGAATGATATCTGTTGTTTTTTGCAAAGTTTCGCAGCCATCGCGTTGAAATCGAAAAAGCTATGACGGAAAATTTGTCACAGCTAAATGCCCTTGTATTAATTACGGAGCCACCTTAACATGAAGATGCAAGATTTGTTCTTTCCAGGTGTAATCATATGACGAACTATCTCAGTCAGGCTTGGCATTGGAAGTGGGAAAATACAATATCACCAGATTCAGATTCCAGGTTGGGCTCGGGCGTTGACAGCAAGAATGCCGTTCAGCTTTGACCTGATACTGGTAATCCTGGCAATAAAAAAACTGACCCATATTGTTTGCAAGAAGTGAAAAAGAATGTGTGGAAGAGATCGATCTTTCTTCATATTCAATAAACTCTTACTTGCCGCGAAAAGTCTCCTCTGGTCTGTGCTGTTATCTTCGATAAACTGATTATAGTAAACACGGCGTGCCTCATTCACCAAATTCACCACACGATTTCTTTCCTTCTTAAAAGCGACAAGATCAACAGGTTGTCTTGTAGCTCTCCACGTCTTTTCAGCATTTCGTCTCAAGCGTCTGGCATTCCTAATATCTTCATTGAACCACGCAGCAAGAGGCCTGACATTAATGTCACGAGTTAAGACAGGTGCATACATATCCAGTTGAGATCGTAACGACTCATTATAACAGCTGTCTAGAGAGTCTAAGGCGTTAGGTGGATCATGATTAAGCTGAGAAGAAGGAATGGCCTCAGAAAATTGGATGGGGTTAATTGATTTCATTTTCCTGAACTGCACATGCGTGACATTAGCTTGAGGTCTATCAGATCTTATTTGACAGAAGACTAGAAAATGGTCGGAGAATAACTCACAGCAAAGAATGTTATCAGATGTACGAGTGATAATCAAGTCAAGTGTATGACCAAGTTCATGCGTAGTAGACAAACATGCCGCGTGAGACCCATCGACTCCATTATATCCGACCGGTAGGTCGACCATACGGATGTTAAAATCGCCCAAAATTATCAAGGGCTCTCTTGACATGACCAGAGACTCAAGGTAAAATCAGTAAAGGGCTCACTGAAAAATGTGGATGTGGTCACAGGATGTTTAGCAGAATATGGAGGCCTGTAAAATGTAACGAGTCGTAAACGAGAAGTAGTTCCTAGGAAACTTAGTCCGTTTATAAGTTTACTAGGAAACTTATTCCCACCATGTTTTTACATCAACAGGTCTTTACATTGATGATTCTTTGTATCCCTCAGTGACCAGAGAGGCTCTTACAATTTTGCTCTCTCACAGGTGTTCCCATACTCTGGATAGTGTTGGGAGTTTCCGTGGCTCTTTCTGCTTTGGTGTTGGGGATAATTGTGTACCGTAAGAGAGCAAAGAGGAATGAACGGTATTTCATATTTCTATAGGAATGATTAAGATGTATTATGATAATGATATGCATGCGGAAATAGACGATATTTTTCCTGTGTAAGTGTCTGTCTTGAAGTGTCCGTCTCACTCAGTCAATTCGCGCTGGTGAGTGACCTTCCTTACATACCAAGGCGATGTAACTTTTATCACCTTGTATGAACTAGGAAGCCATCTCTGATTTTAGCATTACCACAAAACCATGATTAATGACGCCGAATTTTATTATCATTTAATTTGCACTATTTTCTTTAGGTCCAGTGAGTCTGACATTGCTGAGTTTATGTTGCTGGAAGTCCCACACGAACGGGTTACTATCATGGAGGAACTGGGACGAGGCGCTTTTGGAAGAGTTTATAGGAGCGTAGTGAGGGGGTTACCTGAAAAGAAAACATCCTCCAAACCCAAGGATCACGCTTTGGATTCGCATGAGGGACGTATTGTTGCTACAAAAGTTCTACCAGGTGCGTGAATTCAGAATGTGGCAAAAAGATGACTTACTCTTTCAGCAAACGATATTCAAGGGAGTGATTCTTATTAATAACAGGCAAGGGAGCCTCTCTTGTAACAGCGGGTTTGAATTATTTAATCCAATAGATAGCAAACATTATATCGTAGCAAACAGCATCTCAATGCCCCAGTCGGTAACAGTGTGATGTACCTCAGGGGCCCATTTTAGATCCTTAAATTTTGTTTTCTACTTATATTAATAACCTCCCTGAATGTTTGAAATTTACCACACGTTTTGCAATGAATAAATTAATGTAGACATAAAAACCTTCAGTGAGATCAGAACATTGATAAGGTGTGCTCCAAGGTTAGTCGTATTACAAATGGTCTTAGACAGGTTCGAGATTGTGTCACAATGCACTAAAAAGTATATAGCGCTAATAAATCGATGCCCGTGTTCAAGCGAAAACGGAGCGGGCACCTTTTAACAAAACCACGCAGATATAAAAAATGCAAAACAGAGCAGGCTGCATGATCACTTCTCAGAGGTGTGACATGACAACATATTATCTCTTTAAACCAATTCAAGATGTCAGTGCATGCCTTCGTAACGTGTAGATCGGTCGTTCTCTTAAGTGATTTTTCGAAATATGTTATTCACATGTTTCAGTCACTTGAGAACTTTATCTGATCGTATGTGGTTGTAAATATGACCACATTACTACAGCTTTACTTAGAGAACTACATTGGCTTCCCTTGGAGCATGAGTAGCGGATTTTAAATTATTTATGTCTGAGCTATAATCATCATTTGTTTCAAACTCCTAACATGTCTGTTAGGAGTTCACGATCATCAACCATGAACTTGTTAATTAGTGACACCCAGATCGAGGCTAAAACTTTTAGCGGACGATCTTTTTCGTTTTGAGCCCCTAAACTTTGGAATGATTCTACAGAGCACATACAGTATAAAATAGAGTTTGGATATTCGTTCCTCTAAGAGTAATCTTAAAGCTTTAAAAACCTCTAAGCGTTATTTTTATTTTGTAGTTGTGTTTAACAATTTTTCTTTTTTGTCAGTGTTACGAGATACTGCTTTCTAGTCGTTTAAGTTTAAAACATTTATTTGATGACGACGACGGTGAGCTGAAAACCCTCGGTGAAACTCAACTACGAAAGCATACTGGGATGTCCCTGTCTATTCAGAGTCAATGAAAGTGAGCCAATTGGATAGACGCGTTAGGATTACAAATGTACACTCAAGGAAAATCATATTACTGGAGATAAAGTACCCGTTGGTCGAGAATAGGGAAGCAATTAAAGAACACAAAACGTGACGTCTAGAATTAAAGAGATAAGTTTCCGGACTAAAAGATCTTCCAGTATTACATCATGTTACACGTCGTGCTTGGTGATCGCTAGATGAAGAGAACTAACGGTTTATCTTTGAAACTGTTTTATCTACGTCACTTAACTTAGGGAACCAATTTTTTAACAAACAGATTTTTTTCTCAAGCAGAAATTAGGACCTGAGCTATTGACTGTGTTTTATTTTCATAGGTTAAATATACTTTCATTTTAATTAGTTCCTTTTTTCTTTACATCTGGTTTTAGTTGTTTAATACTAACTGATATCTTGTAGCATATACGTAGGTCACGGTTACCTGATTTTTTTTAAAATGTCTTTTTGTTTTTAGAAAATGCCACGGAGGAGGACAAACAGCAGTTAGTTCGGGAAATTGAGTTGATGAAGGAAGTCGGAACACACCGTAATATTGTGAGCATGCTCGGCTACTGGATCCAATCACATCCCATCATGTTAATCATGGAATATGTTCCAAACGGAGATCTTCTTCAGTGGCTCAGAAACAAAAGGCAACAGGTATCATTACTTTATCAGCTGTATCAATAAAAATTTGCTGGCCTCTTTTTTGCCTTTTGTTTAAAAAATATCTTCTCTCCATTCGCAATAGGTCTGCGCACAGGCACTATTTATAGAACTCAAACTCAGACAAACAAATTCCTTAATTTTGTTTGTCTTTTTGTTATTAAAATGTCAAGTTTGTCTGACTTTTGTCGTGAAAATAACAAAAATGGCAGATTTCAGACAAACATGGCAAATTAGTCACACTGACGTCATTAGTATTCTGTGCTGCACTTTAATTTTCTAATGAATATCGTTCTGGGCGTGTATGTTCTTTTTCATACATTGTGTGGTCTCTTAAGGCAGAAGGAAAATCCTCTACCTCATCACACGTCTAAAAACCATCATCTTCAGTAAAAATGATAAGATGGTAAACAACTTGATGTGAGAATTTGTACATGTTACCTATAATACAGAGGTGCACTAACTGAATGTAGATATCAATGCAACCGGATATTCGTATTTTTCCAAACGCGGTTTATTCAGCCAGACTGTTTAGATGCTATTCATGTATTCGGAAAACAAAGATCGGTAAATACACAACAATTTGTATTCAACGCTGAGTTAATAAAGCCAAGCTTGCCCTGGTACGATCAGTTAAGGTTTCCGGCAAACTGCCCACCTATCCCTCCCCTAAGTCACATTTTGCCCTGAGTGAGAAGGTAGTGTTAATGTTGTCTTAGGAGAGGGGAAGGTGGTCAGAAAAGAAAACAAAACAACGTTTTGAGCGTTTACCCCTGGGGGTACTCCCGCCCGATAGGATGAGGATCTCCATCCTTAAATATGGTAATGTTATTCTATCAGGTAAAATTCATGTGCGTTAATGCCCAACACACGAGAAACAAATCATAGATCTGTTAAAACTGAACTTTACCCTAGAGCTGATTAGGAGCGCGATTCAAGGAAGTTTTTTTCTGTTTCCTTCAATTCTTAGGTTTTGTTTTTCCCTTGAACTGGGCCTCATTTTCCATGTTTGGGTCTTTAATATGATATTGGTTTTCGCTTGTCTCAACTATTCGAAATTTTTGAGAGTACCCCCCTCCCCCCCAGGTGGGCATTAACCTTTTCTGGTCAGAATGAATCACGGGATTACTAATGGTGGAGCTACTCTATTGTTTGAACATGGTAACAAGACAAGAATAGTTTACTTCAAAGAAGGCTTTTCATTCTAGTAATTTACTTGTTTCTTTTCTCATTTTCCCATGTATTCACCAACAGTTGAGGTCCGCCATTTGATAAACCGTCCTTGATTCGAGCTGACAAGGGGCTTCCACTCAAAATGCTAGTCAACTTTTCGATCCACGGTCTTTCAATGGTGGCAAGATGAGTTATTCAAATCAGCCGATAACACCAGAGTTTTGCTTTTCACCCACTGACCGAAGCAGTAGAAAAGTTTCTTTTTAAAAGACGCTTCAAAATATTTTGGTGGACATAAAGATTGTCCGTCCAGAGTTTCTAAACCGCCGCCGTCTGCTGAGCGGGAGGCCGTAGGTTCAAACCACGGCCGCAGCAACACCCAGGGTCTTTAAATAACTGCGGAGAAAGTGCTGCCTTTGTATAACTTCTGTAAACGGTTTGACTTTCTGGTCTTCTCGGATAAGGACGATAAACCGTAGGCCCCGTCTGACAAGCCCTTGCACATGTATTAAATCTGTGGGACGTTAAAGAACCCACACACTCGCTCTTCGTGAAGAGTAGGGCACGTAGTGGCTGTTGTAGTGGTTTATCTCACTTTCACACTCATTTATGGGGGGCATCATTACTCATTCCTTCACTACTTGTAAAATGCACCTTAAGCAGTCTGGCAAAGTCCCCCAAACAGTATTGTAAATTACACATTACACGTCCCGAAAGCCCTGTATGAGATATGACGTTTAATCCATTTGAATTTTCCGTGGACGCTTTAAAGAAAGTTGGCCAATAAGGTATTCCCTCTAGTCCCGGCTAGATTTTCAGTTTAACGTCGGTTAAGTAATCTTTCAATTCACATGGATTCCTTTTAAATTGGTAAAAATATTTCGGCTAACCAACTGATAGTGTTGAAATTGTTTCTGCTGACAAAACCGTTTCATGATCAGACGGAATTCATTTCAATATTTTTTTGCAGTTTACAATGAAAAAGAGTCGTCAAAGTGATGTCGTTGCAAGGCTTAAGCCTCCTGTTCCTGAGAGACCGAAATTGGTGTCCAGGAACCTGCAAACAAAAGATGTCCTGGATGAAAACCTGAAAGAGGAGAAGAGCGAAAGAAATAATGAAGAAGGTGGAAAAGACGGTGGTTACCATTGCAGCGAGACGAAGGAAATTAAAATCGACCTGGACGACGTTGAAAGAGGAATTCTAATCAAAGATACTCCTCGATCTGAGATGGAACCTTCTTGCTTAAACCTGGGTTACGAAGATGACAAGAAGGAAGAAGAAAGTGACGATGTTAACACGTCATTTCAACAAAATGAACGGCGAAAGGGGTCGGTTACGTCGGTGATGGTGTTACCTTCGATCAATATTGCCCATTTCTCCAAAGAAAAGGAGCTCACTCCTGCTGAGGCTTTAAGAAACGTCGAAGAAAAGATCACCATCGAGAAAGAAGAAGGCAGCTGTGAGGGCAAGGAAGATGATGAAGAAGACATTTCTGGGAAAGAAGTTCTTTGTTATGCGTGGCAGATTGCTAAAGGGATGGTAAGAACTTTTTCGACTGAAGAATGTCTTTAGCAATTTAGTCATCGTTTGCAAATCACAAAAATCTGCCTCTTCCCCGTATTTAAAATACTTTACTACTAGTTTTTTCTGTGTCTGCAAGTATTATGCTATCCGGACACGAGACGGCAGATTTTTCAAGCATTCAAATTGCTGCGTTAATTATAACAGACCATTATAGGGCTAACTACTATCTCGCTGAATTTTTCGTGAAACATAGCACACATAAAATTGAGCCGTTTTATTTTAAAAAAAGGTCAAAAACGTGTTTTTTTTAATAGCCCGAGAAGCCTAAAAATCACATGGAGCAGCCGTGAAGCTACCTATTGCAAAATCAGGTCTGTTCGTATTTTCGAAAAGGTGTCCAATGAATACAGCCATATGACCTGAATAAGGCTAAGCTATCAGTTATTTAATTTGAATCGTACAAGCCTGACATTCAGGGACGTTGCCAGCTTTTTGGCTAGTTGTAGGCCTGGCTGACTTTCATTTCCACATATCCTGAAAATTGTACGCATGACCAGTACGCACTGACCTCACCAACACTTTGAGCTCTTGTGTTTTTTCAGCTGACTCCAACAACGCATAATTTGTTACAAGCGGTAGAGTGATCAACCCAAAAATTTGAAGGCCCGGGCCTACAGGGCTATGAGCTGGCTACGCCCCTGAGAAAAGAAGGGAAGTAGAGAAAAGAAAAAGCAATGATTAAGTTTGTGTTGGGGACTGGAAGACTGAGCAGCAAGGACTTCCTAGTTAAATACTCCCTTAATCGGAATCTTGGAAAGCACAATAAACGGTCTGCAAGTGGAACTGATGATTAAAGCTAAGGGATTGCTTTTTGTAAACGGCCACCATGATGGTATTTGCTAACTATTGTAAGCTCAATTGGTATACCGTAAAATTCCGAAAATAAGCCCTGGGGCTTATATTTTTCAAAGGCCTTTTTTGAGGGGCTTATTTTTTGAGGGGCTTATATTCGGAGGGGCTTATCTAAGGAGGGAAATTTGCGTTTCAAAATCGATCGGGCTAGCCTTATAGTTGGAAGGAAATTTACCGTTTTTTCTTTGTTTTTCTTTTTATTTAAGGGCAATTTCCAAGTACAAGCTCCCCGGGGGGCTTATATTTGGAGGGGTGATTTAACGGAGGGTTTTTTGCGTTACGAGTTTGGGGGGCTTATATTTGGAGGGGCTTATACATGGAGGGGCTTATTTTCGGAATTTTACGGTATCTTCTGGCTCAGCTGGATATTTGGCTTTTGGGTTTAGCAAATAACTCCCTCCTGGTGATCCGCCTCTATCAATTGCTGTTTATTCATTAGTATAAACGAACCTTTTTTAACGAAAAAATCTAATCTCTAAATGAATAATGTTCACCAGGTATACCGTTTTGGGTGACTTCGAAATAGAAGTCAGTAGTATAGTAAGAACCGATAGTTTTTTTTTTTCTTTTTCGGGCGTGGCAGTCTAAGGAGGGTTTTATTCCACTCACCTTAAGTCTCCCTGAAAAACAGCATTTAATTAAGTGTCAACAGGTGTCAACGGGTTTTCTTCCGAGGTTGAAATCTTAACTGAAAACCTTATTTTTCAGCCAATATTCATCCCTTCGAGTTATCGAGGGTAAAATTGCATGAAAGTGATCTAAAGGGAAACAAAAATTACTTCAAGTTAGCGGGAGTTTCGAGTTATCGAGGGTTCGAGTTACCGAGGATAAATTACAGTAAAGGAAATCTAGGGGAAATAGATTCTGGTTCGAGTTAGCACAAGGTTCGAGTTAGCGAGGTTTCGAGTTATCTGGAGTCGACTGTAGTTCACTCAGCTTGTTCAACTTTGACGGCTTTTTGTGCTGAAAAGTATACGTCGCGGGGATATTGTAAACCAATTCCTTAATTTGTTTCTTCGTTTTCCAACAGCTGTGACGGAAATCCTCCCTCCATTCTTCATGAATAGGCCGACGATCACTTCCTCCCGCTTTCCGGACCGTTTGTCAGACACATCTTGCAGTAGCCTGTTCCAGGCTCTCGATAGTAGGGCTGGCACCGGCAAAAATAAGGCAAAAAAGCGTAAGGCACCGGCAAAAAAGTGTAAAGCACCGGCAAAAATATAAAAGCGTGATCTAGGAAAAAGGGGCGGTGACGGGCTATTTTTGAGCCTGGAACAGACGTTTCATTGCACTTGGTTGCTTTTCAGCCAAATCGTTAAATCGGGAGTTCGTTTACAACGATATACCGATTAAACTGCTATCCCCCTGCCATATCGTAAAATCGAGCTTCCATTTTAATTTCATATTGGAATCTGGTAACTGAGAATTCTTTGAGAAATAATTTCGTTATTTCTCTGCCAGGAATACTTGGCCAGCAAAGGATTCATTCATCGTGACCTGGCAGCCCGTAATATCCTACTTGGTGAGGACAGAGCGGTGAAGATTGCTGATTTTGGTTTATTACGCCACGCAAATGAGAGTGAAATATACGAAGTTACGAGCGTACACAAGCTACCAATGAAATGGATGGCACCTGAAGCGTTGGAAAGCGGCATTTTTACTTTCAAGACTGACGTGTGAGTATATGTGAACGAGGTCACAGTTAGGCCAAGCTTAGGCTTCCTGTGATGCAGTGTGAAGTTGAGGTTTTAGATAACATAGACCCAGCAATGTACTGTTTAGAACTGTCTGAAGAAAAAGAGCACAATTTTGATCACGACACTGTCTACAGTAGCGGTTATCACTCTATCTCTAAAGAAATACTCAAGTGTTTGGAAAACATTAGCCTGTTCCAGACGTGAAACTTGAAAATAAGATTTATAAACAGAAACTTTGAGCCGATGAAGTTAATCAGAGACCATCTTGGATCCTAGATTCCACGCTCCACATCCCGCATTCCAGATACTAGATTCCGGATTCCAACTCAGTGTATTCCAGATTTCAAAAGGCCTAGATTCCAGAACTTCATAGTTAGCTGGACTTCGGATTCCAAAGTCCACGACTCCAAGCAAAAATTTCCTGGATTACCATCCATGGGACGAGATAAACAAAATTAATATTTCTGTGAAGTTAATTCTTGCAATTTCTTTATCTGCTTCCTTTTATTGCAGATGGTCTTTTGGAGTTGTTTTGTGGGAACTAGCAACCATGGGTAAGCTAGTTTTATAAATCTTTGTATACTGATGCTGGTAGAATAATACTCTAGTCATTTTCCTATACCCAAGGGAATTGAGAGGAATCCCCAATAACAATAATCAGGGAAAAGCTGACTGTTCAGTTTTCGGATAGCAGTCACGGGAGAATCGAACCGTTTTATAAAAGAAGCCATTCTTGCATAATGTCATGATTGCTAAACAACTAGAAAAAATAATAGGCTAACTTCCGCCGCTCTCCTAGCCGTCTTTACCGGGGGGGGGCGCAGGTTCATAATAATCCAGCCTATAAGTCATACCCTTAACAACAACTTGACCTGATATCACGTGTCACTTGGCAAAATGAATACTCAGTAATGGTAAACTTGTACATTACGTTATTTTAATACCTCCTGGAGGTTGGTAAATTGATAATACATGATGGTCATTGAACTGAGTGGAGAGCAATTTGGTCTGAAATTATACATGTGATTTCACGCGGGAGTTCGATTTGAGATCAGAAGTATGATTTCAGACTAAAATTGCACGACACGAAGTGAAATTATCACTTTATTACAGCCATTTTGAAATCGCAGAATTCAATCCGTACCAGCAGTGATTGGCCGTGGCACCAGACAAGTTAGCTCGTTATCCCCCATACTCGTTAACATATATTTTGAAGCCATGTTAAGAGATGCTTTAAGTGGTGTGAATGAAGGTATTCGAGTGGGAGGTCATCTCATTAAGACAGTGCGCTTTGCGGATGATCAAGCAACCTTAGCCAATTCAGTTAAAGGTCTGCAACTTATGATGGGTAAAATGCAGGAAAACGCGAGGGAATATGATATGAAGATCAATGTTAAATCAGTAAGAGGCCTGGTGAGGAATTCACGATCTTTCTTGAAGGTAAACAATTAAGTGAAGAATCGTCGCACTTTAACTACTTTGGGAGCCCTATTACACAGGATGGATCCTGTGGAAAATAAATTAGATCGAGAATAGCCTTTTTTTACTAAAAAAAAAGAACCGCTGACAAAAGCCTTAAGCGCGCTAGCCTTTGCCTGAAGAAGAGAATTATAAAGACTGTCATCTGGGGTACTTTTCTGAATGGAGCCGAATGATAGACCTTAAAGAAAGAGGACGTGCGAAGGCTGGAGAGCTGTGGGATGTGGCTTTGGAGAAAGATTTTTTAACATAACTTGGTGTGACAAAGTCTGTAACGAAGAAGTATTGAGGCGTGTCGGCGAGGAGAGGGCCATCATATCTGTTATCAACAGAAGCAGGAGCTTGACAGAAGACAGAGAGTCTGGCTTGGTCAAACCCTACGACATGGTGATCATGTCCCATTAGTTATTGAGGGAAGGATACCAGGAAAGAGACCACCTGGAAGACCTCGAGCGGGAATGCTGGATAGAGTGAAGGATGGCAGCTCTTACGTAGCGGTCAAGAGGCGTGCCTTAGATCGAGAACCATAAGGAAGGACTTGCCTGTGAGCAGATCAAATAGCCTGTTGAAAAGCGGAAACAAAAGGGCGTTTACATCTCATTTTGTATTCGAAACAGAAATGAGGCGATATAAAGCAAGGTGCGACGGTGCGACGTGGTTTAGAACAGATGTGATTGTATGATTCGTAAATAAATCACACTGCTGAGAGCCAATCAGATTGGAGGGATCACCAGCGATTTCAAAATGAAAAATTAGAAAAGCCTGATAATGTTTGATAAGACAGCACTGATCTTTATTCTGTTATTTTAGGGGGTACTCCATACCCTGGGATAAGCCCCATGAGGCTATGCAGTTTACTTAAATCTGGATATCGGATGGAGAAACCCAACACGTGCAGCGGTGAAATGTAAGTCAGAATAGAAATAATAAAAGACGCCCCAAAAGAGGGTACGATGAAGAACTACTTTCATAGTCCTTCAAACAGTTTTTTTTTTCTAAAATTTTCAGCCTTTTACAAGGAGTGGAATCTGCAGCGCACCTCTTTCCTTTACGTTCCACCATTCTAAAAAGAGCCTATAGAACATAAGTGTCTTCAATATTCAAAGTAAACGGAGACATATCTTTGTATAGTGGTATTTTAAACTATGACTTCCTTTTTCAACAGATACAAATTGATGATGGACTGCTGGAACGAGGATCCGAATGAACGACCCTCATTCGTTCAACTAGTACCGATACTGGAAGAGATGATGACAGAAGATACCCCTTACTATTATTTCAGACTACTGGATCAGAACCAGCCATGTTACCGTGAGGCATCCGCGACTAACACCAGTAAAGCTAGTACTCTTGATACGAAGCTGTAATTTCTGTAGGGTCTCTACGGTCTATGGTTTAATTTTTGTCAAAACACCCTTTTTTCTTTAGATTGTTACAGGGGTCTCGGGGGAAGGTGGGGGCGGGGGGAAAGCTTCAATATGAAAGCATAGGGGAATGTTCGACGGATAAGTAGATTAACAATTGCAGTTGCACCGTCTGCAGTACCAAGAAACTATACTCATAATCTGAACACCGTTGTTTTCATCTTCACTGTTTGCCAGTATTCATAACCAGTCTCCTCAGTTACGATCACAAAAGGCAGCCAAAGTAGAACACTCTCTAACTCATTATGACAACGTCTTTTTCTATACAGATATTTCTACGCGCAAACGGACGCAACAACTTCCAACAATGTTGAACAATGTTGCGAGTTGTTGGCCAACAAAGTTACGTCCGTTTGCAGCTGGTTAAGCGACACATTTATGGTTAAAAATAGTGGCTTTTTGTCTTGCACAGTCAAAGTGAGACCAAAAACTGCAATGTCTACGTCTAAGAGAGACGAGCAACCCCATCATTTTCATATGGGAGTTCCCTTGTCCACCAAGGAACAGGACTTAGATGACGAGCGCAACTGTTTAATGGGTTATTGCAATAAAATACCTAATAATATTTAATTTCATTTGAAAGACATCGAGAAAATACTGAATAGCTCTGGTAATATAACAATTTGTAGGGACTAAAATCTTTTCATTCTCTACAAATGACTATTAAGTTGTTAGTAGTTCGGATTGTTTCTTCTACTTTTTAGTCTGTCCACACTATACTGGAAGTAGATTTTCGTGTCGACATGAAAATGTATCCGGTAGTATGAACGACAACCGGATAGAACTGGAACAAGTCGTCCACACATATCGAACATCGCATCAGAGCGGCCGGTTGGCCGAGAGGCCAGTTTGGTGTACTAAATCCCAGTCCTCTCTCCTAACCTAATGATGATCCATTTTTCAAGATCGGCGGCGGCGCAGTTTCGTTCCTTAAAAGAAATAGCCGGAAAATCACCGTTTTTCTATATGAACTGACAGAAGCAAAATCCGGTAGTATTTTCATGTCGGTGCAAGGGCTATCTGATCGTAGCCTTCAGAGTTTCTCATACGCCAGCTATTAACCTACCACATAATTCCGTGGCTACAATTCAATGTTACGAACGTTTCAATCGGCTAGGTTAGATTACAACATTGCCACTCGCTATAAACATGTCATGTCATGTTGGAGAAACGAACTATTGACTCAAAAAGGTGACATCAGGAGTAAGGTGATAAAAGGCACTTCGGTTCACCATAACTAATATTGCGGCAGTAGAAGAAAAAAAGCTTAATTATTGTAGAGATCGTTGCTGGTGTTGAATAATAATTATAGTGATTATAGTTTATCTTTTGCGTTTCTTCTAGTAGTGTCATTAGCAGATCACTTGGGAAACCCACGTCTGGGTATGAAAAGTGAAGATTCGGATTATCAGGGCAGTTCGGAAAAAAATAACATTCAATTTCCGACCAATGGTGCCAATACAATAAGCAGTGCAGGAACCTTTGTTACAATTTCTGCAGCTAAGGTCTGGTTTGGAAGTCAGTATATATAACACACTATTCTCTAAAGGCACACAATCAGGATCAGAGACGGGAAAGAAGTTATCCACCTCGGCGTTCATCCGATACCCCTCCTCGATCTGCATAATTTATATAATTCTTTTATTTAATGGCTCATACGCCAGGAACGAAGTCAGCACCAGCAAGAACGTTTCAATGGTTAATTTATACAACTATGCATTTATTCATTTAATACATATTGCGTATTTACATAATAATATTGCTTCATTTTATAATGATAATAATAAATTCTTGAATGGCAGGAGTAAGATAAAATATTGTAGGGGCTTCGGTATGAATGGGGTCACTTTGATATATCGTGCTATTATTCAAACTCATAGCCAGGCCAAGAAAACCAGAAGAAACAAAAGTCATCACTCTTCTTCCTCGTGTTCTCAGGACATGACGTCATTGGATATATCGACAGTGGCCTATTTCATAAACTAATGTCCAGCTTTTGTCAGTTTCTATATATTTGATGTTATTCTTTAAAATAAATTAAAGGCTTTTAAACTTTATCTGAGTTTGTGGTCATTTCTGAGTGATACGCTGAGAATCTCGAGAAAAGCAATCTCCCTGTTCCCCACAAGACAGGCTATTCAGCCTAATGATTCAAATTAGAGGAAAAGGGAGACCATTATGTAGTATCTTTGTGTGTTAAAAGGTTAATCCGAATTACACACGTTCTTGATCACATGTCTGACATGTCGCAAAAGGCAAAACAGGTAGTGCAAGATCTTTTTCTCGTACCAGCTAACTGATAAATAACCAATTGTCTAGTCTGTGTATACAGCAACCCCTTAGGATTTTTCCTCAGGAGGGCTATTTTGAATGGACCGGCACAAATTAAATATCATAATTGGACTGGAGAGCGAACTGAGTGAGACAATTTAAGCGTCAGTCAAAAACGAGGGTTGTAAAAGAGCCGGCTACTTGGGCTCTCTAAGAAAGGGCATGACAGATGTCGGAAAATATATTGGAAGTTGGTGCCACAATAAAAATGCTTGTGGAAGTTGTGAAACGTCGAACGCTTGACAAAATTCTTAAAAGAAGACAACCTCTCTGACCATGACTCCTAAAACAAGCAAAACGACCCGTTCTATTTATTCTTCCTTTTTATATCTGCCTTAGGGTAACAATATTCTTATTCTTAGTAATATTCTATTTCACCATAACCGTAAGTGGAACAACTTGACCACCATATTTTTGGGAAGACCGCAGCAGTCTTCATTGGGCAAATTACATTTTTTTGAGTAAACGACAGAAATATGCGCCTTAAAATACAAGCATTTACAGTAGCTCTGTAAAAGCAACCAAGGATTTGCCAAGAAGAATAAAGCTGCGACTGGATTTGGGAGTTCTCGTCAAGTATTTCCACAAAATTTAACAAAGATATTTTTGTACTTGTATACCAATTACGAGCCTTTGGTTGTAAACCGAGAAAGGTTCAATAACTTTGACGAATCTCCACAAAGTATTTTTCTACCAGCACCCCCGAAAACCAAACGAATTCACACTCCAGTCATCCTTAAAAACGGACTTTCAATAGCATGGAGTGAGGAATGCGTGAGGTTCTCGAGGGGCCTTAGTTATGCCAACTGAGAATCTAACACGCCATATTTCCCATACTTCACGGGACCAGGCAAAATGTTCTTTGCGGGGCCTTTCTTAAGGTAATAACAATCTGGTGGGCGCTTCAACATCACGCCATACTCGGACGAAAGGGTCGGTGCTGCTGGTGGTGGTGCAGGTTTTTGAATTGATGTATTCTCTGGAACTAACTCCAGACTCTTTGCTCGGGATAAACCCGGATTATTTGGTCTCGGCGAGCTTTCGCTCGCTTGGTTCAGTTCGCTTCTTGCGGATATATTGGGATCACCATGGACAGTCGAGGGTTTTGATTGTTTCCATGGATTGTGAAGGCCACCAAAGAACCCACGAGCACTCAAAACGAGCAGCCCAGCTGTACTACTGACAACACCCGCTGACCTAGGCGCGTCAGCACTAGATTGACTTTCAGGGGAAGGCTCGGGTCCGTTGGACGCTTCATAGCTAGGACTGTCAGGCAGAAGTTCAGGTGTACTAGACCCTTTACGCTTGCGATGACGTTTCTTCTTACTCTCACTGGTATTGAAGGTATTACTCTACAGGAAATACAGTACTACAGTTGGTAATCATTTCTAGATTAAGAGTGTTTCTCAATAGTGACCGTTAGAGTGCGAGGCGTGAGCCAACATCATTTTGGCGGGAAAACGTGACAGCCGTGGTCATTCTATTACGCGTTCTAATGAGAATGTCATGGAGGCGGAAATAAGTTATCAAATGTTAGAAGTTTTATCATTCTGCGATCGGGAGAGAGCTCAAACTCCTCCAATAAAAATAACCGTTCTAACTTTTCTAGTAAAAAAGTGCAATAAAACTTTTCGGGATAACTATTTTCTGAGAAGAGGCAAAAAAACCTCTGAGTCGTCCATGCTCACAAATCTAAAGGTCTTTATTTTAGAATTGCTCCCTGCGAAAGAAATTCCAGCTTGATCAAAGCGGTGCAATATTTGTCGTGTGAGGAAGTAGCATGAAATCAGAGACAAGAAATCCTACTATCCTGAAAATACAGCCTACTCACATCGCTCCACGCCGTCCGGTCGGGACATTTTTGTTAGGGAGTTTAAGATACGGCGACTACGGACTACGACTACGGTTAAACATGCTATTGCGCATGATCAAAAACACGTGACTGTTCATTTTTCCCGCGTAGTCCTGCGGCTACGGTGAGTTTTTGCTGGTTGTTGAGCTGTTTCGCGTAGTCGGGACTACGGAGAACATTTTTCTCGTATTTTGCCGTCTCGGTAATTCAAGAATCTCGTCTTTTCATAAAAAAGTTTTCAAATCACCTGCTTTAAGTGAGAGGGAAGCGAAATATGTAAGTTGTGTCTAATTTCTGCTCAGATTTACGCTTTTAATCCACTGTTGTGACTACATTTTTATCTAGCTAAGCTCATATTTGAATAAGCTTAGCTGTTTATACGCAGAATTCAGATTGACGGCCGAGGAGAAGAGAAATCATGCAGGTAATTTACTTTCTCTTCGCACTTGAAAAGTTTCAATGTTTGTTCGAACTGATTAGTGTGTCTTTCTACTTGTGTAACCTTTGTTTATGCGAGTTTTTGTATCGCATTTGCTGAATGAAAATGATGTAAACATCTTCGAGACAATCGAAACTCGGTATTTCAATACTTCAAAGTATATCAGATCAGTACGTCGGAGAATCTAATAAATGAGCTATTATACTATTTCTGTCTATTTCTTTAGTATTTGAAAAAAAATAAAACCTGTGTAACCAAAACTTTGTTCGCCAATTTCACCCGACGTAATTGCTTCCTTCAAATATGGAAGAATTTGTTCATTGATCTAAAGATAAGATCACATGCAAAACTGACTTGCATTTTTGTGAACTGTGATGAAAACAAGAAAATCTTTGCGTGTTGTTTCCCTCTCCGCCTGTTCTCTCGTAGGCTACTGTCTGTAGTGCAATCTTAACGTTCTATATTTGCACGACTCAACCCAGTGCTACAAACAAAAGACAACGCTCGTCCAGCCGTGGTTCGTAGTCCGTAGTCTCCGTATCTTAAACTAGGGAGCTTTAGCAACGACGACGGCGACGGCAAATAGGACGTCAAAAAAGCAATAGCTTTATTACGCAAAACAACAACTTTGCACGTGCATCACGCTTTTTTGTACATTTCTTTACCGTCCTTGCACGACTACGACGTGAAAATGCCTAATTGCAAGTTTTATGGAGGACGTGAACAAGCGACGACGAATCTCTTTTTCTGTCTCTAAACTTGAGTACAGTCCTCAAGAAATCAACTCCAGGGAAATTCGCCTAAACTTGCCATTTTCAGCAAATTGGAGTAAACGCGACAAAGATTGAAAAAACGGGAATTCATTTTAAAACTGACGTTTTCGCTGCAGTTGCCGTCGTCGATGCTAAAGCTCCCTATTTCCTAGCGACGGAGAGCGACGAGAGGCGGCTGTATTTGCAATGGAACAGTATACACCCTATTCTTTCCCCTTCTGGAAATAAACAAAACTGGCGAATGATAATTCGAGCTTACTCTAGAAACCTTCTAGTGGACTAACATTTAACATTTAAATTCAAACATCAAGGATTAGCTTTCACCATTCAATTATAAAATACACAACTGCATTGTTTGAAAACCTACCTATATTACTAATTTGTTGTCATGGTGATCTGTATCAGTGCCGCCATCTTGACAAAACTGCAAAGAAGCTGTTCTTTTCCACTTAACCTAGGAACTAAAATATAAAAAAAAAATGAATAACTAAAGAAATAAATACGTTTGCACACTGTACACATTGGACCGACAATAGATGCTTCAGTAACTTGCAATGTGGTGGTAAAAATGAACAAATGAATGAACAAAATATATTGCTTCG
Source organism: Porites lobata (assembly GCA_942486035.1). NCBI lineage: Eukaryota > Metazoa > Cnidaria > Anthozoa > Scleractinia > Poritidae > Porites > Porites lobata. The sequence continues at coordinate 264,568 of CALNXK010000338.1, forward strand.
ATATCACAAATAAAAGGTTCTGAAAACCTCTTGTTGCATAAATGCGTTCTGAAGTATAATTGATATGAAAATAATATTCAGTGTCATGCAGATTAAACTCATTTTCACGAGAAAACAATGTCACTTAGCCTCGTTTTGAAAATGAGAGTTTTTGGAACTCAGAAATAACAAACTAAAAAGTAATCCAAGTTGATATTTTCAACTACTAAGCAGAACGTAAGGAGGTATGTGGGGAGAAATTTCATGTTGATATCAAGTTGATAAAATGCCAGATGAATATTCCTAGTGCGCGAACGTAGTACTCACCTTCCGACAAGACAGTGGCTTTGCTGCGCTTGCTATCTTCAATTGCAAGTCGAGGGGCGCCATGACCGTTCATAAGGTGCACTGACCTCCCGGGTGAGTTAGAAGTCTCCTGATTATTTTTTCTCTTTGCAAACAGTATAAACAGAAGAAGAATTAAGACTATTTCAATGCAAAGACCGATAACATGGCGCTCCATCACTTCCTTATTGAGCGGATCCATAGGGGCTTTCATATCAGCAACTGCGTTGGTCAGGTTATCCAGCTTTGATTGCAGTTTAGTGATCTGTTCCTTTTGGTTGTTGATCTGTAGAAGGAAATGTGTAAAGTGTACATTTAAAAAGAAGTAACATTGGTTCGATTAATATGTGCATGTAAACAAGACACTTGCACAGGAAATCGTCTACACTGTAGAACGTATACCAAACGCGGCGCTTGATGGAACGTGGCGAACGCCATCAAGCGTAAATGGTTGCGCTAAAGGTTCTACCATCGTTAGACCAGTGTTCACGTTATCTTCAAGTGACGGGCCAATAGAGAGCATCTGGGTGGGAGTAAGTTTGAAACTGTCTTTCACAGCAGTTAAAGGAGCTGTGTCAGGAAATTGAGCCAAATTAGGAAATTACAAAATGCCCGTTAAATTAAGAGAAACATAAAAATAACCGCTTAAAACATTAAAGGAAGGTTAAAATAACACAACGGAAACAACAAATGCCACGGATGGGCAAAACTGAAGAAGATTGAAACGGATTGAAATGAGGGTTTTTGAAAACTGTTCAGCCTAACAATTTTTCAAAATTGATCCCTGCTACTTGCAACTTCAAAAATAATACTCGGGAGACATTTGTTTGTCTCGGATCTCTGATTTTGTCATTTACATGTAATTTCTTTGCCTACTTTAAGTTCCATAGCGATTGAGGGTGAGTAATTGGCAAAATCAATCAAAATGAACTGGACTGCCGTGACACAGCCCCTTTAATTCATCCAACTCGAGCTTGTTCCATAGCTTTAATTCGTTGAGCACTTAAGATCGTTGACAAGGAGCACGCTCAGTCGAAATCGGTGTGTTGCAAAGTAGGGCAATCACGCCAAGTTATTTTTATTGTACTAATCTCGTCCAATCTCAAACGGATAATTTTTAAGAGGACGATAAACAAAATTCCTATGAACGTTCATTTTCGCGAATTGAGGGGTAGAAAATGCACGGAAGAGTTAGCACCAACTAATAAGAACCTACATTATTTGAGGCCTGGCAAACAAGGTTCTTTTATTTTGGGGTAGTCATTGGTAATTTAGGCTAAGAGCGTTCGTTATTAGGTTCTTCATTTCTATGAAGGAGATATAGTTGTTGACTACCAGAAAAATAAAGAAACTTGAGAGTTTGGTCCTTAAATATACAGTGTTTATCAGTCCTCCTTTCGACGTTCGAACAGAAGAAATGAAACGGAACTCTAAAAATATATTTGGACTTTACAAGACTCTAAGAAATCTTTCCAGATATAAAAGTTTTAAAGAAATGTGAAGCCTATAGCAACATTGGCAAAAAATGTAATCTATGTCTTTATGAAAATTTTATCATCATTTGTAAAAAAGAGCTTTGTAGCCTAAACAGGCGAAACGAACTAGCGAGTTCATGCCCCCACAGAAACAGATATGTACAGATATGTACTGAATTTCAGACAACTATTTTGAGTCGTTTTTACTCCCTCAGTAACGTCTGAATTTCAGGCTACATAAACATAACTTCTCTGAAGAAGGAACTAAAAGATACGAAGTGATGGGATTGTCCCTAGCACTTTCTCCGAGAACTCTAAACTACTTTTATTTCACTCTGGTCATGTACTACGGTAAACGCTTTTAGAGATCAGCTACAACTGTGATCTAAACCGGTTGATAAAAATTGAAAAAGACCTATTTTTCCTGTCATTCGGACTAAAATGAAACCCCTTGCTTAAATTAAGGTCTCGGTAAAGGAAAACGAGGTGCCCACAGAAAAAAATTCTAGTCGCGCGAGTATTTTCGCTACAAAGGCAAGTTACATATCAAATTAAAGCTAAAAGACTAAATTACCTTATAAAAGATTTTATTTCATCGAATTTCAAAAGGTGCTTAAGTTTTTTGTTCTCGAACTCAGAGGTATCGAGTTTACTGCTGCTCCAGCCCTTTCGCGTTGTTAAATATTCACTTCCTTTTTATTGCATCTGATTGACAGATAAAAGACCTAAAAAAGGGTGTGAGGAAATTTGCAGATGTCTCGTGTTAGCGGAATTATTGCATTTCAAACTAAAAAGTCGAATCTCGAGCGCGATTTACGCAAAGAAACTGACATAAAATGAGTTACAAAGGGAAATCGGAAAATTCCTCACACCCTTTTTGAGTCTATATCATTATCCATCATATCTGAAAGTTTCAAAGCGATAGCTTAAAACCTGTCCCGACTGGAGGTCGGAGAATTTTGATTTTTGCGTCTAAAATAGAGTGAGAGAAAATCAGCTCTAAAGATTTAGCGCGAAGTCCACGCTTGGCTGGTTAGCCCAGAAAAGGCTCATTTTAGAAGGGTTAAAAAGCACTTTCTGATTTTCTTTTTCTGCCAAATTAAAATTTAGGACCCACTCATGCCAAAAATCCAAAAAAAACAAAATCGAGCAATGTACTAAAATTTTCATTTACCGAGACCTTAATTGTCTTACTCCCCCTTCCCCTCTTCCAACAATTTTTTGAGTAATACGAGGGCCTGGTTCCTCGAAAGTTGGTTAAGTTTAACCCAGGATTAAGCCTAGTTTTAAGCAAGGTTTTCTTGTCTAAGGACATGCAACTCGAGCTAAAAAAAATACTGTTGAGCCTTTACCCCAAGATACAGTAATGATAACACAAAAGGTTACTTTAAGCATACGTAGGAACAAAATTTTTTAATCCTGGATTAGCACTAATCGACCTTTCAGGAACCGGACCCAGAGCCGGGTTGTTCAAAGCTGGGTTAAGATAACCTAGGGTTAGTGCGAAATATGAATTCAGATATGAAAGCTTAAAAAGTAAATTCAGTTTAATTCTTTTGGTCAACAAGTTGATATTTGGATGGTCTTAAAAACAACAGAGCAAATTATCCGAGAAAATGCTTTCAAAAAAAGAAAAAGAAACTCGGGTTAAATTTAACCCTGGGTTTAGTGCTAATCGGCCTTTGAACAACTGGGCCCAGAATTATATACACTGGTTTAAAGGCCAAACCACTATTGAATAGGGGAGGGGTTGGGGTAATTTTATTAGATGTTTAGAGGAGATGGTAATGTAGCGCGTAATTCAAAAAAATTAATAGATGGAACTATCTAAAGAGTTTTGTCCATCAGGTTGTACATGTACGTGTAGCTTTAGCCTGGGACCAGGCTCCATAGTGGAGGAAAAGGCAAAAAGCAGAGCGAAACAGCCAAAAAAAGAAAAAGACAACAACAACTACAACTACAACAAAAAAACATGGACTGGGGTGTGGGAAAGGTCATTTCCGCCACTTCATTTGCTGATTTTTTTTTTTTTTTCGCCTTTTCCCTTTTGGGGCCGGAGCCTGAGCCCACACAAATAAAGCTTTAAAGAGAACATGGTGCTGTAACCACTTGTATCAACGAGAGATTGAAGAGATTTGTAAAAGTTACCTCTGATGCAGCTGTTCCATATACAGGGTACTCATGTTCAAATTCTGTTCCAGAACCTTGATCTTGTTACTAAGACGAACAAATATGGATTCCTTCTGCCCTCCTGACCCGACCCCTGACGATAGTCCAGCTGAAGAAGAAACAGCGGCTTGTTGAGCTTTGCTGAGGATTGAAGTATCAAGAGTAGCTTCTGCCGACGATGCTGCAGTTGAAAACTCATGGCTAGGTAAGCTTGTGTCTCCAATAACAGGAGGAGCTGGCAATGGAACAACAGGGTCTGAAGTGTCAGTAATGTCAATACTAGGAGGAATGGTAGGCTGAATAACTGGATCCGCATTTTCAGATTCCAACATTTTGGATGTCGATTTTGTGCTTTCAATACCCGGCTCCTGGTTGTCCAAATCTGGTTTCAATCCTTCACCTTCTGTTCTAAATTGGCTCTAAATTTACGCTTGAAAAATCAGTTGCTTTGGTTGATTCTGACGCTTCAATGGCACTATGTATAGGCTCTTTTTCCAAATGTACCTCTTCAGGTAATTGAGCAGTACCCTCTCGTCCATCTTTGTCAGTGAGTTTTGTCTCCAAGACGTCAATATCTGGAGAAGATTGCGACATAATGTGAATTGAATTTGGCCCTTTGCATTCCGATGGTGTACCTTCGGTTTGATCTTTACCCTTGCTACCGTTTAATTCATCAGTAACAGTTAAATTGTCTTCTACTTTCTCTTCATCTTTGGAACTTATATCCTTCATATTCAAAGGCAACGGCTGTTGAGAAGTACCTTTTGTCACAGAGTGTGCCTGTTCACTTCCTAACACAGTTGACGGTCTGTCAGGAATGCTTTGTACAGGTTGTTTATTTAACTCCTGCTTACCGTGCAACTTGGATTCACCTTGTGGAACATCAACAAAAGAATCCTTAATTACTCTCACTTGGGAACTTGGGACTTGGGACGAAGAAGCCGGCAGAGTGGCATTTAAACGTAAAGACGTAACAACTGACACTTCTACTAATGAGGGGGTTTTTTCATCAGTTTCCCTCTTCTTCTCATCCTCTGACACGAAAATGTTTAGTGACTCGCTAGGCTGCAAAACTCCGGACAAAGGGTCAACATATTCGGAAACTCCCGATGCACCTGAGCTGGTAACTCAATTTGCTATTTTCAGAACGCTGGAAGACATTTCAGGAAAGATAACAGGGAATTCTTGGTCTACGATATCTAATTCAGCACTGTTCTCTTCTGAGTTGTCAGCAGTAGATGGCTCTCCAGCCTCTTCTGCAGGAACGTTCTCTTGGTCTTGACTTTCTTTCTTTTCATAAGATTCACCTTTATCTTTTTCATGAGCTACAATTAAATTTCGCTTGTAATCACCACTCGTAGCTAAATTCATTGATACTGTAAAGTTTTCATTCTTTGAAAACAGTATTCGTCCCACAAAACACCCAAGACTGTAGTGCCCCAATACCTGAGCAAACAACTGGCATGCTGACGGAGCAGGGCTGCATGTACGAGTCTCTCCCTTGGTATCTGCTTTGCTGCAAGGTGGACTATCTTCATGGCTTATAATACCAGACACACATTTTCCTTGTGAAGCATTTCTATCACGACTGTGACCTTGCTTTACTATACAGGCATTGTCACCACTCATTTGTGAATTTTCGTTGAGCTCTTCATGACCAACAAGAGTGACAATTTTGCCCAGGCTTTCACCTTGGGATTCCTTCTCAGCATTTTATTGTCTTGGGCGCCGAGTTTACTATCGTCTCCTTCCTTATCTTGCTTGTTATCATGCCCATTTCCAGTGAATTTCTTGACCAGATTAAAAACCGTATCAGCTGCTCTTTGCAACAGATTTTGCTGCTTGGGTTGATCTTCAACCTTGGAACTAGGATCAGGAGGTAACACTGTCACATCACTGTCATTTCACTGTCACTGTCGCTGTTATCGTTCTCTTCCTGTCCATCTGTTTCATGGTCTTCCAGCTCTTCCATCATGCTGCTGCCGTGCACACGCAGAAGGCTCAGTGCGCAGTAATGTTCTGAGCCAAAGTGACTCAACATCTCAACCTAATTGAATGAAGGACAGCACATAAGGTACTTACAGAGTTTATGTCACACTATTTGCTACAATGTATCTGTTTAATTCAGCTAAAAATTGTCTTCGCATCGACTGAATTCCAAAAAAAAGAAAGAAATTTCTACCTACAAGGTACTTAAAATAAGGGATTCGTTAATAAGACAATTATAGGTGTCATATGTGCAATGTCTTGTTCTTTAAAGCCTTAGACGAAACAAGCATGATAAATGTGTTGTACACTAAATATGTCGCTCATTAACCCACAAGAAGGCGAAAAAGGCATGATATATGCGTAATATATCTCGTTCTTTAAGCCTCGATGAGACAAAACAAGTGCGATGAATGTGTAATAGGATGTTAGAAAGTTGCTGAACATAATAAACCTTCTGGCCACAGCTGTTCAAAACATGGATTATGATCTAAGATCTTTGCACCACAGTCTACTAAGGCATAATTGCTTTGTTCTCGTTCCTTTAATTTCTTGGGTTTGGGTGCAGCTCCACTTGAGTTCTCAGCACTCTGCTGTTTACTTTTCTCTTCTTCCTCCTGTAAAACTCTTCTTTTAAATTCATCAAATGAAGGCATCTCTTCTTCCTTCAGTTTGGTTTCCTCTTCTGCTGCTTGGTCTAAAGCGGCCGTTATGCTGTCTTCTTCCTCCTTTGGACTTGTTGCTGAGGGTGCAGTAGGCGTGGGCTCACTGCTGATTGGATTTGGAGGGCTGCAATAGTAAACAGATAAAAATTATCTGTAAATAATATAATATAAGGTAAATAGAGGAAACTAATGGTGTATTATTTTCATTCTTTAAATTTACCCTTTCATCTGTTTTTCACCTTGTGGTATTAATTTTTTTAATTCATTGCACTGTAAAGTTTACTTACACGGAGTCTAAAACTGAAGAGAACACCTCTGGCTCTTTTGTTGCTACCACTCCCTCAGAGAAAGTGCCAGCTCTAACATTTTGACTTCCCTGGGACGACTGAATCTGGCTTGGATTACTGGGAGGTATAAGGATTACTGATGAAACCATATTGTATTCCCTTGGTTGTGAGTATGAGTGACTGCTACTTGCGTGGTTTACGACAGTAATGGACAAATCAGCATCATAGCTTGGGGTGGCTGGAGCCACTGTTGGTGTAACAAGTTCTTCCAGTTCTGATGTGGACAAGAAGACACTTGAGGAGGCTTCTCGTGATGTGGTCAATGATAGAGATAAAGGCAATTCTTGAGATTCTTTCTGTAACAAACGAAAGAGTGAAATAAATTTTAAAGAGTTCTTAATTACGCCACTTAGGCAAATTCACTCTACCAAGATCCCCTTCCTCCCTGTGGAGGAGGAGAGAAACTCTAACCAATAAATTTCTACAGGACAAGAGAGTTGTGAATCACAACACTTATCTATCTGAAGTTCATTTCCCTACAACAGGTCTTAAGCGTGGAATGAAATACTCAGCTGCATGTACTTTAATAGACAATGTCACTTTTGAATTTTAAGGCGGCTACATTTCTGTAGCCAGTAGATGGTAATGTAGCAGCCAGTTGAACATGTCAGGGCAATTTATCATGTTAATGAGTTAATTTACTAAAACGTGTTAATTGATAAGTCAAGCTTTTATTAATCAATTGGTTGTACGAGCCTTCATTGACAACAGCATTGGTTGTCTTCAATCTTCTAGGCTGTGCAGTTTTAAAGAGTCTGTGGCTGTGCTTTGGAGAGGAGGGTATTTAAAACTACTGTATTTACAGTATACAATTTACGTGTACTTTATCAACAAAGCACACACATTATAAAACCAGACCCAGCAACTGATTGCAAGGTGTTTCAAGAGCTGAAAGGTCAAGTAAAACAGGCAACATTTTTGTTCAAGTTGTCACAATCCATTAGAAGTTAAAAAGTATTTTTGCCCATATTACAAGCTGAACAAGCAACATGTTTCACAAAAAATTTCAGTGCAACACCCAAGAGTGAAGACACTGTATTTGTTCATACAAATAACTCATTTGAGGCCCAAAAATATGAGTTATAAGTCACTCCTTGTAACCAAAATTATCTCTCATTTCAAGTCCCAGTGTGCAAAGAAATTTGTGTCCAATAGCCTGTGGCTAGGGGATTGTGCTATTGGGCTAGTGAATTCTGTTCTTAACTAATTGCCCGCTGGGCAGGTTAAGTTTTTTGGGGAGTTCAAATTACAGATATACAATCCTGCTCATCAAATATTTTTTTCAGGGCAGTTAAAGAGACTCTTAGGCTAGTACATGCTAGATACAGCTCGCCCAAATGGCAAGCTGTAAAACTGACTTTCTTTACTCCCTGAGTCCCTTTACAAATTGGTGGAAAATCCCTCATCATCCAAAAATGAATCAAATCCCCCATAAAAAACTTTGCAGGGTTATCGTTTCGCATCCTCTAGTATTAAACTTAATACAAAGGTGGCTATACACTGCAAGACTCACTTTTTGAAAGGCCAACATGTGTGAAAAAACTTGACTTATCACAACGTACATATATACAATGTAGGATTTTCTCAATGAGCCGCAACTTACATGTACAACACTAAGCGTTTTAACATACACGCAAGCGCAAATAATTTTTTTTTCTGTGACCTGAATTTTCTTTACAGTTATTAAATTTTGAGTGCTTTAATTCATGAGAAATTTTATTTGCATCTTTAATTTCCGGATGTGTTTTAGAATTGCAAAAAATACAATTGGCAAAATCTAAGATCAGTGAAATTTAGAACCAGTAAGGTATATACATGTATTTAATACTTCTGCCCCAGTATCTGGGTACAAGAGGAACAAGATGTTGTCTTTTGAGCAAGCAGCTCTCAATGATTTAGTTGGAATTTGGTTCGACTTGCCTGGATCTTGTCCATCAGGCAAGTTTGCTTTAGAAGTTACTTGCCAAGCAACAAAATCTAGTCATCCTGGAATACCAGACACGACTTTTTTCGAGCCCTGAAATAGTGACCTTTTTCTTTGTTTGTCTACAAATCTACATGACCAAACATAGATGATGTCTTGCAGTTTGTGTTAAGCATAGCTTCCAATGACTGTGACCACTGCTATAGTTTTGCCAAATAATTATTTTACAGTTCATGTTCCTTATTCACCAGTAAAATTCACTAGCAAAGGACACAGGTACATGTCAAAATCACTCAAAAGATATCATAAAATGCCTTGAATAATAAATAAATTGGTTAATTATTTTAATAAAAATATTGTCTCATTCAAGAAATACAGGTTTTGAGCCAATATCCATGGAATTAAGCAGGACTTGCGAATAACTCTAAATTAAAATGCAACTCCAATACAGGATAGACAAGATTAACAAAGCAACCTTCACAGGCAAAATTTGTTGAGTTTTACTTTAACTGTCTACCATATAATTAAATAATTTCAATAATTTTCAAATAGCACCCATGAGGGGTACCCCTAGCAGTGAGTCATCGGCCGCACATATTTATATGCATACATCTGAGACAGACATAGAAGATAAAAGGTTCTTGTCTATGAAAACAAGATGGCAGAGCTTGAACCCAGATCAACAGATCTGAAGTTCCCGGTATCAACCACTTGGCTAGCAAACCTCCACTGCAGTACAGTACTTGAGAGCAGAAAATTGTAAATTAACAGAAAGTTTTTGAGAATGAACTACAGTAACCATGGAAACTACTGGAGGTGGTAATATTTGAACAGAAATTTGAGGTTAATTACCATGTATAACAAAATTCATTACAAGTCTCAAAAACAACAAAAACAACTAAGATAGAAAGAGCTCTGAAGAGTACTCGAGTTAAGTTAAGATTAACTGAAGTAAACACAGCCGGAAGCTGCTACTAACTATTACATGAACATGTAAACAAGTTAGCTAGTGCTAGGCACATTTTAAAACATGATTTATGAATTACAAACGCCAGAAAAAGAAACGGAGATTTTTACTATGAAAAATATAACCAACTGGTAAACATCATTTCAACAAACATCATTTCAACAAGGTATATGTCCAATGAATACTTGTACCTTGCTGAGCTTGCTGAGCTTGGGTGTCATGGCGACCGGACGCGACTTCTGAGCTCTTCTGATTTATTGTCAAATTGGTCTGTACAGAAAAGCGTGACGAATTCTACAAGTCATGCAAGTACCTTGGCGGGAAAAAAGCAAGCGTGCTTCCACTCGTGACTTGTGAGATGGGGAAAAGCATCCACCAAGACTCTGCTATGTACATTAATGAATCCCTAACCCAGTATCGCAGTGAACTCTTTGGAAGGGTAAACAAATTCAAGAAGGAAAACAAGTACAAATTCCTATGGACGAATAATGGTAAGAATTTTATAGAACAACTGGATTCAATTAAAAAACTTATTAATATATGGTCCGCTAGAGGCCTGTTGATATACGGTAAGGTGACAATAATCAAATCTTTTCTTATCCCTAAGTACATTTACATTTGTTCGATCCTTCCAACTCCCAAGGAATTACTAAAAGAATTGAATAAAATACTGTTTAAATTTCTCTGGAAAGGTGTAGATAAGGTAACAAGAGCTTCAGTTATAAACGAATACGAAGAGGGAGGGCTAAGAATGGTTGATCTCGAGTGCATGGTTAAGTCATTGAGATTAGCTTGGTTAAAACGTATCTTCAGTGGGACTAATGGAACTTGGAAAAGCTACCTACAACACATACTGAGCTCCGTTGGGGGATTGTTCTTTTTTAACTGCAACTACAATATCTCGGATTACACAATTCCTTCTCAATTTTATCAGGAACTTTTGTTATGGTGGTTGCAATTTCGTGAAAGGTTTGCCACTGAAGAAGATTGGAAAACGATAATCTGGAATAACAAAGAAATAAAAGTAGAAAACAAGCCGGTTTATTATAAACATTATGTTAATGCGAGAGTCACTTGCATTCAGGATCTTTTATTTAGTCTGAACAGTACTGATTCTTATAATCAACTGTCTAAAAAAATATGCAAAACAAATATTTTAGAATGGGCTGGCTTATGCAGGTCCATTCCATTATCGTTGAGAAGTTATGACAGGTATCCTTCCATAAACTCACCAAAATTTGTGGTGGGTGACAATAATTTTGATGTTACGAAAGGGAAATCAAAGGATTACTACAAACTACTCACCAGAGAAAAAGTTAAACCGCCCAATATTATTAAAAAATTACAGAGTAACTTTCATTTTTACAGCGACAATCTGAAGCAAATATTTAAGCTGCCACACTCTATCGTTGTCGAATCGCATGTTAAAGCCTTCCAGTACAAAGTAATTAACTCAATTCTTTACACAAATACAAAGTTGTATAAAATAGGTTTTAGGACAAATGATTTATGTACTTTCTGTGACAATCAACCTGAATCATTAACGCATAAATTTTGTTCTATCACTGCTCATGCTCTAAACAGTTTTGGATTGAATTTGAACTACATTGGTGCCTTAATTATTTGGAATCAATGAATTCGTCTCTGCTTGGAAAATGTGCTCTTTGGAATTTTGACGGAAAGTGCTTGCCCTTTACTCCAATTGCTGAACTATTTTATAATTATTGGAAAACTCTATTTGTGGGACTGCAGGAGCAAACAAATCCTTCCAAACATTAATTTATGGATTCAGAGCCAAGATCATCGCTAAATATGAAACAGAAGAAAAAATCAGCAACAAAGAATTCTTTAAAAGAAAGTGGATACTGACGCCTTATTTAAGTTAACTGTATTAACTCCGTATTATTTCATTGCCCTGTTGTACTTTTTTACAATTTCTTTTAGCCCTGTAACACCTCCTGTAATAATTTGACAATTTTTTTTTTGCTTTACTCTGTTAATGTCTCTTGTTAAAGTGTTTTTTTGTGTGTGTGTTTTGTAAATGTAATTATTTAATGCGATTATCAATAAACATATTTAAAAAAATTAATAAATAATAATAATAATGGTAAGATCCATCTACGTAAACACGAAACCTCACAGACATTTACATTTACAACATTTGAAGAATTCGAAGACTTCATTGTTCCATCACAATGAAACTTTAATATCTGGTTAATACTCCTTGTAGTAACTTAGTAGTTATTTAATAATGGCTTCTTCAAATGTTTGGATACCCCCATTTAATGATTTAGATGAAAGAGAATTTAGATTTGTACTCGGTTCTGGTAATGTCAGTGACTTCACACCGTGGTGTTGATTTGTACAAAATCCTTCCAAATCCTGACAAGTTCGATGAATCTGACCCTGATTTAATGTTGTCAACCCCTAGCTCTGAGTACTAGTCCATAACTGATGCTAATAACCTTTTAGCTGATGTAGATAACGATTCCATTTTTCTCTTTCATTGTAATATTAGAAGTCTAGCAAAAACCTTCGAGCTCTTACACGACCTTTTATATTGCTTTGACAATATACCTGATGTAATTGCTGTAACAGAAACTAGAATTAATTGTAACTCATCAGCAAACATAGATCTTCCTAACTACAAATTTTACAGTACTGATTCTAAAACAATGGCTGGTGGTGTTGGTATTTACATCTCATCCTCCCTAAATGCAATTCATAGGTCAGATTTAAGCTTTAAACCTGTTGAGGCAGAATCCTGCTGGATTGAAATCTTACAGGAACACAAACCTAGTATAATTGTGGGATGTATATGCAGGCACCCCTCGTCTAATCTTGATAATTTTATATCTCAACTAGAAAACCTCGTCAGTCCCTTAAACCAATCCAAGCATCAGGTCCTTATCCTAGGGGACATGAATATTGACTTACTAAGAGTAGGTACACATTCCAAAACTGAAGACTACCTTGATATGCTATACAGTAGTAACCTCCTCCCAGTCATAACAAAACCTACTAGGATCACACGCCATACTGCAACTCTTATTGATCATATTAAGCCTCTACTGACCAAATCATACCTGGTATTGTCACCACAGACATATCAGACCACCTGCCCACTTTCTGTTTCATTTGAAGACAGATAACAAGGCTAAAACCAAAGAGATTCTTCAGGGACTATTCAAATTTTGACTCTAAGACCTATCTGAATGACATAAAGTCAGTTGACTGGAGAAGCATCCTAAATGACCCAACCGACATCCACACTAAAGCCAGCAGCTTTGTCAAAAAACTTAAAGGCACAGCCAATAAACATGCGCCAATTAAACGCATACCCGCAGCTGTCTAAAACAAAAGATTCACAAACAATGGATAACAGATACCTTATTAAATTCTATAAGAAACAAGCAGAAAATGTATAACACGCTCTTTCTTTCTAAAGATCTAGACAAGGTAGGTTACTATAAAAAATACTCAAATACTCTGAATAAGCTGAAATGGACCTGTAAGTCATCCTACTATAAGCAGCAATTTGAACTAAATAAGAACAACCTAAAAAATGTATGGAAGTTAATTGGCACCATTATAAACAGGAAACCTAAAGGGCACACTGCAAAGTTACACTACAATGGAAAAACCTACACCGACAAACATGACATTGTCAATCAGTTCAATGAGTACTTTATAAATATTGGTCCAAATTTGGCATCTACAATTCACTCAAGTATAAAACCTGATGCTTTCCTCCCAGCAACTCATAGTTCTAGTTTTTTTCTTTCCCCAGTGGATTCAGCGCAAGTTGAGCTAGCACTATCTGGCCTCGATAAGGCACAAAGCCACTATAGATATCCCTAACTATCTAATCAAGATTGCCAGCAACCTGCTTTCAACTCCCCTCACAAGCTTATTATTTTAATGAATCCATTGAATCAGGTATTGTCCCGGATATTTTCAAGATCCCAAAGGTTACCCCAGTCTTTAAGACTGCCGTGCAGTGATAGACCCTGGCAACTACCGTTCCATTGCTGTCCTCTCTCCGTTTGCTAAAATCCTTGAAAGACTAGCATACAATCAGCTAAGTCATTTCATAGAAAAGGAAAACATTCTTTTTAAACACCAATTTGGCTTCAGGAAAAAAAAATTAATTATTCTACTGAGCAAGGACCTTGAAAAAACTGTAAATGAGGAACTCAACCATCTTCTTAGCTACTGCTCAGCTAATAAACTTTCTGTAAACTTTAAGAAAACCCACTATATGACAGTCTCCTCCTCCCAAAAAGCAAATAAACTTAAAGGGACTGGTTCACGATAATGCGCATGTGTGAGTTCTGATAGTAGCTGATTGTTTTTCAACCAATCGGAGGCGAGTTAGATGCATGCAAGTAAATTTACAAAATTCAAATTAATTGGTCGTGACGCGAGAGTATTTCTGGGCATTTGGTTTGATTTTATTTATCCCCATAATTCAAGTTTATTCTTTGCCACTCCTCAGATATATGTTGCAGCCGATAAGAATAAGATTTACAGCCCTGTCCTGTTTTGAAACAAACATTAATTTTACCAACGTGTATTTTTACGAGGTCGTACCAACGCTAACAAAGCAGTCACCGATCGGCAAACTAAATTTGTAAACAAACATCTTATTACTGTTCTCTCAGTTCACCTTATATATTAATCCAGAAATACCTACAAATAGCACCTGACCGGTGACAAAAACACACAACGTATGAGTATAAAGATTATCCTTAATTGAGCATAAATTTCAAATGCTTATCAGCAAATGAACAAATTCATTCGCGTTGCATCGGGTCAGTGTTCCGCAAAACAAATGTTATCGAGTAGCATACATAAAGAAACTAGATTATAAACAGAATATTCAGGCAATAATTTATTTTAAAAACATCAATTCTTAAACATATCCGATCGTAACGCAAAGATACAAGGAACATTTCAAGTGTATCAGATCGGTGAAGATCGCGCGGCCTGCTGCGGTATAACTACAGGTCGGAGTCAAAAATCAAATCAAAGTTGAAAGAACTCATGCCTTTAACCACTTTCCAAGTGTCGTGTATACTTTTCGTAAGCCACACACTACTCCTACAACCATACCAGATCGATAGGCTAAGCTTCTCCATCTCCAAAGACTCTTGAGAACGTCCTGTTGCCGGACGGCCACGATACTCTTCTGAACCTCCATGATCAAAACATTATTTTTTGTGTCTTCTTAGAACGTAACCAGTCAAACGACACAACCACACGTTAATCACCACTACCGAGGTATAACTAGACCAGCCAAAGCGACGGATGTCCGAATAAAACAAATGATTTTCAATGATTGTACCGGTAATGGCGATTTCGAATTTAGTGTTGACCTGACAAATTTATTCTGAAGAGACAAACGGCGTGCATGCGCACTATCGTGAACCAGTCCCTTTAAGCTTAATTTACACAATACTGAAGGAAAGAACTACATCAAATACCTAGGTATCTACATTCCCCACATTCACCACATTAACAGCAAAATATCTAAAAACTTGGGAATCCTTTTCAGATTACGCCATTTCTTAACTTTAAACACCCTCAAGCAAATACATTACTCACTTATCTACCCCAACCTTCATTATGGAATTATGAGTTGCGGAAACACATACCCAAGTAGATTAACTAAAGTTCAAACAAAACAAAATATATGAATACACTGCATATTTTTTAGACATAATAGAGAAAGTAGTGCACCCTACCTCAAACTTCTAGATATACTTAACATAGATAGCATTTTTAAACTCAAAATCTCCTTGCTAGCCCACAAAATCTCACAAAGTGAAGCCCGGATATCCCTGAAGTGTTTCAAAACTACCTTGTAAAGGTGTCTGATATTCACTCACACAATACCAGATATGCCTCAAATCTTAACTTTCGTGTACCACGTGTAAGGTCAAATTACAGCAAACACACATTTAAGTTTGCCATAACCAAAACTTGGAAAGAGATTCCTACTAAGATAAAAACACTTAGCTACCATAAATTCAAAAAAGAATATAAGTGAATTCTAGTTAACTCTCAAAGGTAACAATTGTAATATGACTGTCTCACATAACCTGACTGCTGTCCATAGTTGCCATGGCACCAAGCGCGTGTTTTTTTTGTATTTCCAATCATTTAATATGGCGGTAGTTATCTCGAAAGCTAAGCTCCTCTAACCACCATACACTTCTACCCAAAACATTAATTTTCTTTTTTTTCCTTCTTCTTCTACTTTATTAATGTATTCCTGCCTTACTATATATAATGTAAATATTTCATAGAGTGCAAATAATAAAATTGAAAAAAAAGATTAATATGATCTTGAAGTTTAAGAAGGTTAAGCTTAGCAAACAGAGGACTTGTATGTGCATCGAAATTGGAGAAAGTAATTAAACAGACTGCTTTCCGTTGTATTATTTGAAGTGGTTTAATGTTATGGTCATAAGGGTTGCCCCAAACTATACAAAATCATATCCTTCAATAGCAATGTTGCTAGTTAGATCACAGTTACTTTTTATCTTTGTTTCGGAAAGGCCAATAACATTGCGTGAATGTTGTAAATCTGATAACAGTATTGTCAAACCATCATGGTTAGCAGAAAGGCACGGATTTAATCTGAGAAATATCCTCAAGGATAAATAGCTTTTATTACAATTTCCCTTGTGTTTTCGTCTTCCGCCTCAAGAATGCCAGAAATTTTTACACACTTGTGGCGACAATACTGTTCAAAATTATTCAACGAAGCTTGGCAGAATTGCAGTTTACTGGCCAGTTTAGCATTTTCAGCTTCTAAACTCACATTCCTTGCCTCAAGTGAATCAAGTCTTGCTTCTAGAGCATTGTTCAACTTTTTTGAATAGGTCATCTAGCCTGGAATGAATCGGCTTGAGTTTGCTATCGAGCAGCGACTCATAGACCCTCTCTTATTCACTATTTATATTAATAATCTCCCTTCATGTAATTATTTTGTTTTCAAAACCCAGAATGTATGCAGATGATACTACCCTTACCACATCTGCAGAAGACCCATGTGTCCTTAACTTGAACATAAAATGAATTATGATATGAATTTAATCCAGTCATGGCTGTCAGCAAACAAATTAACTTTAAATGTTAAGAAGACTAAATACATGCTTATAGGGGGCCAATTTAAGTTATCCCAAATAAATAGTGACTTCACAGTCAAAGTCAATAATAAACCTTTATCTCTGACCACTTTGCTTTTATATGATTATCTCCAACATTTAACAATTAGTTCATGTATTAGTGTTGAGATATTAAGTACGTGGGAAGTTAAGAGAGTACATTAGAGAGTGTAAGAGTTGCTTGAGGCACAGCTGAGAGCAACTCTAGCCTCTTGAAATATGCACAGCTGAAGCATGAACTAATTGTTTTCTAACATCATAGTGATGAATGCAGCAGTTAATGTAAAATTTTATTATTGTAGCGCATGGTCAATACAAGGAAGTGCATGTCAATGACTTGTAATGTGTTACATATAATAATTTGCAAATTGGGGGAATCGCTTCATTGACAGGGAGGAGATATTAAGGCAAGGAAGGGGGGAGTAAGAGTTGAAGGTACAGAGGAGGTGCAAGGAGCAGAAAATATAGAATTCTAGCAACCCTATTCTGCAGCTTTTGAAGTTTGTCTGCTAGTCCCTTATTGATATTACCCCATACAGCACCACAGTAATTAAAATATGGCATTACCAGTGCATTGTACATATTCACTCTAGTATCAAATGGTATAAAATGACTTACACACCTTAAGATAGCAATACCAGCGGATATTTTCTTTGAAATGGTATGAATGTGTAGGCACCAGTTCAAAGATTCATCAATTTGAACTCCAAGGGATTTATGTTTGATTACTCTTTCTAAGGGTGTAACTGTAATGTTCATTTTATGAATGTGTATTCCCAGAAATTCCATACAAATAGAAATATTACAAACAATATCAAATTTAAGATTGATGAAAGCTCAGGAGTTTAAAGCGAAAAACACTTTCACTTTAAATTTCCCGCTTCAAGCATTAATTTACAGGGCAGTGTAAAACGCAAACTGCGGACTGACCGCAGAATATTGTTTTTAGGATTAGAAAACAGTGGGACTATTGTTGTCACCTGCTCATTTGCATGGTAAAAACAAGAGACCGCAGTCTGTGTTTTACACTGACCGTTAATTTACTGAATTAATTAGAAAACAAACATTCCATGTTTGCTGAAACTAAACTTTCAGACAAGGAAAACTCTTCTTAAAAGAATATAACTAAAGATTTTCTTTAAATATAAAGGGAAAATAGATAAAAGTTTACCTGTAAGCATAAAGCCGAATCCTTTAAATTTTAAAGCCAGTGGTTATACACAGCGCAAAACGGGGTCAACATTCCAGTGATTTGCAGCTACACCGGTGAATTAATTTGGCCTCAAATGCCACAGAACGAGGAACGTCATATTTCCACTGATAGTTTAATAGAATAGTCCATTTGCAGGAAGTTTTGCCAACAAACTTTACCATTTTCTCCTCAATTTCGATGATCATGGCTTCCATTGCACAACAATGGTTCTCGTTCCCAGAATCTTTGCGGCACTAGATTTCCCGCGAAAAAATAGGTTGACCCGGGCCTGGACGGCATGCACTACATGGTAGCACACCATATAGTCGTGTAACATAAATTAATTGAACATTGTGCACAGCGTTTTGTAAGCAATACGCACTTCTCAAAACTACTTCTTTTCTGTACT
This sequence comes from Porites lobata, assembly GCA_942486035.1. Classification (NCBI taxonomy): domain Eukaryota; kingdom Metazoa; phylum Cnidaria; class Anthozoa; order Scleractinia; family Poritidae; genus Porites; species Porites lobata. The sequence goes on from CALNXK010000338.1 coordinate 283,201, forward strand.
TATTAGTCCTTTAGTATCCTAACCAGTCCTTTTCCGTGCTTACTAGTCCTTTAATGACCTTACTAGTCCTGTATCATCCTAACTTGTCCTTTTCTGTCCTCACTAGTCCTTTTCCGTCCTTGCTAGTCCCTTTCCGTCCTTGCTAGTCCTTTTCTATCCTTACTAGTCCTTTAATATCCTTACTAGTCCTTTTACGTACTTACTGGTCCTTTAATATCCTTACTAGTCCTTTTATGTCCTTTTAAGTCCTTATTAGTCCTTTTATGTCCTCACTAGTCCTTTTCTGTCCTTAATAGTCCTTTTCTGTCCTTATTAGTCCTTTTCCGTCCTTACTAGTCCTTTTCTGTCCTTACTAGTCCTCTAGTGTCCTAACTAGTCCTTTAATGTCCTTACTAGTCCTTTTATGTTCTTACTAGTCCTTTTCCGTCCGTACTAGTCCTTTTCCGTCCTTACTAGTGCTTTTATGTCCTAACTAGTCCTTTTCCGTCCTTACTAGTCCTTTTATGTCCTTACTAGTTATTTTACGTCCTTACTAGTCCTTTTCTGTCCTTACTAGTCCTTTTATGTCCTTACTAGTCCTTTTCTGTCCTTACTTGTCCTTTTGTGTCCTTACTAGTCCTTTTCCGTCCTTATCAGTCCTGTTCCGCCCTTACTAGTCCTTTTCTGTCCTTACTTGTCCTTTTCTGTCCTTACTAGTCCTTTTCCGTCCTTATTAGTCCTGTTCCGCCCTTACTAGTCCTTTTCTGTCCTTACTAGTCCTTTAGTGTCCTTACTAGTCCTTTAACTTCCTTACTAGTCCTGTATCATCCTTACTTGTCCCTTAATGTCCTAACCAGTCCTTTTTTGTCCTTACTTGTCCTTTTGTGTCCTCACTAGTCCTTTTCCGTCCTTACTAGTCCTTTTATGTCCTTACTAGTCCTTTTCCGTCCTTACTAGTCCTGTTCCGTCCTAACTAGTCCTTTTCTGTAATTACTAGTCCTTTAGTGTCTTAACTAGTCCTTTAATGTCCTTTCTAGTCCTGTATCATCCTTACTTGTCCTTTTCTGTCCTAACCAGTCCTTTTAGGTCCTTACTAGTCCTTTTCCGTCCTTACTAGTCCTTTTATGTCCTTAATAGTCCTTTTCCGTCCTTACTAGTCCTTTTATGTCCTTACTAGTCCTTTTCCGTCCTTACTAGTCCTTTTCTGTCCTTATTAGTCCCTTTCCGTCTTTACTAGTCCTTTTCTGTCCTTACTAGTCCTTTTCCGCCCGTACTAGTCCTTTTATGTCCTTACTAGTCCTTTTCTGTCCTTACTTGTCCTTTTCCGTCCTAACCAGTCCTTTTATGTCCTTACTAGTCCTTTTCCGTCCTTACTAGTCCTTTTCTGTCCTTACTTGTCCTTTTCTGTCCTTACTAGTCCTTTTATGTCCTTACTAGACCCTTTCCGTCCTTACTAGTCCTTTTCTGTCCTTATTAGTCCCTTTCCGTCTTTACTAGTCCTTTTCTGTCCTTACTAGTCCTTTTCCGCCCGTACTAGTCCTTTTATGTCCTTACTAGTCCTTTTCTGTCCTTACTTGTCCTTTTCCGTCCTAACCAGTCCTTTTATGTCCTTACTAGTCCTTTTCCGTCCTTACTAGTCCTTTTCTGTCCTTACTTGTCCTTTTCTGTCCTTACTAGTCCTTTGATGTCCTTACTAGTCCTCTTCCGTCCTTACTAGTCCTTTTCTGTCCTTATTAGTCCTTTTCCGTCCTTACTAGTCCTTTTCCGTCCTTACTAGTCCTTTTCTGTCCTTATTAGTCCTTTTCCGTCCTTACTAGTCCTTTTCCGTCCTTACTAGTCCTTTTCTGTCCTTATTAGTCTTTTTCCGTCCTTACTTGTCCTTTTGTGTCCTTACTAGTCCTTTTCTGTCCTTACTACTTTTCTTTTTCTTTCCTTAACAGACCTTTTCTGTTCTGCGTTTTGTTTGTCTCTGTTTTAAGTCCCGTTGTTTTTGTTGACTTCGGTTTCCTGTCCCAAATAGTTTTTTGCGAAGCTAGGAGATTTTTTTTGTCGTCACGTTAGTGGTGCTTTTCCAAGTTGGACAGAAACGAACAGGTTTGGGGATTTTTTTTTTTTTACGAAAAGAATACTTTTGCGAAGTGGGTGGTAATTGACATTAATCCCAGTTATTTACCATTTTTTCTCCGACGGGGTATATTCTTCAAATTAGCACAGAATATCATCCGTCATGGGATATGAAAAAGAAGATGCAAGCTCATAGTCGTTTTCCACTCAGTTTATTACAACAATCTTACTGCTTTTACATGTACTTCTTAAAAAATATCTCCACTGAAACTTAGTCTCCAAGTGATCTTTGAGTCTTGATCAACAGAAACTTTCTTCATCTGTTTTAAAAAAGGTTTAAATCCTTCTGCTAAACCTAACAGATAGTGTCCTTGCAGTACTGATAAGAAAAACGGTATCTTTCATTATCACAAGAAGAAAAACAGTTTGGTGTTTGCATAAAACATCATTTCCTCAATAACAAATTGATTGATTGGAGTCGCCTGTTATGATCGATAATTGGGCATGCTGCGCCAAGCAACAGTTTTACTTTCAAAAATCAATTAATGGAAGGTACAGTAACTGCTCTAGGACCCCCGAGGATAGAGAATATATATTCGAGTGTAAGAAAAACAGCTAAGCTAGCATTTTTTCTCCTCAACTTTTTTAATGTCCGGTCAAGTTTGGCGGGTTTCCTTTCGAAGCTGACAGGTCAAGTAATGACTCATTCACTTCAAGAGAAATATATGAAAGGAAAGGTAAATCTTTAATACCCATTGCCAGAAATTAGGGACAAGATGGCGGTTGCGCGTGCGCACTAAGGCCACAATGGCTGCGAATTCGTATAAGAGAATGTATGGAGATAAGGACACTTTTTCAAATATATCGATTATGAGCTCACGGGCGTTCGGTGCACGACTCGAAACATGTTAAGTGCTGTGTAACCTTCGCATCTGGGTTAAAAATGGCTAATTAGAAGTAGGTTTACTTACTTCCTGACGTAGCCACTTTTATCCCTCGTTGTACGCTCCATTTCTCCATACATTGTCTTAAAATCTTGCCGAAGTCATGCGAAATACTCGTCGATTAGAGGATAAACCCTTCACTGAAGTAAATTTGCACGACTCGATATCACTTCTGCGATGGAAGATGTTTCCAAAACAGTCGTTAAAAGGACGATTTTTTCACTGGAAAATACTTCCAAAGGCGCATTATTTCCCTCAGTTTTCCATCTGTAGTCCAGTAATGGACGCCATAGTTGCGAATGACACATTTCGGTCGGACAAAGCTTCACAACTCCAAACCTCACCGAATCGCCATTTTGTTTGTTGCTACAACTCCAGAGATGCTTCACGGGATATAAACTAGGTTCCAGGCATTCAAAAATCCTCGATTAGCCTACCAGGCTTGGTTTTAAAACAAAATTGTCAGGAAAATGTCACGAAAATGTCACGAAAGGTACATCCGCGTACTGTTTTGTTGCTATCAGCCGCTCGGCCGAGTATAAACCTAACATTTTCTTGCAAGGTGTTTTATTCCAGCTTTTTTCTTCGTAAAACAGATCCACAGAGCTCAAATTATTTAAAAATTCGCAGGGGATACGCTTTCCCTGACTACGATCGTTTTTGTCTGCCATTCTGGAAATGAGATTCCGCTGACAATTAATCACGGGCGCGAAATGTCCACGATTTCTGGCAATGGTAGCGCTTTCAGGAATATGATGTCAAACACTGGACAAGGATACTAATGGGGAATTATTAACATTGACGGGCTGTGGTTGTTCTAGCATTCATCAAACTGTTTAACTTAGCATATCACTCTTTTAAAACAACAAAGTGGCATCATTGTAACTATCGAATAAACGGGTTTCCTCGTCAAAGTAAAATATTTGTACCGAATCACTGGCATTTAATTCTTTAGGGAAATAAATCTATTATAAAGCCATTAAGAAAAACATTTATGACGGTCAAAAATATAATAGTTTATGAACGAAGAAGCTTCATTATACCTTGTTCGACTTCTGTTTTCTTTTTGCTGGAACGTTTTTTTCTCTCGCGGAAAGTGAGTACTCTTGGCCGTAGCGTTTATTTGCTGGAAGCAAGAAGATTTAAGTGGTTGGTAACAGAAAGTTAAGAGGGAATGTTAACCAAAATTTTGTTATTTAATCTTCTGAAGATGTCTTAGTTCTAACTCGAAATTTTCCTAGAGTAGTAAATACAGTTTCGTTTTTTCGTAAAGGCTGAGTCGATGAATTTCTCCCGCCAACACTTTGCATAATTAGCATTGTTTTCAGTTTCTCTCGGAACGAGTCCCAATAGAATTTGCAAGTTTGGGACAGATCTGGAAAAAAAGATAAGCAGGCGACTGGTCACCGTTTGATTTCAGCAAATTTGTGTCTTAGTTAGAGCAAGAAATGAATGTAATTTACTAAATAACGGCGTCTGTACCTTTTCTTTCCCTCAGTTGCCTCTTTTCTCGTCCCGATTGATTCACAGAGGATTCTAGATCTAAAAGTAAAGAAAAGCTCATCTATTTATTTTTACAGCAGTTAAGCACTATGGCGCTGGGTGTCTTCCTAAAGAATGCGTCATTCAGTACAGGTATGCATCATAATTCCAATTCCATTTTAACACTGAAATGAGCAACAAATTACAAATCAGTTGCGAATGTGTCCTAAAGGATTTTTCGCTGATAAAAATTCATGTCCTCACCATTCACCACTCGCACAAGCTCAAGATCGTCATCACTGGGACCCTACATAAAAACAAATTATAATAGATAAATATAAGCTAACTAGCTGATAAGTATAAAGTGTTCCATCACGAAATTATAAATAAAATGCATTCGTTGGTCGATGTATACGCATTTAATATTGGAAATTGCATACCAGAATTGCTTTTTGTGCTAAGAGTTACTGCATGGGTGCTTTGAAATGTTGACGTCTTCTAATCAATTAAACAGCTCTTGTTGTACATGTTTGTAGTAAGTCATAAATTGGTAATCATGAGTGGTGTTTTGTGTTTTGCTTGTACATTAACCAGACAGTTTCAGAAGAGACCATTCGCAAGATTACGTCATTTTAATATCAATACCAGACTCCATACAGGTTTTTGTATTCTTGTGCAAATTAGGGCTTTTGTCAATTTAACCTCGCTGGGCTGAAAAAAAATTGAAAAGGAAATGGATTCTCGCAGTTATAGTAAAATGACGCCATCTTGCAATGGCGTATTACTTAATGCGTGCCTTGAAAATTTGACCTCTTAACTGCCTTTAATAACAGTTAAGCTATGTTTCGTATTAAGTCGTTCTGTAAAATTTGTTTCAAGTTTTATTGAGAAGCGAGTCGTCGTGTTAGCTAATGAAAAAAGAAAAGTTGATCCTTCACTTTTGTCGTATCTATAAACATGAAACTATGGAAAAGGGTATTTACCTCGTGATCATTTCTCTTTTCTTTGTTACTATCACCAGAAGCTGGAATGGAATAAAAGGGTAGCATAATAAAATAAATTTGACATCCAAATTTCACACTGTCAATTTTTAATTACCAGCTGTTTGCTGTAAAAAGCTCAAATCCCGACTTCACACGAATGTGAACAGAGACTGGTATTAACCGAGTTTGCAAATTTTTACCTGATCTGACCTGCTTGTCATACCTTTTTTCCAATACAGTACAACAGAAAAAAAAGATACAGCAGAAAAAGAATGAGAAGACAAATTTTGATATTATTTATCTTCGTATTAAGACTTCCATAATTTACCTTCACCGGTTCCTTCAACGTGTCCGGATCCTGCTCCGTCCGCTTCATTTCACTCGGTAACTGCAAAGACACCATTGAAATTGTATAGTAAGAGTTTGCTGTAATATAAAGAGATCATGTCTAACTCCCCGGGTTTAACCCATGCTACAACCCTTTTTTTTTGTCGCCGCAGCATTATACAAATAAACTCGTGAGGTCAATGTAATCACTCCCTTCAGCGCTCTCACTATCGGCATGTGGCAAGTCTAGCTGATATCCTAAGTTATTGCATCAGTTGAAAAACTTCTCTTCTCTTATTTTCCTTCATAATACATCCCTCTTCCAGTTTACACAGGTTCAGAGTGTCACAAGTTTTGTCCTAGTTATAAAGACTTTCATACTTACCTTCCGCGGCCCCCTCAACAGCAGTGCCTGCTTCATTTGAGGGCTCGGGAACTAGAGGTGGGACTACAAAAAGACCAATGTCATTGTATTACAGTTCGTTGTCTAAACAATAATGCGTATCAGGTGTGCAATTGTGCTTACAGTTGTATTACAGTTCGTTGTATAAATATAATCTGAGATGTCCGAACCAGACTTATGAATGTCCAAGAAGCTTCTTGAGTGGTGCCTGAAAGATTATTGCGTCATTAAGTTGACATTATTATTATTATTATCTCCGTCATCATCATCATCATCATATCATTATTACTACTAGTACAGGATCCCATCAGTACTATTATTATTGTTACTGTTAATCCTGAGTTATTGCATCATCATTATTTTTACCTTCATAATACAACAGTCATATTACACATGGTCAACGTGTTACAAGTACTGAAAGACTTTCAAGAAAGAACACGGGTAATAAGGAAAAAATTAGCACCAAATCAAACAAAAAATGACTACAAGGAAATAAAAGGACTATTAAGGACGGAAAGGGACTGGTTAAAACCGAAAAGGACTAGTACGGAAAGAAAAGGACGACTTAAAGCACTAAAGGACTAGTAAGGACGGAAAAGAACAAATACAAACGGAAAAGAACTTAAGGACATAAACGGACTAATAAGGACATAAAAGGACTAGTTAGGACAGAAAAGGACTAATATAAAAGACTAGTAAAGACAGAAAAGGACTAGTAAGGACACAAAAGGACTAATAAGGACAGAAATGGACTAACGAGGACATAAAAGGACGGAAAAGGACTAGTAAGGACCAAAAAGGACTAATAAGCACAGAAAAGGACTAATAAGGACAGAAAAGGACTAGTAAGGACCTAAAAGGACTAATAAGGACAGAAAAAGACTAGTAAGGACAGAAAAGGACTAGTAAGGACTAAAAAGGACTAATAAGGACAGAAAAGGACTAATAAGGACAGAAAAGGACTAGTAAGGACAGAAAAGGACTAATAAGAACGTAAAAGGACGGAAAAGGATTAGTAAGGACAGAAAAGGACTAGTAAGGACACAAAAGGACTAATAAGGACGTAAAAGGACATAAAAGGACTAGTAAGGACAGAAAAGGACTAGTAAGGACATGAAAGGACTAGTAAGGCTAGAAAAGGACTAGTAAGGACATAAAAGGACTAGTAAGAACAGAAAAAGACGGAAAAGGACAGAAAAGGAGGGTAAAGGACTAGTAAGGACGAAAAAGGACTTGTAAGGACAAAGAAGGACGGTAAAGGACATAAAAGGACTAGTAAGGACAGAAAAGGACTAGTAAGGACAGAAAAGGACTAGTAAGGCTAGAAAAGGACTAGTAAGGACATAAAAGGACTAGTAAGGACACAAAAGAACTAATAAGGACAGAAAAGGACTAGTAAGGACACAAAAGGACTAGTAAGGACAGAAAAGGATTAGTAAGGACAGAAAAGGATTAGTAAGGACAGAAAAGGATTAGTAAGGACACAAAAGGAATAATAAGGACGTAAAAGGACACAAAAGGACTAATAAGGACAGAAAAGGACTAGTAAGGACAGGAAAGGACTAATAAGGACAGAAAAGGATTAGTAAGGACACAAAAGGACTAATAGGGACGTAAAAGGACATAAAAGGACTAGTAAGGACATAAAAGGACTAGTAAGGACAGAAAAGGATTAGTAAGGACACAAAAGGACTAATACGGACGTAAAAGGACACAAAAGGACTAATAAGGACGTAAAAGGACATAAAAGGACTAGTAAGGACATAAAAGGACTAGTAAGGACAGAAAAGGATTAGTAAGGACACAAAAGGACTAATAAGGACAGAAAAGGACGGAAAAGGATTAGTAAGGACACAAAAGGACTAATAAGGACGTAAAAGGACATAAAAGGACTAGTCAGGACATGAAAGGACTAGTAAGAACAGAAAAAGACTAGTAAGGACACAAAAGGACTAATAAGGACATAAAAAGACGGAAAAGGACAGAAAAGGACGGTAAAGGACTAGTAAGGACGGAAAAGGACATAAAAGGACTAGTAAGGACATCAAAGGACTAATAAGGACGTAAAAGGACATAAAAGGACTAGTAAGGACATAAAAGGACTAATAAGGACGTAAAAGGACATAAAAGGACTAGTAAGGACATAAAAGGACTAGTAAGGACATAAAAGGACTAATAAGGACGTAAAAGGACATAAAAGGACTAATAAGGACAGAAAAGGATTAGTAAGGACACAAAAGGACTAGTAAGGACACAAAAGGACTAATAAGGACAGAAAAGGACATAAAAGGACTAGTAAGGACATAAAAGGACTAATAAGAACAGAAAAGGATTAGTAAGGACACAAAAGGACTAATAAGGTCGTAAAAGGACATAAAAGGACTAGTAAGGGCATAAAAGGACTAGTAAGGACAGAAAAGGATTAGTAAGGACACAAAAGGACTAATACGGACGTAAAAGGACATAAAAGGACTCGTAAGGACACAAAAGGACTAGTAAGGACATAAAAGGACATAAAAGGACACAAGGGACAAGCGAGGAGTAGAAAGTACAGAAAAGAGGAGTTTTGAGAAATGCGTACTACTTACAAGACGCTGTGCACAGTGTTCAATTAATTTATGTTGCACGACTATATGGTGTGCTACCATGTAGTGCTTACCGTTTGTTTTGTAGCCAGTCTTTAATTCTTCTTTAGTGGATAGTACCTACAATTGCAAAACTCAACAAAATGCCACTTAAACCGGCCAGGAAAGACAAGGATACGTTCAGTTGAAGGTATCTTAGCTTTGTTTTGTTATATTTTGACTTTTGGATTATTTTAGTCCATGGGAGGTTCGACGACTCATCGCATTAATTTGTCCATGTGAATATTAATATATTCATTCAGTGACACATACTACGTCTGGGCCGCCTGTGATGAGTTAAGTACCTTTCACAAATTCCTGAGCAACTGACACTTTAATTTAGCTGAACTTAGCCGTCACTATGATGGCTGACGAGTTGCATTTGGAATTTCTCTTTCCATTTAATCATTTAGATAATAGTTCCTTTAACCTAGCACTCTATGAGTTATCCCATGGCCCTTTTAAATTCCAATAGCAACCATCTTGTAACACTCTTATTTAATCCTATAGAGCAATCTGAGTTATCCAACTCACTTTCCAGTCATCTGAACCCTGATTCTAATTTTATTGCTGGTCTACCCTCAAGTAGTTACTTGGCCGAGGATAATATAGATAGTCGAGTAGCTCCCCTTAGCGACAAAATAAATTTTTCCATTTTACACTTAAATGCTCGTAACCTGCTATAAAGTCTTGACCAATTGAATTTAATGCTTGGAAGTCTCAAAATCGGTATTTCAGAAACGTTAAAACATTATTGTTGGATCTGTGTAGAGACCGCCAAATCAAAACATGGCCTTGTTTCTAGACAAATTTATCGACATTCTTTCTGGTATTTCTAAGGACAACAAACAATGTTAAGTTATGGGAGACTTTAACCTCGACCTTCTCCAGTAAAACCATCATACACCAACTCAAGAATTTATCGACACTATTTTCGCACGCATTTATTCCTGACATCTCCAATCCAACGCGCCTCACCTCTTATTCTGCAACCCTAATTAATAATATAGTCACAAATAATCTTTCTCAAAATGTTTTAAATGGCATTGTCCTAAACGGTATTATCCGATCACCTACCGGTTTTTGCTTATTTTTCTGGCAAAACCCTGACGCGCGATGGAGAAAATAAAGTATTCATACGCAAGGCTACTGACGAAAATATTTAAAAAGTGGTTCTAACGCATATAGCTGCATGTAACGACCTCAGATTTTTTCAGAAGAAGTGTTAGGAGTGAAAATTTAGTTTACAATTCATATTTCTTTAGAACAGCCGTTTTACGGCAATTTTTGGACATTAGATTCTCATACAAACACCGTAATTTCTCACGCGGTTGCCTACTCGTCAAAACCGTGATAAGGCCTATATTTTCCAAGTTAATACGCTCGATACTGCTAAATTTATGTTTCGCTACCACAATAATCTGCTTACCAAAGGACCTAGAATATGGAACTGTCCTCCTGCATGTTACAAACTTGTCAAGCTTTTCTATCTTTAAGAACAAAGTGCTACAGTTTTTATTAAAATAGTTACTAAATTAGTTTAGCCGCACTTCTTCTGAGCCCTTATCGAGGGTGCTAATGGGGGTACCCATTTCTCAGTTAACTACTATTTTTTCGGCCAAAAATTAGTTAACTACTACTTTTTTGGCCAATTCTCAGTTAACTACTAATTTTGGTTAGCTGTGAACTTTCACTTTCCTACAGCGCATATTATTCCGTCATAACCTGAATTTTACTTCAGCACGTCAATCAATTTTGGGGGTAGACCCTACTAAATTCAGGTCTAGACTTAAATGAATTGACATAAACTCCGCCACTATAGTACCGTTTATAAGTAACTGAAAATATAGAAATTAAAAGAACATAATTATCTTACCGAAGTAGTAAAAATGGGTAAGCGATAGCTATTAAGACTCCTATTACCCAATTTTTGCTGTAAGTACAAATAGGCCTTATCACGGTTTTGACGAGTAGGCAACCGCGTGAGAAATTACGGTGTTTGTATGAGAATCTAATGTCCAAAAATTGCCGTAAAACGGCTGTTCTAAAAAAATATGAATTGTAAACTAAATTTTCACTCCTAACACTTCTTCTGAAAAAATCTGAGGTCGTTACATGCAGCTATATGCGTTAGAACCACTTTTTAAAATTTTCTATACATTTGCCTGTAAACGTTTCCCGGGAAAAAAATTGCAGACAAATAGGTGGAAAATCCTGAAGCAAGCGTCTGGAGAAATTTAAGCACAGTAACGGCCCCCAAAATTTGAAAGTAAAATCCTTTGCTGTGTAGCTTTAGTTTACAGTTCATATTTTTTTCAGAATAGCCGTTTTACGGAAATTATTCGACATTAGATTCTCATACAAACACTGTAATTTCTCACACGGTTGCCTACTCGTCAAGATGGCGTCGAAAACCGTGATAAGACCTATTAGATTAAGTCGTATAACCATCAACGTACATCCAGACGCACCGGTCATGATCTCGTACTGATCTTCCCGACGTGGTCATGCATGTCCTGCTACAAACTTCTTCAAAGTCACCTTCTTCGTCACTTTCAGTTCATCATCTGAATCAGTCTCGTACTTAACTGGTTGCTGTATATCCTACCTAAGTTTCAATCCATTTTCAATCCTTGCAATCCACTGCAACAGACAGACGACGGGAAACAATATCAATGCCAAAATATCGTCTTAAATAACAAGACTGGACCAATATTTTTGGCATTCAATTGATGCAAGAAAAAAGTTTTAGCTTTTTAAAAAGATAGCAAATAGCATGACATAGTCCCGTGACTCTGGTGGTTAAGATCCCGCTTTATCTTGAGTTGATTGGCTTCTTATAGTTCGTTGTCAAACAGGTCGAAAGGTCTCTATCCAGTCCCTCATTACAACTTCATCTTCTTTTGTCACTGTTTGCACCGATGGGAGAGACAGTTGAGACTGCTGACAAAACCATGAAAGTATTTGTCCTCTTCGAATTCCTAGTTCTTTTAAGCGATTCTTTCACTGTGTTTCCAAAGTCTTCGGCGTAGTTCAAAGCACTAAATGTTTTGTGTTGAAGTGAGAAATCGCGTGTAGGTTTTCCACCTGCGTTGTCAGAAGTTTTTTTTTACCTCGATACAGACTTTGTCGACATCCTCTTACGCGTCCCTCAATGTTACCTTTACAAACATTGTTTCTCGTAAGTAGAACTTCCATGTACTTAAAAAAAAAAACGCTGATTTTTTTGAGCCATCAGAACTTCTTTTTGGCCAGGTCTAATGCCTGGTAAGAGTCACAGCTTTTTTCTTTGGTTAGCAATGTTTAACTTGACGACGATCTTTGAGTTGTCTACACCCAGCTCTATGACTGACGCTTTCTGTTTGCCGGGTGCTACTCTGGTGCCTTTTTGTATACAGCTATTTCGAGAAAGGTTGTCGGAAAAAATGTGCACGCGACAACCCCGAAAGGTAATATGGGATATGATCAATGCACTGTTCCTAACGACTGTAGCTGTCGAACCTGCTTTTGTTGCTTTCCATTAGCACTCGCGAACATATGTCCGTGGCCTCTCGTGCCATTCTTTCAAATTTCTTTGCAGAACAGGACAGAAAAAAACACCCAAAATACCTTTCGGGGTTGTCGCGTGCACTTTTTCCGACAACCTTTCTCGAAACAGCTGTATACTAAAATCAGTTAATGTGCCACCAGGTCATAAGTGGGACAGAAGAAAGTCAGAAAATAGCATTTCTGTTTGGAAAACTTTGCTACTTTCATTAACATTAACGATCGTATTCAGTATAATTAATAGAATCTCACTTAACTGTTAACTTTTCATTTCTCAGTTAACTACTAATTTTTTTGGCCAATTATCAGTTAACTACTGTTTTCTGGGCCAAATATCAGATAACTACGAACCCCACTGGCACCCTCCAGGGGCGGATCCAGGATTTTTGTTAGGAGGGGGTACACCACTAACTGACTGATGACGTAAAAAATTTTAAAAGCGAATACGAAGAAGAGGGCTTTTGACTAGGAAAAAACATAATGTGAACTGCTGAGAATACATATCAAACGATAGAGCAGATTTTGTATGTCTGTCAAGCGACTGCACAGTGTTAATTAGAAAGCGGCCGCAGGTCATCCAAGGGGGATGCGCACCCCCTGCACCCTTCCCCTGGATCCGCCCCTGCCCTCTTATTTCTTATTATATTGTGATGTCGAGGTGGCCTCTCTATATAAGCCTGGTGGTTTCTTGAGGTCTCCTCGCCTAACATTTGCTGTAAAAAAAAGGCTAATAAAATGATGATGAAGCGATTTTACAAACGAGACCCTGCGTGCACGTCACCAAATTTATCTCGATTAATCACGGCTTAAGTCCCTCATGAAAATTTCCTTAGAATGAGTTACTATCGACCTTCTTCAAACCCGAGGATTGTTTTGTTTGTTACAACAATGAACCACAAAGCAAAGCTGTCTCAGTGAATAACAAAAGAAAATATTTTTCTTCTCGGACGTGTCCGAGCGGACGCAGTTTTTCGTCATCGCTCACGGGTACCCTCGTCCGAGCTGATGCATCCATTGCGTCAGTTTCGCATTTGCATTGTTCGCTCAGTTCTGGCCTGCACTGTACCCCCATTATAAATGTTACAAACACATCCTGCTCCAATGCCCCAATGCCCCAATGAATGCTACAAAAGCTGTAAAAACTATAACTGTCCAACCCCCAATGCCCCACGAATGAGTTCAAAAAATTAGTACAAATTGGTAGACAATAATAGTCATCATTATTCTTTTTATGTACAGTAATTATATTGTAACACTTAAAACCCTTTGTCCTGTAGGCAGAAAGCTCATTGTAACTATGACCCTAAAGAATGTTACACTGAATGATGACAGTACGTTTGGTGCACTGGGAAGGTACGAGTGTCATGCTTTTGCACAAGGAGACCCTTTAGAGAGGAGACATGGATTTAGTGTCAGTGTCATTTTAAGTAAGTACAACTGTATCTTGTTTTAGGAACATCATTTTGTGTATCATCATTTTATATTGTGCATTGCTCATTGTAAATAATATAGTCAAACCTAGCTCCTGAAAGCGACAGCCCAAAATGCCAAGGTTTAGTGGTCGCTCACACGAGGTGGTCACTTGGAGAATCAAACTAATGGTGTCTCTTTCGAGAAGAGTTTCCGACACATCTCAGGAGCCTATCAAATGGAGCCTCCATCTCCCATACAAGCCCTTGGAGTCAACCCTTTCCCGAGTAGATTTATAATTAGACCGGTTCCCAGGGGAGACTTCGCGCGCCGACGGTGGGAAGAGCCAATCACAACGACTAAATGACACTGCTATTGTACTTCATGAAACAGCAGGAAATCCGGTGCTGACAGGCCAAACAAAATCATAAGCTAGTGAAACGTGACTTTAGCGTTTTCATCCCTCAGAGATTTTCTTTCTTTTCTTTCTAGCGGGTAGATTATACTGTGGAGAGTTTTAAAGTCTGACTATGTTAATCTTAATTTTGGTTGCTTGTCTCACATTAAGCTGGTCTGTTACATGCGTTAGGATTAACTACTACCTGCAGTCTGTAGTTCTGACAGGATTCGTTTTCTTTAGCCAATTTTTTGAGCGTTAAGGTTCTTATTTCGGCTAAATGACTCAATATTAATCAAATTTCTAGTTTTTCAAGTTTTTATCCGAAATGCGTTTGTCTGAATGAATACTGTGGTTGTTATGTCCGTCAGTTAGTGTGATGATTCCCTGCTATGTTTTGTAACGCCGAGCCCAGCCATTGTTTTCTCGTAAAAAAGTGATCTACAGATGCGAATTCGAAGGAAAGAATTAGCCTAAACTTCTACATTAATTGCTCAGAATTCTCCCGTTGGTCAGTCATAATTCTTTGGGCGCAGATACAATCCATTTTGTTTTTCTTGAGATAAGAGGGTCTTTGGACTGGAGCGCGATGTCACAAATTCCACCGTTAGCAAATTACTTTTGAGTTAGCTTCACGGTCGAGCAACTGTTGTCTTCTGTTCAACTTTTCAAGTGCCAGTTTTATCAGGCAACTCTCATGGTGATACAAGTCAGTTGTAAAGGAAGACTGCAATTTTTCTGAAGCATTCCTCCTTAGTTGCTACTTAGCTCATCGCTTTTGCACGCGGTGCTTAACTGGCGAAATCCACTCCACGGCGATGACAAAAATAAATGATCCTGGCACTTTTTCGGCGCTGATCATCGAAAAGTTTCAAATCGTCCACAGAACGCTTAATCGTCGACTCTTTTCAAGGTGCATGCTTAAATGTGGGATGTATGACGGCAAAAAAAAAAACAAAACAAAAACAAACACTCGCAAAGAACCTTTCCGTGATCCTCAGTTCGCTTCCTTTGTCCCATCGCTTCATGCTCAGTCTCGGTCGGGTAATTCATTAACTTTTATTTCATCCCAGATCCCAGCGGCTGTAAAACTGTAAAAATGGACGTATAGTAAAAAAGGAAAACGGTCGAAGGACGGGCTTCTGAGTTCGACTTCATCCAACTTCATTTTTTTCACGGTGACATACGAGACTCACGGAAATATGACACTTTTCGCGGGAAACAAGCCGTTCTATTTATAAATCTACTCGGGAAAGGGTTGACTCAAGAAATTAATGGAGATGGAGGCTCCATTTGATGGGCTCCTGACATCTACATTTTGGCAGAGAATTTATTGCACGCAATTTGTAAGCTACATCTGCTGTGCATGTAGTTTCATGTTCCACTGATAGTTGTTCGTAGTGGTGTAGTACAAACCGCGTAAAAAAGAGCCAGAACACACCATGAGTCAAGTGGTTGCTTACAGAAGGTTAAACAAATGTAATTAAAACGCTAGGGCTTCGAGTGGCAAAATTTTGGTGTTTGGATAGATGGTCGCTTATAGGAGGTGGTACGTTGCTAACAAGTGGTGGTCGCACATCATTGGAGGTTCAGTTGTAGTAACCAGTGCAATGGTAGACTTTACATTGATGTTTTGTACAATTGTTATCGTGATTGAAAGTGTTCTGGTAACAATCCATCAATCACGAACAAATTCAGTTATCCATAACGATTGTAACAGTTCATCAGTTTCTTACATTGTTGGAAGGATAGTTCTTACAATCTCTTGTAACCTTCTTTTTTCTTTTCCTCAACAGTCATGATTATACTCCCCCGAGTCTTTTTTTTTTCATTGTCTAATAAATTGTAAGAAATAATAAAAATCTGTAATGTGAGTGATTGTTACGTTAAAACTTGTCTCCAGGTTCTTTGTACTGTAAATTATGATTATTATCCAAAGTTAAAAATAACATTATTAATTAATGGTGTTTCAATCTGTATGTTATTGTATTTCTTTTCTTTTCTTTTTTCTGTGTAATTTAATAACGTCTTTATTTAAAGTCTTGTCCTGCCTAGATTAGCAGAATAGCTATTTGCAGGACATAAGGTATTGTAAACGTTATATTTCTTTAAATAAATACATTGTTGTTGTTGTTATTATGGTGGCTATACTGGAATTCTCCATTAGTCACTTCTTGTGATATATCACTGTATGTACAGTATTTGGAGGCATACCAATATCAAAGTGTTGAAAACACAAATAAATAATATATAATAGGCTTTATTTAAAGAGGGTAAAACTCTTAACAGTAGTCCTAAGACACTGATGACTCTGTGGCCCGCAAAACAAATTACAAATATAGATTCTACAACTAAAAACTATAAAATATACCATTTTCGAAGATAATTTAAGATAAATGTGATAGATAATTTCTAAAAAGACATTATGGCTAAGATAGATAAAAGCAACATAAAACTTATATACAATTACAGTCTAAGGAGGATCGCAGCCTTTTGTTCAGCTAGAAAGGATTTAAAAACGTTATGCTTAAAACTTGCTAGCGAGCCATTATTTCTTATATTGGTATTCATGCAATTCCAGTCCTTTATAGTCCTAGTAGTGAAAGTAAGACCTCTTTCTGTTTTTCGTCTATAATTGGGGCACACCAAATTTATGTTTGAATGTCTAGTGGGCGCTTATGAATTTCTGAATTTCTGACTAATAGACTATTCAAATAAATAGGCGCGATATAATTGTGGACCCGCTTATACACTAGTGCGCATCTCTTTATTAGAGATTGTTTAGTAAAAGAAAAAAAACAATTGGAATTGTCAGTTTGCTTGCTTGCCTGTTACAATCATTAGCCTGTCATTCTATAAGTACGTAATATTTTTGCGGCTATAAGGCGCACTCGGTTATAAGACGCAACCCAAACTTTTCAACGCAATTTTTCTAAGTTAGCAAACTGAAAATTGTATTAAGCCAAAATACCCAGCTATAAGGTGCAGCCGCGATTTTTGGCGATTTTCACTTTAACTACAACAACCCGCTGTCCAACGATGCTGATTACGGCCATTCGTCTATGTGAACAAAAGCGAAAAAGGCTACATATTTCAATCAAAGATTAAAAATCACACCTATCAACACAAAAGCATTGTTTTCTAAAGCTGTGAATACTTAGGGAATCCGTTTTTGTTCCATAAACAAGGCAGCTTTCCTGTTTGCGGCATACATGTATTGACATCGGTACATGCATCGGTTTAAGCATCAACTAGATAAAATCGATCGCGTAATTAATACATAAGCCTGAATATTTTGTTAATTAACTGCCAAATATGGTAAAATTAAACCCTTGTTTATCAAAATAACTATGATAAAAGAGCTCTCACAGCTCTAGTAACCCTGGTACAAGGGGGGTGGGGGGAGTTGATGGAACCCCTCCCCAGAGTTTTTGATATGTTGCAGTATTTCGAAACGATTTTGCCTTCAGTGGAAAGCGTTTGATCTTCTCAACAAGATGAGGTATGTTTTATGGGTGGTGGCGCTGCTGGAGGCTTTTGACGTCAACAAAACAATGGTCACCATCTTGGCTGCCATCTTGGATTTTATCAAGAATTAGAAATCAGGTTAAAATCACGATAAATGGTAATTTTCTTTGCCTGACATGTAAAGTAACACAAAAATAAGCACTTCGCATCATTTTATTTACCGGCTTTACTTTTATTGTTGAAAAAAGTTGAAAAAATATCATTTTCACTTGAAAATGGCTTTACCACCAGCCACTTGTTACGTCATATCTCGTAACCATAGTTACTGACCATCAATAAACTTGTCTCAAAATGCGGGCGAGGGATAGACGAACAGCAACTGAAAACGTGAGGTGCTGATGTTTTATTGTCTAGGAAAAAAATGTAAAGAACCTCAGAGGGGGGTGTGAAAACTGTATTGTTTGTTGGAAGCCGCAAGAAAAAGTTGTATCTCCGAGAGTTAAAAAAATTTAGAAGCTTTCTTTAGAAAATAAAGGTCTGAAACAAGCGCTAGATCGCAGTGTAAGAATGACTTAAACATTTGCCTGGTTACCAAGCATCAACATTCAGTTCAAAAACGATCGATGCTAGACGATTTGTTTCGAATGCAAAATGATTTGTTTGTCGTTTAATACCAGCTTTAGAAGATGTAGAAGTCATTGAAAACCGATAGCAAAGAAGAGGATGAGCAGCTAGAGCTTTTGCATATTTTGTTTTGTTGCTCACCACGCAAATACAACAGATTTAGAGCTAGTGAGCAAACTTTCGTTGAAAAAATGCTGCAGTTTGCAAGCGAAGAAATACGGGACATGTACATGTAAGAAACTACTGTTAGAACCCCGTTAACTCCAATTCTGAAGGAAAACGAAAAACAGTTGGAGTTAGCGGGGGACTTTTCAGGCCTTTTTCTGGGTAGGGATTTCTGTAGGGAAGGGAAATCTGTCATTTTAGTCTGTTATAAAAAGCAAAAAAGGGCCAACAGATGCATTTTATGGCTGTGAAAAAGTCGAAAAATGTTCTTGTATTGTAAATTATTGATATTATTGATAAAGACAGTGCATTTACAAAGTTGAAAACTACATGTATGGTTTGTGAAAGGGGTACCTTTCATCAATAGAAGGTAATACAAAAGGGGTACATGTAGCTTTTCTGTCATAAATGGTATATAAAACGGTAAGGGGTCAGACCTCAGGGCGTGGTCTCCCCATAAAAACCTTTATTTAGTAAACCCCTTCCCCCCAACCCAGGGTTTTTGGGTGGCAAAAGCCACGGTTTGGAGTAGATGGAGAATGAAAAAAATCACGGCAAAGGCGCGAGTTTCTGGGAAAATTTTAAAATCTGAGCCTCTTAGAATGCATTCCCAGAATTCTGGAGCAAAAATGAGAGTGTTTGAACGGAACACAGACATCTTTAAATTTTGGCTTTTTTAGGGGTAATTTTCAAAGAAAAGTAGACGACGAGTTCACGTGAATTTAGCAACCACCGTCTCTTATTGAACCCCCGCCCCTGGATGTGTCGAAAATGGGGTAACATGTAAATGGAAAATACAGAATCTTGAGACTGATGCATGAATTTGAAGAAAAATAGAAAAACTTGACTATATGTACATGTTGTATTATTAAAACACGTGACATAAGTCTTCTAGTTGGTAGAATAATTGTTTTGAATTCCACTTGTAATATTTTTTATCATGTTTTTTTTTTTTTTAAGTGTTCCCATCATGTCATGGTATTAGCAAGTGTTTTGTTTTATCCCTTAATGGCCCGGTTAAAATGTACCGAGTTCAATAACTCCTATTTTGATCAAATAATAAAAATAATTAAATACAGCAGTTGATTCAGACGTCGGATTCAATGGTGCCGATTTTACTCCTTTTGCTGTAATTTGTTCCCAGTATGTAGGTAGGTAGAAACTTTATTTAATGACAGTAACACATGACAGTAAACACTGTTGTTATATTCCTAGACTTTCACTGGACTAAACAGGGACAGCCATTGGCTGATACTTGGTCACGTGGCCTTGACTAAAATAAAATGTATCCCGATCGTGATACATCAAGCAATGTACCTCGCTCGGGATACATTACAGCACGTGATCAGAGCATGGTAGAAAGTAGCGTGACAGAAGGCTGGAAAAACATTGCCAGTTCTCTTTTTCGTGAATAAACACAACAACATTCACAAGAACACAAACATGAAGCCTCAAGCTAAAAAGCAACGATTTTCAAAGTTATCCCAGAAGAGAAACAGCAGCTAGTGGAGGAAGATGCAGATAATATAAGGAAAGTACTTTTTAAATCATTCATTCAGTGGTTTTGAGAATTAAATTTGTGTTCTTATAAGTACCGAGTCGTACTGTTTTGATTCGCTCCTCTTAAGCGTATTCTTTTGTTGCTGTTGAAGTACGTTGAAGTGAAAGTCTAGAAATGTAACAAAACACTTAATGTCAGGTCCTTCGGGAAACCAGTTAGTTTTGTTTTCCCTCGAGTCCTGATCGGAAAACATCAGGACTCTTGGGAAAACAAAACTAACTGTTTCCCTCGGGATCTGACATAAAGTGTATAATGAGCTAGTGGCCCTCAATCGTAATTAAATTATTTAGAACTAATAAAAATAGACACGACGAATTAAAATTTAAAAATATATAATGCAAGATACAATCCTAAATTTACGATATTAAAAACTATTAAGATAAACAAAGCGAATTTAAAAATACTATAAGAAAAGAAAAAGTGATTTGTACATTAGAATTTAAAAATAGTCTTTAAAACAACTTGTTATCCAGTATGGATAATAGTTTCTATGATTAATGCATGATACAGACAATCAACTCTCGCCTTGTAGACTTCCAGCTATAATGGACATCTCCATAATATGGACAGCAGCTAAATCCCAGGCAAAAATAAATCATAGATGTTTGACTGAAATAACCTCTCCCTATTATCGACTCTCGGATGAGGACACTAACTCAAGGTCCCTGCAGTGTCGGCTATAAAGGGACTTGACTGTACATATATCCGGCACATGTGAAATGTGACGTCTGAATCAAATGTCTTACCTAAGTTGAATCTCTGACTCTTTCAGTCACAGATTCGGCAGATTCGTATTTAATTTTAAACGGCCAAATTTAATTGATTCAGACGTCGCGCTCACATGCGGTTAATTCACAAATTAAAATTGACAAATATGAAATTCGATGTTTGAACTGGGCCTAAGTCCCAATAAAAACGGGGGTAAAGGTGCAGACGAACCAAAGGCCTAGACGGCCCAAGCTTATCCCGGTTGCATGCCACATACAAATTCTCCAAGCTGGTCTCTATACATTTCTCTAAAGAATTATAATTTGAGAGTTCATGAAAGACCAAAACATTATATTTTTATTAACTGATCTCAAAATCTTTTGTACTGATAATAATTGTGAGGAAAAAAATGGATTGCTGTCATTCTTTGGATTTAAAGGGTTAAAGGACAGGGTTGCCACGGTCAGGGAAAAGTCAGGGAAAAACAAAAATTTTTCAAGGTGAGGGAAAAGTCAGAGAATTTTCTAAGCGAAAAGAGGTTGAAAACAAAGAGAAAAATATCGATGGCAAGTCAGGGAATTTTTAACTTTCTGGTGAGTGGTAACCCTGAAGGGGCTATATGTATATCATGTTATTTGCTGCGGTTTAAAAAGCTAAAACATGACTCAGCATCAATTGAATTCCAAAAATAATGGTTCTTTTTTAAGACCATACATTAGGCATGAAAACAGTTTCCTGTCGTCTGTTGCGAAGGATGGAAATGATGGACATGGATTGAATCTTGAAAAAATTGGGGAAATTTTTTTAAGTTTTAATGCTACGCCTCCAAAAATCACCAAAGAATAGTAATAATTATACATGTAGCAATATGGTTTGTCGTTCCTGATAGGATTTGTTTGACATCTTCTTAATTCATATCTCTATAGAAGTATTTTGTGTATGGGTGAGGACAGAGTAAGTAATGAATTAAGCACAAAATTGACAGTAATACATGTTTCTTAGAGACAAACCCCTTTAATTATTCCTATCTTCTTTATCTATGTAACAAGCAAGTCTGTAAAGAGTAAAACAAAAAAACAAAACAAAACAAAAAAACCTGAAGAAAACATTGAATTTATTTTAAAACAACCATGTCAACCATGTATTCTTTGTCTTTTATACATTTTTGTAGTCAAGTTCAATTATAGTGTCTAGCCCTGTATAAAGTGATCAAGCTTTGTTGTTGAATTCCTTTTTCAAAATATCATTATAACTTTTGTTGCTCCTAAAGTATAGTACTGTTGCCCAGTATCCGGACGGTACCAGTATCCGGACACTTACAACAAAAACTCAATTTTTGAGGCGCCGTTTTCAGTTACCTGTAAACAAAGTATTTCGAATGAAAGCTGAACATTTCGGCTTTAAGATGAAGGTTTTGGCGAGTTGAAACCTGGCGAAACAGTCGCAGAAGACGCCGTTCTGTTCAGGTGAATAAACATTTCACGGCTAATATTTACGCTGTTTACTGCGCAGTAAAATTAGTGCTGCTCAGAAAAGGGTAGGGAATATGTGATATTTTCAAAGAAACGGTTTTATATTGAAATTAAAGATACTTAAAGAAGTCAGGTTCTCAGAAAGTTTATTAATTCTTCTTGAAATTCGATTTGTTTGGAATAACGAAGCCAAAAAACATTCACTAAGTATTGATGTCAGGTGCCCAGTATCCGGACAGTTTTTTCTTTGCTGTACAGAATCGATGAATTAGTCGCGTACATTATCCGGATAAGATTTATTTCATATCTGTAACTATAATTAAAGCTTAGGATATATGATATAGTCGTAAAATGTAATTCTACTCAACTCCGTACGGAAATTTTCTTCACTCATTCGGAGGCGACTTGATTTCGTGTGCGCCGCTTGTTTCGCGTGACTGCATTTTCTATATATAAACCGAAAGCGTTGGAGTTGAACCTGGAATTCTCATACTTTCCCCAGTTGTGACTGCTAGAATAGGGTTGCAACGGTCTGAAAAATGTCACAAAGGGATTGAGAGATGTGAAAGAAGGAGGAATTAGTGCTAGAAAAGCAGACTTACTGTAGGGTCTGTAGGAGCTGAGCATGAAGAAATCAACACTGCAGGTCAGACTAAATAGGAGAGTGACCTTTGACCGTCGCATTGAGGTCCCTTCCCCAAGCTTTTTTTAAAATAAAAAATGAAGAAAAAAAAGTCGTTTGCAGATTGGCTAATTGAGCTAGCAAACCGCGGCCTCGGCATGTCCACGGATGTCTTCCTTAAATCAGGGAAAAACTTCCTAGACAAGGAAGTAAGAATTATGCCATTTAACAGTAATCTCTCGCATTCCCCACCATACCACAGTCATTTGTTATGTTTTATTTCACGATGCTAGGTTATATTTTTGGAATCGATTGCCAGACTACTTTGCAAGTGCAAGAGAAGCTTATAAGTCGCTTGCTTGACGAAATTTATGTACAATTACGTTGTTATTGTTGTGTCCGGATACTGGGCCAGCTGTCCGGATACTGGGCAACATAGGAGCTCTGCAAAAATATTAATTTCGCCATGGAAACAAAGGCAAAAAGTTTTAACTGTCTTTCGTCATATTAAGGACTAAATAGATTTTCTCTGGGCCAAATTTCAGAGCTCTTGCGACTAACAAAGGAAAGTTATTGCAATGTTAAACTAAAGTGTCCGGATACTGGGCAACATACTGTAAACTTTGCATGATACATGTACACTGTACTTGCATTGCTTCCCCATCCTACTTCCTTATTTTTGGTTATTTGCTTCTCGCTCCCGATAACTGGAATTTTTTTCGATTTCTGCAGAAGGTTTGAGTCACCACAAGTTGACTGTACAACACATGAAAGGGGGATCTTTTGCCTGGTCTTAAAACCACTGAAACTACATGTATGGATAATGTATTAGGGGCAATGGACAGAAATTATAGCTTCATGCATTCTTCCCTTTTTATTTGCTTTTTTTCTCTTTAGGAGAGGAAATTCCAAAAGTGAAAGTGCCTCAAATCCGTGTGTTGAGACATGGTGAGGGCACCACATTCTCATGTAACCTGACTAGAAATCCAGGCAAAGCAACACTATTGAAAAGAATTTCTTGGTACAAAGATGGGATTTTGCTGGAAAGTATCAGATGTCCTGACCCAGATAAGCCCTCAGACACCCTTAGGCCGCTTGTTCTTAAAAATATTGGTGTTAGAGATGGAGGAAACTACACCTGCTTTCTGGAAGTGGCGCTCCGCTATATCAGAATGTACAATGTGTCTGATAGCACCATGGTTGAAAGTAAGTCCACTGTAGACTGACCCTGATGGAGGGTTAGCCCTTGATTGCAATTACAGCCATCTCCCATCATTTTCCCCTGCCAGCTGGACATTCCACAGGAGAGATTTCTGTTCCTCAATGACAGAGATTCCATACTGATGACGTAAAATCTGTCTGGAATCTGTTTAGGATTTCTGATTAGTTGCCGCGGTATCTACATCAGTCTGTACATGTACGTAGTACATGTGATGTAGCTATTGCCAATGACAGACAATAGACAATAGATGTAGCTATTGCCAATGACAGACAATAGACAAAAGATCGCAAAGGTCATTAATGTAAGTTACCTGTACTTGATCAATCTAGAACAAAGAGTCATTATATATTTGAGGAATACATGTATATTTTTCTTTAAAAATTTTTTTTCAAGTTTTGCAGAGGCAAATGTACATTTGGAACCCCATGACTACCAGATAAATAATGTTGTATATTCTGTTATACAATGTACATGTATATAAACATTGATTTACATCGCCAGCATGGCATTTTGGTTATTGCTCAAGGTGAAGACCTTCTCTCCTGCATAACACTTAATTCGTGACTGTAGCAGTGCGTGGCAGTGAGTAGTGAGAAAAGATGGCTGTACTCGCAGGCAAGGCTAGCCTGTAAAACATTTAACTCTTTTTACAGTGGTAAATGAATTGACTTTATTGACTCAGTTGATAAAAACAAATTTTAGGGTACAAGCTGTTATGTCCTTACGTAGATTAATTTTTCAGTATTTAGGGCTTTTATTACAGAACTTAGGGTAGGCCCTGTTCGCACTAAGCAAAATTTAGTAGGTTTTGTCAAAAGATAAGCCTTTCCTAGTGCGAACGATTTTTTTCACCTACCAAAATTTTCTCAAGTGCCACCAAACTTCAAAGCTGCCATCAAGAGGATTTGGCAGTCTACGATGTTTTCATCAGGACTCGAGGGAAAACAAGACTAACTGGTCTCCCGAGGGAACTGTTATTAAGTGTTTTGTTATATTTCTAGACTTTCACTTCAACAGCAACAAAAGAATAACGGGACCGAACCAAAACAGTCGACTAGCTACTTATAACAACACAAATTTAATTCTTAAAACCACTGAATGAATGATTAACAAAGTACTTTCCTTATATTATCTGCATCTTTTTCCTCCAGTAGCTGTTGTTTCTCTTCTGGGATGACTTTAAAAATCGTTACCTTTTAGCTTGAGGCTTCGTGTTTGTGTTTAAATTGTTGTGTTCATTCACAAAAACGAAACTGGCAGTATTTCTCCCGCCTACCGTCACACCACTTTTCACAATGTTTTGATCACGTGCTGTAATGTAACCCGAGCGGAGTACATTGCTTAATGTATCACGATTGGTCAAGGCCACGTGACCAAGAATCAACTAATGGCAGTCCCCGTTTAGTTGAGTGAAAGTCTAGGAATATAACAAGAACTTTAATTTGTTAAATAGTTGGAAATTTTGTCCCAAAACTGTGCGCTCTCATTGGTTACCTCGAGGTCACATGACATCTAACAATGAAACTGTTTCCCGTTGTTTCCCGCAAAAGTCTTTGAGCGGGCAACATTGCAAAATCTATGACGTCAGAGGGTAACAGTGCACTATTATTCGCAAATGTTGACCAACGACCGCCGTTACAGCGAGGTTTTAATGAATTTCGAGCTGCATAAAAAAATCACTTATAAAAAGTAGATGTCTCTCGAGGGACCAGTCATTAAGTGTTTATTATCGAATATGCAGACATTCCTGAGATATTCTTGCTTGCCAACAGTTACTCCAGGGTTCAACAAGCCAATGCAAATTGTTATCCTTACGATTATAAAAGGAGAAAATGCTTTGCTTGAGTGTGGGGCCCAAGGGCTTCCCCTTCGTGTTGAAGTCTCAGAAGAAAGGAGAGGACTTCGAGACCAAAATGTAGCATAAACAGATTTTTTTAATTTATAGTTGCGATAATCAGTGCAATATAAGACATGCAAACTTTAATTGTATATCTTTCTGACCCGTTCCTGGGTCTGACGCTCGGTTGCAGTCCCTTGTTAGCCAAAGTGACTAACTGGGTGGCTCTGATTTTTCCTCCTCTCGTCTTTTTCAAAACGCTTGCCACCTAGGCTACCATTATTTGGTGACTAAAATATCACGGCAAGTCTCTTGTTTTGGGAATTGTAAAAACCTTTGAGGAGACTGTAATTTTTATCTTTATACTTCCAAAAATTTTAATATGACTGACGTTAACGACAACGAGAAATAACAATAAGTTTATTTCTACTGTATTCAAATAACTAAAAGAATTTACAAAAACTATAATTATCAGGAACAATACTAACTATACTCGAGAGCCTATAGCTATATAATATGTTAGAGCATTTATGCTACTTACAGAGACGCTACAAGACGTGTGTCGTACCAGTATGAGCCGACGTAACAGATTAGCATCACCTCAGTTAACTATTTCTAAGTACATGGAACAACTATCCTTTTAAAACTTTTTAATCAACTTTACCTAATAGCGTCAGTATTGTTTTCCTGATTTCCAACAGTTGCTCCGTGGTTCGACAAGTCAACGGAAGTTAGTAAAGTTACCATTGTGGAAGGGCAAGACGTTTCTCTTGCGTGCGCGGCCCAGGGATTTCCACTTCATGTTGAATGGAAGCTTCAGAAGGATAGCGAGGACTTCGTACGGTCCTGCATAAGTGAGATCATATGTTTTATAAAATTAGAGAAATTTATGTAGTTGTACGTTAATCTGGGTAAAGCTTTATTAGCTGCCAAGCAATGAAAATCGACACCAACGGGGGCAAACAATGATTCAAATAAGTGGTGAAGAGCTGGACTCTTATAGGTGTTTTTATTGAGCACATAACGATCTTTCTTGTTAAAGCACGTGCACAATGCCTAGAGAACTATTTGTTTTAAGAAAAATGGGAAATGAACATTCCACAACCAAATTAACCGATTGCTTTCAGCATTTTGAAAATTTCATGTGGGCTTCACAATGTTGTGTGTTAAAATTGTGGGAGTGTCCTTTTTGTGTACCACAAATTGAGCTTTCACTTTGTTTTTTTTTTTCCTCTAAGATGGCTCAGATGGAAAATACCATGTTCATCGCAGCGGAATTTACGATCCTTATGTGCTGACTGTATCTGATGTGCGGTATGCTGATCTCGGATCTTACTACTGTTGCCTTCCGTCTAACTGTTCGGGCAATATCCAAGATAACTGCCAACACTTTGTTCTCCGAGGTGAGAGCCTCAGTTCAAGTATAGCTGCAATTTCATTATTTTTATTTGATTATGATAAACGAAATATTGATACTTGAATGAAGCGTAAGGTCTCTCATACCGCTATAGTCCTGGTTGATGCTCAGAGATGGAACATTCATGAGCGGAACAAAATATGATACACTATATATATATATAGAATACTTCATGGAGTGTGCGTATGCGATATTTACGCAGAGTTGTTGACGTATCAGAAATCGGCTGAGTGAACGGTCCCCTGATTGCCAACAACTCATTTGAGTCTGAAAGATTGCGACAGCTTTTCTATGAGTGTATCTCCGATGGCGCTTAGCAACGTTTGAGTATTGTTTCCAAGACTAAATAACCCTATTTTGCGTTTTGAGCAGAGCTGTACACTTTTTCAACATTCTAGCAATACTTCACACTTCCAATAAATAAATCCAGCAAAAATTGCTTGTTTTCTGTGAAACATCAAATTTTTATTAGCTTAACTGTGCACTTTTGATATGTCTTTTTTCCTATCTTTTGCTGCGCACTACTAGTTTTTTGGTCTTCGGGAAAACTGTTGCTGTCATGGAAAAGCATGTGGGCCTTTTCTCCTGCGCATGGAAACGTAAGAAGCCGACCATTTGACTTTTGAGGGGGGTATGTGTGATTTGGTTTGGGTAAAAAAAAATTCCCCAAACCTCTGGAGTTAGATTTTTTCCGGACATACACCTGATATGCCCGTACAGTGTAAGTATATATTAGGAAATGTTTCCCCTAGGTATTTCCTTGCAGGATTTTTTTCCCCTCGAAATCAGTCTTCAGGATATATTTTTTTCTGAAATCAACCGTACCTCCCCGCAAAAGTCAAATGGTTGACCCTAAGGTTTTTTAAAATAACAATATGCAAAATAGATTGTGAAATGACACGTGCTCGCAGTGGTTAGGGCTTCACGTCTCATCAGAGTGTCTAAACCTTTGAGTATTATTGGAAGTTAGTCTGTAACACTCAAAATTCACAACCGTCTGGATATCATGGCCAGGGCTGGACATGGCTCAGTTGACGGTGAAGCTGGCAAAAAGAGACCAATTTCAATATGTCCAAAGTCATACCTTGGGGGAATAAAATAAAAGAAATGTATTATCCATTGATGTGCCTCAAGTATGAATTTGAACAATAAATTGTTCTATAGTATTTAACATTTTCTTATATCCAAATCACTTTAACTGAAAGAGGTCAAAAAGCTTTTAAGAAAGGTTTCTATAAGAAAATCACGAAGTGCAAAAGCGGTCAACTGGTAATGTTTGCTTCCCCTCGTCCCCAGGGGTTTTCCCTCAAAAAATGGGTGGGGCTGGAAAAGTCCCTGGCATCGGCTGGTCACGTGTCCCCTCGTACACTCTAAAATCCTGGGTGTAATAATTTAGCGCCGTGTGAAAAGCTAAAATTATGCGTAACCTCACAACGCGCGATCTTGGGCGATCTTTTATATCCCTTGACGATAAACGAAAAGTTTTACAAGATTTCCTTTTTGTCACAGATACTGGCTATGGTATTTTTTTGCTTTTCTCCCTATTTCTATGAAGGGGACAGCGAGTAACATTTGTAAAACTCCTGTTTATAGAGCGGTATAAATGACAAAGCGTACATGCATAAAGGCTGTACTGAAAAAGTCTGCTTTCTCGACTCTTCTGATATTTTCAGTATTTCATTTCTTACGAAGTGGGCCACTGTACACAGCCTAGTTCTATTCACCTTAACTCTCAGCCATAATTATCATAGCGACACGCGTTGGTTTAGACTTATCCTGTATGACCCGTATTTTTAAAAAAATTCGTTGACCTCAGGCGATCAAACGACCGGCAACAAAGAAAGACTTAGGTCGATTTAAAATCGCCGGAGCTGTAGTTGATTCCAATCGATCAGTCAATCTTCCCTTTCATATAAGGAAAATCCTTTGTACTTATCCTCGGAAGGGAAAAGATACACAAGAGGTCTTCAAATGTTTCAGATCGGCGACCTGTCATCGTTCCTGGCTGGAGGGCTGACTTGCATCCGGCGCGGAGATTTGTTTGCTTCAAGGTCGGGTTGTAGACAACAACAGACTCCATAAGGCATTTTGATGAACAATTCTTTTTCATTAATTAAGTTCAATTTGTTTAAATTCACTGCAGATCCTGGAGGCAAAGGCCCGCATTTTTGTTTGACATTGGACAAAATCACTTTCCGCTTGATCGTACAGTAATTCCACAGTCACGATGAAGTTCAGTTGAAGTACTAGTCGATAGTAACAGCTTGTCTCAACTTTGAAGCATTTGACATATTTTTTACGTGACAACCTAGAGCCGGTACGCCCTTTCATAAACTTCTGGCATTTGAATAATGCGCAGTTAAATGGATCTTAAGCTTTTGAATCGCACACACGCGAAAATATTGACATAGTTCGCGATGTTATTATTTTCCATTGTTACTCCCTTCTGTCAGCGCAAAACCAGCGGGCTGCATATAAACTAGCTTCGCAGGAATATTTAGACTGTACACGTGACCAGCCGATGCCAGGGCCTTTTCCCGCCCCACCCATTTTTTGAGGGAAAAGCCCTGGGAACGAGGTTGCCCTTAAAGGTTACGTTAACATGATACAGGTCGAATTTTCAAGCGGTTGAAAAATTTGACAGGACACTTCGTTCACACGGAACCGTTCAATATTTTTGCGCTGTTCACACGGAACTGTCGAGCCGTAATATTTCCAAGCAAACTAGTAATAACATGACTCGTAAATCCATGTTCGCAATATCTGGTTGTTATTTTGGTATATACTTCATGGTCGAAAGCCACAAGTGCATCGGTAATATACACTCTGTGTAATATGTAGTATTGTGTCTTCTAACTAATAGTCAGTAGTAGTAACTAGTAGTTACTAGTAGTTACTGGTACTTGCTAGCAGTTACTAGTAGTTACTTGTAGTTACTATTAGTTACTGGTAGTTGCTAGTAGTTACTGGTAGCTGCTAGTAGTTACAGGTAGTTACTAGTAGTTACTGGTAGTTGCTAGTAGTTACAGGTAGTTACTAGTAGTTACTAGTAGTTACTGGTAGTTGCTAGTAGTTACTGGTAGTTACTTGTAGTTACTATTAGTTACTGGTAGTTGCTAGTAGTTACTGGTAGTTGCTAGTAGTTACAGGTAGTTACTAGTAGTTACTTGTAGTTGCTAGTAGTTACTGGTAGTTGCTAGTAGTTACAGGTAGTTACTTGTAGTTACTATTAGTTACTGGTAGTTGCTAGTAGTTACTGGTAGTTGCTAGTAGTTACAGGTAGTTACTAGTAGTTACTAGTAGTTACTTGTAGTTACTAGTAGTTACTGGTAGTTGCTAGTAGTTACAGGTAGTTACTAGTAGTTACTAGTAGTTACTAGTAGTTACTAGTAGTTACTAGTAGCTACTGGTAGTTGCTAGCAGTTACTAGTAGTTACTTGTAGTTACTATTAGTTACTGGTAGTTGCTAGTAGTTACTGGTAGTTGCTAGTAGTTACAGGTAGTTACTAGTAGTTACTAGTAGTTACTTGTAGTTACTAGTAGTTACTGGTAGTTGCTAGTAGTTACAGGTAGTTACTAGTAGTTACTAGTAGTTACTAGTAGTTACTAGTAGTTACTAGTAGCTACTGGTAGTTGCTAGCAGTTACTAGTAGTTACTTGTAGTTACTATTAGTTACTGGTAGTTGCTAGTAGTTACTGGTAGTTGCTAGTAGTTACAGGTAGTTACTAGTAGTTACTAGTAGTTACTTGTAGTTACTAGTAGTTACTGGTAGTTGCTAGTAGTTACAGGTAGTTACTAGTAGTTACTAGTAGTTACTAGTAGCTACTGGTAGTTGCTAGTAGTTACAGGTAGTTACTTGTAGTTACTATTAGTTACTGGTAGTTGCTAGTAGTTACTGGTAGTTGCTAGTAGTTACAGGTAGTTACTAGTAGTTACTAGTAGTTACTTGCAGTTACTGGTAGTTACTAGTAGTTACTTGTAGTTACTAGTAGTTACTAGTAGTTACTTGTAGTTACTAGTAGTTACTTGTAGTTGCTAGTAGTTACTGGTAGTTACTTGTTATTACTAGTAGTTACTGGTAGTTGCTAGTAGTTACTAGTAGTTACTGGTAGTTGCTAGTAGTTACTAGTAGTTACTTGTAGTTACTGGTAGTTACTTGTTATTACTAGTAGTTACTGATAGTTGCTAGTAGTTACTGGTAGTTACTATTAGTTACCGGTAGTTGCTAGTAGTTACTGGTAGTTACTTGTACTTACTAGTAATTACTGGTAGTTACTAGTAGTTACTGGTAGTTGCTAGTAGTTAGCTATTTTCCAGCTGAGTAACCACGCATCTATGCAGCCACGCCTTTGCACTGCAAAAATTTTGCCGGTCACTGTAAAATTGTGCATTCAAAACAGTAGCAAAAAAGGTAACCAGTGTAGCTCGCGCAATAACTTAAGCGACCACAAGCATTTAGAGAACAAATCTCGTTTATAAATAGTAAATAAAAGCGGTCCGAGACAAGAAACTTCAAACGGCTGCGAGAGCGTCTCGTTTATGCAGATTCTTTGAGATCTCCCTTCCAAGTACGATTTGAACCAGGAACGAGCAGTAGCACAGACACCTAGTTTCTTTTGAAGCGATTGTAGTAAAATCCCATGGTCAACGGTGTTGAAGGCAGCACTTAAATCCAGCAGTAGTAAGAGTGATACATGGCCCTTGTCCATATTTATGAGTAGATCGTTCGTTGCCTTTAACAATGCAGTCTCCGGACTGTGATGGGAGCGCTAAGTAGATTGCAATTGAGGGAAGAGATTATTTGTAGTCATGTGAAACTGAATCTGAGAGGCCACCACACACTCTGTCAATTTAGACTCAAACTGCAATTTGCTTATTAGACGAAAATTTTTGAACAGTAGATCGAGGCCGGTCTTTTTTAATGATGGGTATACCACAGCAGTTTTCCAGGTTTCAGCAAAATATCCAGTCTGTAAGGAGAGGCTGACCATATTTGTAATGGCAAGAAGGACTCTAAACATGAAGATGCAAGATTTGTTCTTTCCCGATGTAATCATATGACGAACTGCCTCAGTCGCTTGGCATTGGAAGTGGGAAAATACAATATCACCAGATTCAGATTCCAGGTTGGGCTCGGGCGTTGACAGCAAGGATTTCGTCCAGCTTTGACCTGATACTGGTAATCTTGGCAATAAAAAACTGACGCATATTGTTTGCAAGAAGTGAAACAGAATGTGTGGAAGGGATCGATCTTTCTTCATATTTAATAAACTCTTACTTGCCACGAACAGCCTCCTCTGGCCTGTGCTGTTATCTTCAATAAACTGATTATAGTAAGCACGGTGTGCCTCATTCATTGAATTCACCACACGATTTCGTTCCTTCTTAAAAGCAGTAAGATCAACAGGTAATCTTGTAGCTCTCCACGTCTTTTCAGCATTTCGTCTCAAGCCTTTGGCATTCCTAATATCTTCATTGAAACACACAGCAAGAGGCCTGACATTATTGTCACGAGTTAAGACAGGTGCATACATGTCCAGTTGAGATCGTAACGACTCATTATAATAACAGCCGACTAGAGAGTCTAAGTTGTTAGGTGGATCATGATTACGCTGAGAAGAAGAAATTGCCTCAGAAAATTGGTCGGGGTCAGTTGATTTCATTTTCCTGAACTGCACATTGAGGTCTGTCAGATCTTATTTCAAAGAAGACTGATTAAAATTGTCGGAGAATAACTCACCAATACAATCGCAAGCAGCAATGATGTTATCAGATGTACGAGTGATAATCAAGTCAAGTGTATGACCAAGTTCATGCGTAGTAGACAAACATGCTGCGTGAGATCCATGGACTCCAGTATATCCGACAGGTAGATACATACGGATGTTAAAATCGCCCAAAATTATCAAGGGCTCACTTGACATGACCACAGAGACTCGAGGTAATCGGTTAACGGCTCGGTGAAAAATGTGGATGTGGTCACACGATGTTTAGCAGAATATGGAGGTCTGTAAACTATAACGAATAGTAAACGAGAAGTAGTTACTAGGAAACTTATTCCGTTTATAAGTTTACTAGGAAAGTTATTCCGACCATGTTTATATATCAACAGCTCTTTACATTTACGATTGTTTGTATCCCTCAGTGACTCCTACAGAAGTTCCCATACTCTGGATAGTGTTGGGAGTTTCCGTGGCTCTTTCTGCTTTGGTGGTGGGGATAATTGTCTACCGTAAGAGAGCAAAGAGGAATGAACGGTATTTCATAAAATGTTATTGTCTATATGACTGCTTTGTATTATGATAATGATATGCATGCAGAAATAGACGATATTTTTTCTGTGTAAGTGTCTGACTGTCTTTAAGTGTCTGTCTCTCTCAGTCGACAAGTCGCGCTGGCCAGTGACCTTCATTACAGATCAAGGCGATGTAACTTTTATCACCTTGTATAAACCAGGAAGCCATCTCTGACTTAAGCATTACCACAATCCCAGGATTAATGACAACGAATTTCACTAACATTTGCTTTGCACTATTTTCTTTAGATCCAGTGAGTCTGACATTGCTGAGTTCATGTTGCTGGAAGTCCCACACGAGCGGGTTACTATCATGGAGGAACTGGGACGAGGCGCTTTTGGAAGAGTTTATAAGAGCGTGATGAGGGGGTTACCTGAAAAGAATACATCCTCCAAACACAAGGATCACCGTTTGGATTCGCATGAGGGACGTATTGTTGCTACAAAAGTTCTACCAGGTGCGTGAATTCAGAATGTGGCAAAAAGATGACTTACTCTTTCAGCAAACGCTATTCAAGGGAGTGATTCTTATTAATAACAGGCAAGAGAGCCTCTCTTGTAACCAGCCTCTCTTGTATCTATTTAATCCAATAGATAGCAAACATTATATCGTGGAAAACAGCATCTCAATGCCTCAGTCGGTAACAGTGTGATGTACCTCAGGGGCCCATTTTAGATCTTTAAATTTTGTTTTTTACTTATATTAATGACCTCCCTGAATGTTTGAAATTTACCACACGTTTTGCAATGAATAAATTAATATAGACATAAAAACCTTCAGTGAGATCAGAACATTGATAAGGTGTGCTCCAAGGTTAGTCGTGTTATAAGTGGTATAGACAGGCTCGAGATTATGTAACATTAAATGTACTAAAAAGTATATAGCGCCTAAATAGATGCCCGTGCTCGAGCGAAAACCGAGCGGGCACCTTTTTAACAAAACCACACAGATATAAAAAATGCAAAACAGGGCAGGCTCCATGATCACTTCTCATGGCTGTCACATGACAACAGATTATCTCTCTAAACCAATTCAAAATGTTAGTGCATGCGTTCGTAACGTGCATGTAGATTGGTCGTTCTCTTATGTGATCTTTCGAAATACGTTATTTCACATGTTTCAGTCACTTGCGAACTTTATCTGTTCGTATGTGGTTGCAAATATGACCACATTATTGCAGCTTTACTTAGAGAACTACATTGGCTTCCCTTGGAGCATGAGTAGCGGATTTTAAATTATTCATGTCCGAGCTGTAATCGTCATTTGTTTCAAACTTACATGTCTGTTAGGAGTTCACGATCATCAACCATGAACTTCTTAATTAGTGACACCAAGATCAAGGCTAAAACTTTTATCGGACGATCATACTTTTTCGTTTTGTGCCCCTAAACTTTGGAATGATTCTCCAGAGCACATACAGTGTAAAATGGAGTTTGAATATTCGTTCTTCTAAGAGTAATCTTAAAGCTTTAAAAACCTCTAAGCGTTATTTTTATTTCGTAGTTTTGTTTAACAATTTTTTTGTCAGTGTTACGAGGTACTGCTTTCTAGTCGTTTAAGTTTAAAACATTTATTTGATGACGATGACGGTGAGCCCAAAACCCTCGGTGAAACTCAATTACAAAAGCATATTGGGATGTCCCTGTCTACGCAGAGTCAATGAAAATGAGCCAATTGGATAGATGCGTTAGGATTACAAATGTACACTCAAGGAAAGTCATATTACTGGAGATAAAGTACCCGTGGGTCGAGAATAGGGAAGCAATTAAAGAACACAAAACTTGACGTCTAGAATTAAAGAGACAAGTTTCCGGACTAAAAGATCTTCCAGTATTACATCATGTTACATGTCGTGCTTGGTGATCGCTAGATGAAGAGAACTATGACGGTTTTTCTTTGAGACTTTGTTTTATCTACTCACTTAACTCAGGGAACCAATTTTTTAACAAATAGATTTTTTTCTCAAGCAGAAATTAGGACCTGAGCTATTGACTGTGTTTAATTTTCATAGGTTAAATATACTTTCATTTTAATTAGTTTTTTTTTTCTTTACGTCTGGTTTTAGTTGTTTAGCACTAACTGATATCGTGTAGCATATACGTAGGTCACGGTTACCTGGATTTGTTGTAAATTTCTTTTGTTTTTTAGAAAATGCCACGGAGGAGGACAAACGGCAGTTAGTTCGGGAAATAGAGCTGATGAAGGAAGTCGGAACACACCGTAATATTGTGAGCATGCTCGGCTACTGGATCCAATCACATCCCATCATGTTAATCATGGAATATGTTCCAAACGGAGATCTTCTTCAGTGGCTCAGAAACAAAAGGCAACAGGTATCATTACTTTATTAGCTGTATCAACAAAAATTTGCTGGCCTCTGTTTTGCCTTTTGTTTAAAAAATATCTTCTCTCCATTCGCAATGGGGCTGCGCACAGATATTATTCATAGAACTCAAACTCAGACAAACGAATTCCTCAATTTTGTTTGTCTTTTTGTCATTAAAGTGTCAAGTTTGTCTGGAAAATGGAAAACTATAACTGGAAAATGGTCGGAGAATAACTCACCAATACAAGGGCAAGCTGCAATGACAAACATGTGAGACCCATGGACTCCAGTATATCCGACAGTTAGATCCATATGGATGTTAAAATCGCCCAAAATTATCTTAGGGCTCACTTGACAAGACCAGAGAGACTCGAGGTAATCGGTTAACGGCTCGGTGAAAAATGTGGATGTGGTCACAGGATGTTTAGCAGAATATGGAGTTTAGCAGAATATGAATTCCTCAAATTTGTTTGTCTTTTTGTCATTAAAATGTCAAGTTTGTCTGACTTTTGTCGTGAAAATAACAAAAATGGCAGATTTCAGACACACATGGCAAATCAGTCACTCTGACGTCATTAGTATTCTGTGCTGCACTTTAATTTTCTAATGAACATTGCTCTGAGCGTGTATGTTCTTTTTCATACATTGTGTGGTCTCTTAAGGCAGAAGGAAAATCCTCTACCTCATCACACGTCTAAAAACCATCGTCTTCAGTAAAAATGATAAGATGGTAGACAACTTGATGTGAGAATTTGTACATGTTACCTATAATACAGAGGTGCACTAACTGAATGTGGATATCAATGCAACCGGATATTCGTATTTTTCCAAAAGCGGTTTATACAGCCAGACTGTTTAGATGCTATTCATGTATTCGGAAAACAAAGATCGGTAAATACACAACAATTTGTATTCAAGCCAAGCTTACCCTGGTACGATCAGTTAAGGTTTCCGGGAAACTGCCCACCTATCCCTGCCCTAAGTCACATTTTGCCCTGAGTGAGAAGGTAGTGTTAATGTTGTCTTAGGAGAGGGGAAGGTGGTCAGAAAAGAAAACAAAACAACGTTTTGAGCGTTTACCCCTGGGGGTACTCCCGCCCGATAGGATGAGGATCTCCATCCTTAAATATGGTAATGTTATTCTGTCAGGTAAAATTCACGTGCGTTTTTCTGTTTCCTTCAATTCTTAGGTTTTTTTTCCCCCTTGAACTGGGCCTCATTTTCCATGTTTGGGTCTTTAATATGATATTGGTTTTCGCTTGTCTCAACTATTCGAAATTTTTGAGAGTACCCCCCTCCCCCCCAGGTGGGCATTAACCTTTTCTGGTCAGAATGAATCACGGGATTACTAATGGTGGAGCTACTCTATTGTTTGAACATGGTAACAAGACAAGAATAGTTTACTTCAAAGAACGCTTTTCATTCTAGTAATTTACTTGTTTCTTTTCTCATTTTCCCATGTATTCACCAACAGTTGAGGTCCGCCATTTGATAAACCGTCCTTGATTCGAGCTCACAAAGGGCTTCCACTCAAAATGCTAGTCAGCTTTTCGATCCACGGTCTTTCAATGGTGGCAAGATGAGTTATTCAAATCAGCCGATAACACCAGAGTTTTGCTTTTCACCCCCCGACCGAAGCAGTAGAAAAGTTTCTTTTTAAAAGACGCTTCAAAATATTTTGGTGGACATAATGATTGTCCGTCCAGAGTTTCTAAACCGCCGCCGTCTGCTGAGCGGGAGGCCGTAGGTTCAAACCCCGGCCGGAGCAACACCCAGGGTCTTTAAATAACTGCGGAGAAAGTGCTGCCTTTGTATAACTTCTGTAAACGGTTTGACTTTCTGGTCTTCTCGGAGAAGGACGGTAAACCGTAAGCCCCGTCTGACAAGCCCTTGCACATGTATTAATTCTGTGGGACGTTAAAGAACCCACACACTCGCTCTTCGTGAAGAGTAGGGCACGTAGTGGCTGGTGTAGTGGTTTATCTCACTTTCACACTCATTTATGGGGGCATCATTACTCATTCCTTCACTACTTGTAAAATGCACCTTAAGCAGTCTGGCAAAGTCCCCCAAACAGTATTGTAAATTACACATTACACGTCCCGAAAGCCCTGTACAAGATATGACGTTTAATCCATTTGAATTTTCCGTGGACGCTTTAAAGAAAGTTGGCCCATAAGGTATCCCTCTATTCCCGGCTAGATTTTCAGTTTAACGTCGGTTAAGTAATCTTTCAATTCACATGGATTCCTTTTAAATTGGTAAAAATATTTCGGCTAACCAACTGATAGTGTTGAAATTGTTTCTGCTGACAAAACCGTTTCATGATCAGACGGAATTCATTTCATTATTTTTTTGCAGCTTACAATGAAAAAGAGTCAGCAAAGTGATGTCGTTGAAAGGCTTAAGCCTCCTGTTCCTGAGAGACCGAAATTGGTGTCCAGGAACCTGCAAACAAAAGATGTCCTGGATGAAAACCTGGAAGAGGAAAAGAGCGAAAGAAATAATGAAGAAAGTAGAAAAGACGGTGGTTATCATTCCAGCGAGACGAAGGAAATTAAAATCGACCTGGACGACGCTGAAAGAGGAATTCTAATCAACGATGCTCCTCGATCTGAGATGGAACCTTCTTGCTTAAACCAGGGTTACGAAGATGACAAGGAGGAAGAAGAAAGTGACGATATCAACACGTCATTTCTACAAAATGAAGGGCGAAAGGGGTCGGTTGCGTCGGTGATGGTGTTACCTTCGATCAAAATTGCCCATTTCTCCAAAGAAAAAGAGCTCACTCTTGCTGAGCCCTTAAGAAACGTCGAAGAAAAGATCACCATCGAGAAAGAAGAAAGCAGCTGTGAGGGCAAGGAAGATGATGAAGAAGACAGTTCTGGGAAAGAAGTTCTATGTTATGCGTGGCAGATTGCTAAAGGGATGGTAAGAATTTTTTCGACTGAAGAATGCCTTGAGCAATTTAGTCATCATTTGCAAAGCACAAAAATCTGCCTCTTGCCCATATTTAAAAAACTTCTTTTTCCGGCGTGGTGTTCCAAGGAGGGCTTCATTCCACTCACCCCAAGTCTCCCTGAAAAACAGAATTTAATTAAGTGTCAACAGGAGTCAACGGGCTTTCTTCAGCGGTTGAAACACAGCCAATATTCATCCCTTCGAGTTATCGAGAGTAAAATTGTATGAAAGTGATCTGAAGGGAAACAAAAATTACTTCGAGTTAACGGGAGTTTCGAGTTATCGAGGGTTCGAGTTACCGAGGGTAAAATTACGGTAAATGTATGAAGGAAATCCAGGGGAAATCGATTTTGGTTCTAGTTAGCACAAGGTTTGAGTTAGCGTGGGTTCGAGTTATCGGGAGTCGACTGTAGTTCACTTAGCCTGTTCAACTTTGACGGCTTTTTTTGCTGAAAAGAATACGTTGCGGGGTTTTCTTGGCCAATTCCTTTATTTGTTTCTTCGTTTCCTAACGGCTGTTACGGAAATCCTCCATATATTCTTCATGAATAGACCCACGATCACTTCCTCCCGCTTTCCGGACCGTTTGCCTGGCACAGTTTGCAGTAGCCTTTTCCAGGCTCTCGATAGTAGGGATGTCGCGTAAGCGTAAGGCACCGGCAAAAATATAAACGCGTGATCTAGAATTGAAAAGGGGGTGGTGGCGGGCCATTTTTGAGCCTGGAACAGACATTTCATTGCACTTGGTTGCTTTTC
This sequence comes from Porites lobata, assembly GCA_942486035.1. Lineage (NCBI taxonomy): Eukaryota > Metazoa > Cnidaria > Anthozoa > Scleractinia > Poritidae > Porites > Porites lobata. Next base: position 322,796 of record CALNXK010000338.1, read on the forward strand.
CGTCAAGTCGTTAAATCATTCGGGAGTTCGTTTACAACGATATCTCGATTAAGCTGCTATCCCCCTGCCATATCGTAAAATCGAGGTTCCATTTTACTTTCATATTGACCAATCAAAATGGAAATTTGTGTTGATCTAAAGGTATCTGGTAACCAAAAATAATTTCGTTATTTCTCTGCCAGGAATACTTGGCCAGCAAAGGATTCATTCATCGTGACCTGGCAGCCCGTAATATCCTACTTGGTGAGGACAGAGCTGTGAAGATCGCTGATTTTGGTTTGTTACGCCACGCAAATGAAAGTGAGTTATACGAAGTTACGAGCGTAAACAAGTTACCAATGAAATGGATGGCACCTGAAGCGTTGGAAAGCGGCATTTTTACTTTCAAGACTGACGTGTAAGTATATGTTAATAAGGTCACAGTTAGGCAAAGCTTGGGCTTCCTGTGATGCAGTGTGACATTGAGGTTCTCGATATCATAGAACCTGCAATGTACTGTTTAGAACTGTCTGAAAAAAAAAAAAAAAAAGAGCACAATTTTGTTCATGACGCTGTCTATAGTAGTGGTTATCACTCTATCTCTAAAGGAATACTCAAGCGTTTGGAAAACATTAGCCTGTTCCAGGCGTGAAACTTGAAAATAAGAGATGTCAATAGAAACTTTGAGCCGATGAAGTTGATCTGAGACCATCTTGGATCCTAGATTCCGCGCTCCACATCCCGCATTCCAGATACTGGATTCCGGGTTCCAACTCAGTGTATTCCAGATTTCAAAAGGCCTAGATTCCAGAATTTCATAGTTAGCAGGATTCCGGATTCCAAAGTCCATGATTCCGTGCAAAAACTTCCAGGATTCTGCAATCCGTATTACCTTCCATGGGGCGAGATAAACAAAATTGATATTTCTATTATATTTCTTCTGCTTCCTTTTATTGCAGATGGTCTTTTGGAGTTGTTTTGTGGGAACTAGCCACCATGGGTAAGCTGGTTAATAATCTCTAAAGTCACTTTCCTATACACGAGGGAATTGAGAGGAATCCCCCAAAGGGAAAACCTGACTGTTCAGCTTTAGGACAGCAGGCACGGGAGATTTGAACCGCTTTATAAAAGAGGCCATTCTGGCATAATGTCGTGATAGCTAAACAACTAGAAAAAATAATAGGCTAACTTCCGCCGCTCTCTCAGCCGTCTTTACCGCGGAGGAGCGCAGGCTCATAATAATTCAGCTTATAATTCATACCCTTAACAACAACTTGACCTGATATCACGTGTCACTTGGCGAAATGAATACTCAGTAGAGTCTACTCAGTAATGGTAAACTTGTACATTACGTTATTTTAATCCCTACTGGAGGTTGAATTGGTAAATTGATAATACATGATGGTCATTGAACTGAGTGGAGAGCACTTTGGTCTGAAATCATACGGGTGATTTCGCGTGCGAGTTCGATTTGAGATCAAAAGTATGATTTCAGACTAAAATTGCACGACACGAAGTTAAATTATCACTTTATTACAGCCATTTTGAAATCGCAGAATTCCATCACGTCAATCAGTACCAGCAGTGACTGGCCGTGGCACCAGACAAGTTAGTTCGTTATCCCCCATACTCGTTAACATATATTCTGAAGCCATTAAGAGATGCTTTAAGTGGTGTGAATGAAGGTATTCGAGTGGGAGGTTATCTCATTAAGACAGTGCGCTTTGCGGGTGATCAAGCAACCTTAGCAAGGTCAGTTAAAGGTCTGCAACTTATGATGAATTAAATCTAGGAAGGCGCGGGGGAATATGATATGAAGATCAATGTTAAGAAGACTAAGGTGAAGAAAATCAGTAAGAGGCCTGGTGAGGAATTCACGAGAACCAGTAAACAACTAAGTCAAGAATGGTCGCACTTTAATTACCTTGGGAGCCTCATTACACAGGATGGATCCTGTGAAAAATAAATTAGATCGAGAATAGCACAAAAACGCGTTTACTAAGAAAAAAGAACTGCTGACAAAAGCCTTCAGCGTGTTAGCCTTTGCCTGAAGAACAGAATTATAAAGACTGTCATCTGGGGTACTCCTCTGAATGGAGTTGAATGATAGACCTTAAAGAAAGAGGACGTGCGAAGGCTGGAGAGCTGTGGGATGTGGCTTTGGAGAAAAGGTTTTAAACATAACTTGGTCTGACAAAGTCTGTAACGAAGAAGTATTGAGGCGTGTCGGTGGGAGGAGAGGACCATCATAGCTTTTATCAACAGAAGACATAGAGTCTGGCTTGGTCAAACCCTACGACATGGTGATCATGTCCCATTAGTCATTGAGGGAAGAATACGAGGAAAGAGACCACCTGGAAGACCTCGAGAGGGAATGCTGGATAGAGTGAAGGATGGCAGCTCTTACGTAGAGGTCAAGAGGCGTGCCTTAGATCGAGAACCATAAGGAAGGACTTGCCTGTGGGCAGATCAAATAGCCTGTTGAAAAGCGGAAACAAAAGGGCTTTTACATCTCATTTTGTATTCGAAACAGAAATGATGCGATATAAAGCAAGGTGCGACGGTGCGACGTGGTTTAGAACATAAATAACGCGATTTAGAACAGATATGATTGTGTAATTCGCAAATAAATCACACTGCTGAGAGCCAATCAGATTGTAGGGATCACCATCGATTTCAAAATGAAAAATAAGAAAAGCCCAAAAATCTTTGATAAGACATAATTGATCTTTATTTTGTTACTTTAGGGGGCAGACCATACCCTGGGATAAGCCCTATGAGGTTATGCAGTTTACTAAAATCTGGATATCGGATGGAGAAACCCAACACGTGCAGCGATGAAATGTAAGTCAGAATAGAGATAATAACAGACATCTGAATAGAGGGCACGATGAAGAAATACTTACATAGTCCTTCAAACAGTTTTTTTTCTAAAATTGTCAGCCTTTTCAAAGGAGTGGAAACTTCAGCGCGCCTCTTTCCTTTACGTTGCCCCACTCTAAAAAGAGCCTATAGAACATAAGTGTCTTCAATATTCAAAGTAAATGGAGACATATCTTTGTGTAGCGGTATTTTAAACTATGGCTTCCTTTTTCAACAGATACAAATTGATGATGGACTGCTGGAAGGAGGATCCAAATGAACGACCCTCCTTTGTTCAACTAATACCGATACTGGAAGGGATGATGACAGAAGATACCCCTTACTATTATTTCAGACTACTGGATCAGAACCAGCCATGTTACCGTGAGACATCCGCTACTAACACCAGTAAAACTAGTACTCTTGATACCAAGCTGTAATTTCTGTAGGGGCTCTATGGTTTAATATTTGTCAAAGCACCGTTTTTTTCTTTAGATTGTTATAGGGGTCTTGGAGCGGGGGGGAGGGGGGGAAGCTCCAATATGAAAGCATAGAGGGGGAATGTTCGACGGATAAGTAGATTAATAATTGCAGTTGCACCGTCTGCAACACCAAGAAACTATACTCATAAACTGAACACCGTTGTTTTCATCTTCACTGTTTTCCAGTATTCATAACCACTCTCCTCAGTTACGATCACAAATGGCAGCCAAAGTAGAACACTCTCTAACGCCTCATTATGACAACGTCTGATCTTTTCATAATTATATAGATATTTCTTTACGCACAACCCTAAAGCTACACGCAAACGGACGCAACAACTTCCAACAATGTTGAACAATGTTGGGAGTTGTTGGCCAACAAAGTTACATTTAAGGTTAAAAATATTGGCTTTTTGTCTTGCACAGTCAAAGTGAGACCAAAAACTGCAACGTCTACGTCTAAGAGAGACGAGCAACCCCGTAATTTTCATATGAGAGTTCCCTTGTCCACCAAGGAACAGGACTTAGATGACGAGCGCAACTGTTTAATGGGTTATTGCAATAAAATACCTAATAACATTTACTTTCATTTGAAAGACATCGATAAAGTACTGAATAGCACTCTTAATATAACAATTGTAGGGACTAAAATCGGTTCATTCTCAACAAATGACTATTAAGTTGTTAGTAGTTCGGATTGTTTCTTCTACTTTTTAGTCTGTCCACACTATACTGGAAATAGATTTTCGTGTCGACATGAAAATGTATCCGGTAGTATGAACGACAACCGTATAGAATTGGAACAAGTCGTCCACACATATCGAACATCGCACCAGAGCGGTCGGTTGGCCGAGAGGCCAGTTTGGTGTACTAAATCCCAGTCCTCTCTCCTAACCTAATGATGATCCATTTTTCAAGATCGGCGGCGGCGCAGTTTCGTTGCTTAAAAGAAATAGCCGGAAAATCACCGTTTTCTATGAGCTGACAGAAGCAAAATACGGTAGTATTTTCATGTCGGTGCAAGGGCTATCTGATCGTAGCCTTCAGAGTTTCTCATACGCCAGCTATTAACCTATCACATAATTCCGTGGCTAAAATTCAATGTTACGAACGTTTTAATCGGCTAGGTTAGATTACAACATTGCCATTCGCTATAAACATGTCATGTCATGTCATGTTGGAGAAACGAACTATTGACTCAAAAAGGTGACATCAGGAGTAAGGTGATAAAAGGCACTTCGGTTCACCATACTAATATTGCGGCAGTAGAAGAAAAAAAGCTTAATTATTGTAGAGATCGTTGCTGGTGTTGAATAATAATTATAGTGATTATAGTTTAGCTTTTGCATTTCTTCTAGTAGTGTCATTAGCAGATCACTTGGGAAACCCACGTCTGGGTATGAAAAGTGAAGATTCGGATTATCAGGGCAGTTCGGAAAAAATAACATTCAATTTCCGACCAATGGTGCCAATACAATAAGCAGTGCAGGAACCTTTGTTACAATTTCTGCAGATAAGGTCTGGTTTGGAAGTCAGTATATATAACACACTATTCTCTAAAGGCACACAATCAGGGTCAGAGACGGGAAAGAAGTTATCCACCTCGGCGTTCATCCGATACCCCTCCTCGATCTGCATAATTTATATAATTCTTTTATTTAATGGCTCATACGCCAGGAACGAAGTCAGCACCAGCAAGAACGTTTCAATGGTTAATTTATACAACTATGCATTTATTCATTTAATACATATTGCGTATTTACATAATAATATTGCTTCATTTTATAATGATAATAATAAATTTTTGAATGGCAGGAGTAAGATAAACTATTGTAGGGGCTTCGGTATGAATGGGATCACTTTGATATATCGTGCTATTATTCAAACTCATAGCCAGGCCAAGAAAACCAGAAGAAACAAAAGTCATCACTCTTCTTCCTCGTGTTCTCAGGACATGACGTCAATGGATATATCGACAGTGGCCTATTTCATAAACTAATGTCCAGCTTTTGTCAGTTTCTATATATTTGATGTCATTCTTTAAAATAAATTGAAGGCTTTTAAACTTTATCTGAGTTTGTGGTCATTTCTGAGTGATACGCTGAGAATCTCGAGAAAAGCAATCTCCCTGTTCCCCACAAGACAGGCTATTCAGCCTAATGATTAAAATTAGAGGAAAAGGGAGACTATCATGTAGTATCTTTGTGTGTTAAAAGGTTAATCCGAATTACACACGTGCTTGATCACATGTCTGACATGTCGCAAAAGGCAAAACAGGTAGTGCAAGATCTTTTTCTCGTACCAGCTAACTGATAAATAACCAATTGTCTAGTCTGTGTATACAGCAACCCCTTAGGATTTTTCCTCAGGAGGGCTATTTTGAATGGACCGGCACAAATTAAATATCATAATTGGACTGGAGAGCGAACTAGTGAGACAATTTAAGCGTGAGTCAAAAACGAGGGTTGTAAAAGAGCCGGCTACTTGGGCTCTCTAAGAAAGGGCATAACAGATATCGGAAAATATATTGGAAGTTGGTGCGACAATAAACATGCTTGTGGAAGTTGTGAAACGTCGAACGCTTGACAAAATTCTTGAAAGAAGACAACCTCTCTGACCATGACTCCTAAAACAAGCAAAACGACCCGTTCTATTTATTCTTCCTTTTTATATCTGCCTTAGGATAACAATATTCTTATTCTTAGTAATATTCTATTTCACCATAACCGTAAGTGGAACAACTTGACCACCATATTTTTGGCAAGACCGCAGCAGTCTTTATAGGGCAAATTACGTTTTTTAAGTAAACGACAGAACTATGCGCCTTAAAATACAAGCATTTACAGTAGTTCTGTAAAAGCAACCAAGGATTTGCCAAGAAGAATAAAGCTGCGACTGGATTTGGGAGTTCTCGTCAAGTATTTCCACAAAATTTAACAAAGATATTTTTGTACTTATATACGAATTACGAGCCTTTGGTTGTAAACCAAGAAAGGTTCAATAACTTTGACGGTTCTCCACAAAGTATTTTTCTACCAGCACCCCCGAAAACCAAACGAATTCATACTCCAGTCATCCTTAAAAACGGACTTTCAATAGCATGGAGTGAGGAATGCGTGAGGTTCTCGAGGGGCCTTCGTTAAGCCAACTGAGAATCTAACACGCCATATTTCCCATATTTCACGAGACCAGGAAAAATGTTCTTTGCGGGGCCTTTCTTAGGGTAATAACAATCTGGTGGGCGCTTCAACATCACGCCAAACTCGGACGAAAGGGTCGGTGCTGGTGGTGGTGGTGCAGGTTTTTGAATTGATGTATTCTCTGGAACTAACTCAAGAATCTTTGCTCGGGATAAACCCGGATTATTTGGTCTCGGCGAGCTTTTGCTAGCTTGGCTGAGTTCGCTTCTTGCGGATATATTGGGATCACTATGGACAGCCGAAGGTTTTGATTGTTTCCATGGATTGTGAAGGCCACCAAAGAACCCACGAGCACTCGAGAAAAGCAGCCCAGCTGTACGACTGACAACACCGGCTGACCTAGGCGCGTCAGCACTAGAATGACTTTCAGGGGAAGGCTCGGGTCTGTTGGACGTTTCATAGCTTGGACTGTCAGGCAGAAGTTCAGGTGTACTGGACCCTTTACGCTTGCGATGACGTTTCTTCTTACTCTCACTGGTATTGAAGGTATTACCCTACAAGAAATAGAGTACTACAGTTAGTAATCATTTCTAGATTAAGAGTGTTTCTCAATAGTGACCGTTAGATTCTAAGACGAAGACGACTACAAGGAAGAGGTTTTGTCAATGGCAAGAAGTGCGAGGCGTGAGCCAACATCATTTTGGCGGGAAAACGTGACAGCCGTGGTCATTCTACTACGCGTTTTAACGAGAATGTCATTGAGGCGGAAATAAGTTATCAAATGTTAGAAGTTTTATCATTCTGCGATCGGGAGAGGGCTCAAACTCCTTCAATAAAAATAACCGTTCTAACTTTTCTAGTAAAAAAGTGCAATAAAACTTTTCGGGATTACTATTTTCTGAGAAGGGGCAAAAAAACCTCTGAGTCGTCCATGCTCACAAATGTAAAGATCTCTATTTTAGAA